>CM061546.1:138707575-139060075 GCA_030864215.1 Capsicum pubescens | reverse complement strand
TAAGTCATGGTATTCTACCCAATATCACATCCGAACATCCCTATCTAATATGCAATATATATATATAAAACACTATCTCAAGAAAAAAAAGTAGACAGAGGTCTACCCTAAAGCCGAACCGCAACCATTGAATTGTCCAAAAATCATATATCTTCACTCCATGATCTAAAAATATCGTCACTCTATCAAAATCATAATCTACACATTATTAGAAGTAAAATGAGACCCATTTTGCTATATTCAAGACGGGTCTAAAACGGACCCCAAAAATGAGTTTAAAATAAAAGGAATAAAATCATAATGTTAATTTTGAAATACATTCCCCATACTCATAGGAGTCTAAAAATGAAAACCCACGTGAAAATGAGTCAAAATGAGGTTTAAATCAAAGAAAAACCATTTTTAACCTTTACCGGTAAAAACCCCCCAAAAACCCATTTTAAAATTGGGAATTTGAATTTGTTTGAAGATTAAATCAAGGAAAAATGATAATTATAAGATTATAAAACTTATGCAAGGAAGAAATCTCAAAAACACCTGTGAAATCGTCCAAATTCGAGCTCCCAAGCCCCAAAAATGGTGAAATGGGGTTTTGATTATCAACTTGGATGAAAATCACAAAATATAAAATAGAAGTTATTGGGAAATGGGAAAAGTAGAGTTCTAAATTTATTAAAATGATTATATGATAAGAACGCATCAAAAATTGTCAAAATCGAAGCTTCCTAGCTCCTAAAATATCAGAAATATGAATATGGGGTCTTATACTGAAGGATGGTCACTTAAGCAACACTTTGATTGATTAAGTGACCTAATCAGAGGGTGAAAGTTTTGCTTAAGAGACCACTTAAAATGGTCAAAGACTCACTTTCACGAACATACCAAAACTAGCAAAGTCAAAAACTTATTTTTGACCCGCGAAACTCATCTGAAACTTTATGAACATAATCTAATGGTAAAATTTGATTGTAAAACATGTTCCGTATCGAGCAGAATCGTTGAAACTTTCATCTGAGATCATTTCAACTAAATATGGGGCCCACACCTATAGTTTCATTTTTCATAAAATCTGGACAATAGCTCAAAATAAGTTCAGAAGCCTCGGAACCTGAACCAAGGGTCCCCCAGCGTAAAATCAATATTTTGGAGTTAATGGGTTGGCGGAATCTCATCTGAGGTCATAGACTAGGAGTTTTGTCCCGAGACCAAATGCTAAAAAATGAAAGCACAAAAACAGAGAAATGAGCTTAAAATCCAAACGAACTATCCGATCATCGAACCAACAGTTTTGGCAAGTCATAAATAACCTGTAGCTACTGCGGGAAGATTGAAATACCAAAAACACATGCAAATTAAGGAAATGGCCTGGAGGGTCATTACAATATTCACTACTAAAAGGACTTTCATTTGCGAAAGTTAATGCATAGAAAGATTATCAAAATTCTAAAAGATAACGTACTGGGTCTGCATGCTCCATGCACGACTTCACAGATAACCCTCAAGAAGAGGCAACACTTCCAAGGGATTTTGCCACAGGTATCTCCTTTTTCAACTAGATCCTTACTTTACTCTCAAATAGCCAAAACACAACCCAAACCACCAACTGGCCTCCAACTGAACCAAGGAAGACTGATGCATGGAAACCTGAACCATAACATACTGATACCTCATTGGTACCAGCATAATCAAATGAAAACTCATCCAAGACAAAGGCAAACCAAGGCTTGAGTCATGAAACCAACTCCTAATCTAAATATAACCTTCTTTTGTTTTCCCAAAGCTGTTATCCACTCTAAACTAAGAAGACACTCACTTGAGTCTTATTCACACAAACCTATCATGCTAACCTTGAAGAACTAAAGTTGATCCACCGAAAATCCATAATGCTAACCATGAGAATAAGATTATAAGGAGTTACCTATGCTCACAAATATAGATAACCAAGATCTACAATCTAAGGCGATGCTAAAATGGTCCAGATAATCCTTAATACTGCCGGCCAGAGTCTAAAGACCAACCACTCACCACTAAACCATCTTCTCTAAGATGTCCCACTAACTTAGAATAAAACCAAGATGAATCCAACTCAATTATACTACTCATGCTGAGTAGATCATCCAAAAATCTCATCAAAAATTGAAAACCTAAAGTCAAAGCTAAAAGAACCAATATTGTGTCCATGGAGTATTACCTGAACACCTATTAACCTCAATCCATCTGAACTGAAGAAGACCAAAAAGGTTGACAAGGGGTAGGCTTAGCAACCTATAGGTGAAATCCCAAATGAGACAAATCTAAAAATGAAGGTTGCACCCAAGTTCTACGACTTCAAACTAAATTCTTGACACTAAGTCTAAACCGCTCGATATCAACTACCCAAACCAAACCTAAAGATGGGAAAGCATCCATACTCTAAATTTATCATAACCTTCAAATCACCATTTGTAACTCCCCAAAACCTGGTCCTGGGACGTCACACAATGCTCAAGACTACGAGTAGCCTTAAGCTAACCCTATCTTCCCTCTACTAAGTATGAATCTCATAATAGCAAAAATATAGGTAAAAAATTATACTAAATGCGGAATTTTGTCTTAACTAACTAAGAATATCTGAATCATAACATCTGAAATAATGGACTTAAAAGTCTGAACAATCAAAACTGAATAATTTGAATCATATCTAGCAGTCTGACAAGCCTCTACTACTAATAACTAGAGATCCACTGGACACACCCCCAGCTGACTCGAACTGTCTGAAAAGAATATTGAATCATGTAAGCTGAAACTCTAAATAACTAAGTTCCTGAACTATGAGGATTCACCAATTGTTGGGATGTAGATGGAGATGCTCGAAATTACTCACGCTGCTAGAACTAAGCACCTGAACCAACATTATGAAACAATGTAGCACATAGACATATATGTGGATCAGTACTTTGAGGATGTACTGAGTATATAGGGGTGAAATTCATATGTAAAAATAGTATATCAATCATCATCATCATTTGTAAAACAATACATGACAAATGTAAGTGACTCGCATAAGCTTGAGTAACAGAGAAACTGAAATTTGTAATCATGAGTAGTAAAGCATATTAAATAAATCTAGTGAGTCATAACATTTAGTTCTAACAGTTGTTCTAGTGATCTGTCTGTAAATTATGTTGTCTATGTGTAAAAGGACTCACTTTTATATCTGAAATTTGAAAGCTAAAATCTGTAGCCAATGTCTTTCTGTAAAGCATAATCTAAATAAAGTTGTGAGCCTTTACACTTAGTTTTCTAAAAGCTTTTCAGTTATTCATTACTATTAGTATTACTCTTTCTGTAGGGAGGTTCTTCTAACCGACATAAACCATATGAGCTAACATGGAGTCCAACGTCTTATTCTCCTTGGGGGAAAACCTCACTATAGGGAGAGATGTCATACTTTTGCCAAGGAGTATAACCTAATCTAAGTGATCACATCTGTATCTATCATCCATATAGAAATGGAAATAATTTGAATTTGTACCTATGTTGGCTACGTAGTTTTGTGGAAGATAGGGCACGCTAATCCCATACTTCCAGATCGGTGCTAAATACTACTCTCTTTTAATTTGTGTGCTCATTATGTTGAAAATCCACTTTAAAGCTAGCATAAGGGTTATTATGAAACCAATTATGCATTTATCTAATTCAATCTATGAATAAAACTATTCTGATTTCTGAAATCTGTAATAAATCTGTAAAGTGGATTCCAAGTATTATCTGAGGATCAAAAGATCAAGGCTTTCTAAAAATCAGAAAATAAACTGATCATATGATGCTTAAAGCAGAATCTTTCTTGAAATAATAATATTCAATCTAGGGATAATAACCCATGCATCAATCTCATGTCAAAACATCATAATAATCATGCTTGGTAATGAAAACAATGATAGTTCATCTCAAAATCTGGAAATTACTGCAATAGGCATAAAAATATGAAAATAGTCATGTAATTCAACTTTTAAAACACTTGAAATCTCATAATATTGCAATTAGCAATAATGGGTATGAACCCTAATTTAAAACTCATGTATAATTATTCAAAATCATATAAATATGAAATAAAAACTCGGTTTTGGGCACAAGAATAAAAAAGGATCCTTGTTCATTAACCCCAAATACCTTAATTGATGAAATTTCTAAGAAAGCTTGAACTTGAATCTCTATTTGAGCCTTTGAAGATGAACTCTTGGTTATCTTGATTTGGCAATCCTCAATTTTGAGTTTTCTTGGAGAAACAATAGAGGAATTTGATTTCTTGGAGAGTAAGCTTTGAGCTCTAGGGTTTTTCTTTGAGAGAGAATGGATGAAAATAAGCATAAAGTGCTTAGAATAGGTTTAATTCCTTATTTATGATGAATTGGGGGCTTGGGAATTGACCAAAGTGCCTTTTTTAAAATTTTGATCGGAACTGGAAACAGTTATTTTTTTTCAATTTTACATGCCTCCGCGATGCGCCATTATCGCGGTGGCTCACTAGAAAAGGACGAGTGGGAACTGAAAGTTTAACGCGATGTGAAGCTATCGCGGTGCACTACTAAAATTCCAGTTGGTCCATCACCGCGACGCGCGACCATCACGGTGAGCCACTGGAAATTGGACCCTCACCGTGATCCGAGCTTATTGCGGTAGTCCACTAAAATGTGACGAATGGGAATTCAACCCCCACCATGATGCGGTGTTCACCCAGATGGCGTACTGCTTTACTAAAAATGCCATAACTTCTCAACCGAGTAACGGATTTGAGCGAAATTGGTTTAGATGGAAAGCTTATTCAATTATCTACACAATGGAGGGTCTAAATCTGAATGATTTCACATGTAACAAAAGTTATTCATTTTTTAAGATAGCCTTTGACATTCTAGGGGCTAAATTGGGCTAGGAAAAGTATGGGGTATTACACCATTTCAAGGCGTCAAATCCAAAACTGAGCCAAGAAGACTGAACTAAGGCCAAATCACATCGACCTTACCATCCGAATCTGACATATCCTTACCAAATAATGTTGAGCTAAAATCAAAACATAGCTACAAAAAAAAATCACAACAAAGGATAAATCACCTGCTGAAAAGACAAACAACCAACTCCATATCCACAAGAGGGCATGAAACGTAGCTGCAGAGTAATAATTATAATGAAGGATAAATCACCGACTGAAAACACAAGAAACTAACTCTATATCCACTAGAGGAAACAAGTCAACAAATCATACTCGAACTCGCTAAGGCTGTAAACCGCACTAGTAATAGCAAAATATCCAGCCACTTGACAGTTCCCTAGCGCACACACAAGTGTACGTGGTCTCCCAAGTAGTAAAGTGGCCTTCCAGAAAGCCGAATATCGATTCCACAGGGACTTGTGTTAAATAATTATCCAATTCTAGTTTAACGATTGAGAAAAAGTAAACAAGAAGGTTTTACAATTGTAAACTAAAAAGAAACTAATCTAATGCAAAAAAGTAATGACTTAGGACAATCAATGGGTAGAAGCCCAGGGTTAAGGCTTACGAACAATCATACTATGTTATTGAACTTCATTCATTAGATTACTTATCTTGGTTGTTGATTCGTAGGATTAATCGCATGATCATGGTCTCCTGACCTCTAACTGTTTACCAAACTTGCACATTACAGCTACATCATTGAGCGGGGATGCAATAATCCAATTAAGTGTATTAAGCTATCATCCTACGTGTAAATCAAGTAAGGTTTCTAAGTATATCTATGTCCTAGATGCTAATTCAAATTCCTTATTTCATAAAAGAATAAGAACCATACTTTGTTCATCCCCATGTTTTATCTCCCTATTCCCTCTCCCGAGTTCACAAGGTCGACAATTGATATATTTTTTGGGTGATCAATCCATCAAATAGTTAAATCAAAGATAAACACACAACCAATAATGATAAGCAAAATTAAACAAACTTAATTCAAAACAAAAGTATTCATGATCTTGGCCTTAACCTCGAAAAGGGAGTTTAGCCTTTAACGGAAATATTCATCATCCAATTTCTTAGATTGATGATACAAACCATGAAAGAAACTAAATTTAAGATAATAAAACCCTAAAGAACGTGTAGAGTAGCCTCCAACTGTCCAATGACCTCTCCAAAAGTGTGTAAAAACGTGACACAACATGTGTATATATAGTTAGCCAAGCCTTAGTCGTGTAGGAGTTGGATTTGAAGTTTAAATTGAGCCCAGGAGTAGAGGGGATGCTGCAGGCACCATTACATTGCTCTGGAAAGGGGCCCACGGGCTCCATTACACCGAAATAGAGCCCGCATCATGGGAAAATCGCGGGGACACACTATTTTGGGTGTCTTATGAATCTTTTGGTGTGTCACGCACATCTAGAGGCCTTTCCATGCTCCCTCACTCGGCATGGACATTCTAGGTGTCCAAATTAAGCCCAAATTGTGTATTATACTTTTATTGATCCATTCTAAACCTTTTTGAGTTATTTCCACTTGATTTGAAGCTTGTATATCCTTCATATATCATCATAATCCATTCACCAAGAATCCTATAGCATTAAAAACAACAATTTAGAATTCAAAACAACACAACATTCATGACGGTGAACTAGAAACTCGAGCTAAGACTAGGCTTCATTCACTTTAATCTTTAACCTATTTTTTTGACTCTTGGCTTGATCCAATTGACCCTTGCACGTCATAAATAAGTTGTTCGACATATAAATACACTATTAAACCATTTGGAACTCATTTAACACATTAGAATCCATCGAGATAGACTAGACAAGCACCTATCTCAAGCTAGTAACACTAGTTTCCTCGATTGAACTCTAAATAGTCCATTTAAACCCAAACTTGTTTGAAAACACCTTTAAATATTATAATTACACACTTGAACACTTAGATGCTTATTTATATCATTATTACACATAGAGCACATGAATTGCCCTCAAAACAAGGCTAAATAAGCTAGATAGTAACACTAGAATGCATAAATACACCCAACATCCCAACTCATTTAAATGCAACTTTAGTCGAAAACTAATCAATCCAGTACTCTATCTCGACAAAGAATACCCATTGGCACATATCACCAAAGAGAAGCACTCCACCAAGTATTATTAGATGAACAAATTCTGAGATGAGGATTTCCTAAATCTACCCACATAGGACAATCTTAATTCAATCAACCCATGAAACACATCGTCGAAGAAGAAAGCACCAAATCTTGGCACTAAATCCAAGGTTAAGACCACTATTGGAAAATAAACCTAGCGACTCAATATAAAGAATTTTCAATTTACCAACTTAAGAGGCAAACACAGGAGAGATCACCTACCTCTAACTCTCTAACTCCACTTAGATAAGAACCACATCACAGTAAGAACAGAGCATCCAACTCCACACCAACACCAAGACAAACCACCACCAGGAGACGAACTCACCTACCTAGAAAGATAAATACAAGACTTCCAAAGTCAACATTAAAACCACTATCAGGCGATTAACTAGCCAAATTGGAAGAACGGGCCCTAAATTAGTCAACCTTAAAAATAGGCTACGTAGAGAGGGATAGCCAAAGCAAAAATCTTCATAACCCAAGAGGCAAGTACAAGAATATCAAACCCAAAAATAAACACTATAGCTAATTTTCATCTCTAGAACTATAACAGAACCACAAAAGTCCAACTTACCTTCACTGTCATAATCAACTCCACAATCAATCTAGCATAATCAACAGATAAGGAAACAACCAATCTCACCTTGCTACAACTGAGAAATCATCCAACCAAGCTAGTCGTCCAAGCCAACAAACAAGAATCACGAGAAAGAAAATTCTAACTAGATAATGCTAGACTAACCTTCTACCAATCTAGGATCGGTTATCATCAAACATCGACAATAATAATAACAATAACACATATATCAGTATCAGGAGTAAGTGGTACCAAACATAAACATCACTAACAAGTACCACTCTAGGGCCAAGAAGACCAATATGCCAAGGTAAATAAGACTCAAACCCAAATGCTACACCTATAGAGGAGAAAATATCAATATAGATCTACTCCATACACTACTCAAGGAAATCATCTATGCAGTACTCATATAACCATGAACTTTATATCAAGATACATAAGAATAAATATAAACCTACCAAGGCATATAATCACTAATGGGTACGAGAACCCCAATACACACAAACAAAGTGGTAAAGGTAGGAAATAAAAGGCACACCTATCACGATAAAATTCAAATTCACATATCAGATGGGTCTGAGGAAGAATAAATCTGAATGGGTACAAACTTGGTCTAACCAACTGAATCATCAACTAAGATTCTAAGCACATTACCTCTAATAGATGATGCCATAACACCACAAGACTAATGTGAATGAGATAAATGACCAATAATCCTACATCAGGGACACCCTCTAGACCAGTAGTCAATCTCTCTACAGTCATAGCAAACCTCTAAAGCCCTAACCTGGTGAGAAATATAAGTTGACCCCAACTGGATGACCAACGAATATCAAGGGGAAATCTAATGCAATGACCATTCTTTCTGCAATCATAACATAACTTAGGAACTCTAGGATGTCAGTGAACATATGCTGACTTTTTCTGAGCAACCAACTCACGTCTAGGGAACTCTCTAGATCAATGATCAATCTCACCAAAACATAGTAGGCTCCTAAAATACTTTGAGGTGTTTCTCCCTCCTGATCCAAAATGGTCAACTCAACCTAAAGAGCCATACCGAATACTCTATAAGGTCCAATAAAAACTCCGCCCACTGTGATCGCCACGACTAACCTGAGATCCACCTAAAGTTTGAAACAGTACCTACATAAAGCTAATGGGCTACAAGTGAAGCTGACCTCCACCAGGAGAATCCTAACTCTCGAATGAAATACCAATAACATTATATTCATGATATGTCCTATTACTTCCACCTCTATAAGTCCCAATATATGCTTTTTCTGTGGCTATTGGATGGTCAAAAACCTGAGAGAAAGAAGACCCAGCAGCTATCAAATGTTCTGACACCAAAAGAAGTGGTAATGCTGATAAATCTATGCACTATGTCATGCTCTGAAGGATATAGCATAGGCATATGCCTGGCTCAATCAAGAAACCCAATCTCGTACTCTAAAATGTCAAGGAATCCTGTTGAACACTAACAAACCAAACTTTGTACTAAGAACTGCTCGATAAATCAGATGTCATCCCTAGCCATGAAGTATCTACAAAAAGACTCAAGATCCCTAATGCTAAACCTCAGAAGACTGAACCAACTAACCCAATTAAAGCCTGAGCTAGCCCTAAATACTCTGCCTAATATTGAAGCTCTTCAATATCTATCCCTGACTCCCTGGTCCAATGCTGCACTGAAACTATAGAAACGTGTACTGAAGTACCATCCGCATCTATCGACAACCTCGCATCGTCCATCTGGGATAGAATAAAGTCAAAGAACATAATTGAGACTCATAAATACGGACACACAACAAGGAGTCAAGAATAGAATTTCCTAAGAATGCCTTGTAGCCTCCTAAAGATAAGTTACGGACATCTCTACACTGATCCACATGACTCTACTAGACACTTAACTCTTGTACCAACACACCAAAAAAACTCTGCTCTAATATCAATTTATCAAGACCCAATTTCTCAAGTCATGATGGCACCTACCATAACCCACCAGTAGGCAAGCCAACCTGTAGTCCGGAACTACTAGTAACAGACTACCAAGAGAAATGGAGGAAGAATTCAGAATAAATGAAATTAAAAGGCTAAAATACTTAAGATAGGCCCAAAACCTGGTGGAATCCATACAAAATCTTCTAATGTAATAACATTACAAAATAAGATACTAAGCGAATATTCTTAAATAATCCATCTCAAAATACAACATAGATATTTGTCTAGTATATAGGAGGGAGAATAGTAATACAAAAAAAACCAAAAGCTCACCATACATATTTGAAACATAGCTACTCCGGATGAAGCACACAATAATGGCAAAAACCAATACTATGATCTGCAGGCTGCAGAAATGTAGTATGAGTACAAAACCCATGGTACTCAGTAGGCAACTGCCGACTGAACTCCAAAGATAATGCAAATATAAAGAGCATGCAAGAAGGAATGTAAACTATACCCAAATATCCAGCAAACTACATAATAAGGCTAATTAGACTATAAGGATAACTATTTTATTCATATCCAAGCAACTAACATAATAAGCTAACAAAACAGTAAGGATGAGTTACCCTATTTCAACCATAGTCTGAGACCCTAGTACTATACAATATATCATTGTCTAATATACGAATAAAGAGAGAAATAAGAATATGTATAGTAGTATACAAGGCCAAGGAATGGATATAATACATGAGTAATTGAAAGAAGGATGGATATATGGAAATACCATAACTACTATAGATAGATACATATACATAACAAGTCTAACTCAAGGGTACAAGATAAGTAGTCACACTAGCATCTTCATGCCTCCTAATCATAGTAGAAACTAGTGCTAATATAACCAGGGTCCCTAATCCATACATTATACATGAGATAGTTATCCATACTAAAGTAAATGTAAAGAAAGGAATCAGGATATCAGGGTCTAAAGTCATAATGCCTAACCATGGGATAATCATGCGTAATAATATAATCGTAAGATAAAAAAAATCAAAATCATACCTCAAATCCCAATACCAATCCAATGATCAACCTAACACAATCTAACCATAATAAAAATAATAATAATAATAATAATAATACAAGATAATCGGCCAGTCCACACAAATAATTCCCAACTGGGACTCATAAAAAACCACTATCAGACACTCAGAAGGTTTAATCAACACTCAACAAATAAAAGTTTGAGCATACACCTATGCAACCCTCCATAAAGATGATAGATACAAGCTCCACTTAATATACTGCGAGCATCACTCATACCTATATTGATACAACCCCCATAAGTATGATAGATATAGGGTATACTGGTGATAGTCAATATGCATTCAAGAATGAATGCTAAGATATAATCTATAATACTATATATGATCTAAATTTCATAAGGTAACCCAGTGCATAAACTCATATCATCAATATCATTATTAATGTTGGACTTAAATCGGAACTTACATCATTAATATCATCATCAATCACCAAACTTGAAGTGGAACTCACATCATTAATATCATCATGAATCATCGAACTTGAACTAAAATCCATATCATCATCAATCCATAATTCATTCAGTACTAGAGATATGTATATATATGTGTCGGTGTGTGTAGCTAAAAGAGTAGAAATTCATAAATTTATTGTCTGGGGTAAACTCCAGGACAAAATCATCAAAAAAGTGAAGAAAGGTTTGAAATCCCCCTCAACAAGGTAAATAGTAGTAGTAAAACTGTGCACCGAAATTATCTCTTTCAAATCTCTAAGATCATCATTATTAGTCTCAAAGTCTCATAAGTTATTCATTAAGATGGTACTATTCCCATTATAAGTAAATCTATTTTAAAAGTGAAAAGTGGGAACAAATCCCATTTTAGGAAAAGAGTAGTAATATTATATATTCAATCAAAACCGTACCATTTACTATCTAAATGATCATGAATGTGCCAAATTTATACATGCCATCACTAGTATCCACATAATACTATTATAAGCATCAATATGTTTGACTATGACCACTTTCTTTACAAGGATAAACATGTCCTGAAATCCAACCAATATCATAAACATAACCTTGGGCCTAATAATATGCCTGAAATAACTACAACATCATAGTCATAGCCTTGGCCTAAATATATATATTCGGCATAATCAAATATTATAATCCAGGAAAAAACCATCACAATCCACCAAGTAATATAGTAAACACTATACTAAAGGTTTGTTAGTCTCAACTATGCCTAACACACTCTCATGCATATAAGTCTGCAAGAGCCAACACAGGTCTTGGCCTAAGGTTAGACGGAAGGACCCACTTCTAATCCCCAAAATCCATATTTAGATAATTTCCACTTCGAGATAGGCTAAGGTATCTAAATTCACTTCTATATATTAAATAGGTCATAATTAGCTAAGGTAGCAATTATTCCCAAACATGAGAAACTAAGGAAATTTCACCTAAATTATGGTTCTAATATAGCCTAAACAACCCAAATAAGACTAATCATGCTCCTAATGTATAAATCCCATCTCATAACTAGCATAATGACATATCCACTCTATGAATTAGCTTAATCTCTAAGGAAGGTAATAGGATCATAGAAGTATAATAAGTATTTCACCTTGAGGTTCAGTTACCCTTCTGGCTCCCAAATCATCAATTAGACTAAGTCACGGTGTTCTACCCAATATCGCATTCTAACATAACATACAACATATATGAAATGTCATCTTAAGAAGAAGAGTAGACAGAGGCCTACCTCAAAGCCAAACCGCAACCACTAAATCATCCACAATCATCTGTCTTCACTCCATAATTCCAAAATATTGTCACATTATTAAAGTCATAATCTATATGTTATTTGGACTAAAATGACACTTATCTTGCTATATTCAAGACGGGTCTAAAATGGATCTTGAAAATGGGTTTGAAAATAAAATAGACAAAATCATAATTTTATTTTTGAAATACGTTCTCTATACTCATTGTAGTCTACAGCTAAAAACTCATGCAAAAACGAGTTAAAACGAGGTTCAAATCGAAGAAAAAATATTTTCAAGCTTTATTGGCAGCCCCCCCCCCCAAAAAACTCATTTTGAAATAGAGAATTTGAAGTTTTTTAAAAAATTAAATTGATTAAAAATAATATTATAATATTAGAAACTTACCCATGAAAGAAATATCGAAAACTCCTTTGGTATCGCCCAAATTCGAGCTCTCAAGCCCCATAAATGGTGAAAATAGGGTTTGATTATCAACTTGAATGAAAATCACGAAAAATAAAATAGAAAGTTCTTGGAAAATGGGGAATATAGAGTTCTAAATTTATAGAAAAAGATTATACGAGAAAAATGCATCAAAAATTGTCAAAATCGAACCTTTCTAGCTCCCAAAATATC
This sequence comes from Capsicum pubescens, assembly GCA_030864215.1. NCBI lineage: Eukaryota > Viridiplantae > Streptophyta > Magnoliopsida > Solanales > Solanaceae > Capsicum > Capsicum pubescens. The sequence goes on along the minus strand of CM061546.1, from coordinate 139,046,968 downwards.
AAAAATACGAATATGGGGTCCTATAGTCAGAGATGGTCACTTAATAGACACTTTGATCACTTAAGTGACCTAATTAGAGGGTAAAAATACTACTTGAATGGGTCAAAGGTTCTCTTTCGCGAACACACCAGTACCAACAAAGTCAAAAACTTATTTTTGACCCTCGGAACTCATCCGCAATCCTATGAACATGATCCAATAGTGAAATTTGATTGTAAACCACATTATTGATCCAATGGAATATTCAAAACTTTCATCCAAGATTTTTTTGACTAAATGTGGGGCCTATACCTATAGTTTCATTTTTCATAAAATCCAATCAATAGACTAAAACAAGTCTAGAAGCCTCGGGACCTGAACCAAGGCCCCCCTAACCTAAAATCAATATTCTGGAGCTGATGGCACTGTATAGATTCTCATCTGAGGTCATCTACTAGGAGTTTTAGTCTGAGATCAAATCCTATATAGTGAAAGCTCCAATACAAGAAAATGGGCCTAAAATCTAAACGAACTGTCCGATCACCAAACTGACAGTTTAGGCAAGTCATAAATAACTTGTAGCCACTGTGGGAAGGCTCGAAATGCTAAAAATGCACGCAAATCGAGAAAATAACCTGAAGGGTCATTACACACTATAAATAATTTTGTATATTTTTTTGGAGTTTTTCTCTTTTAACATTGAAATAAATAAGACATTATTCTCAATTCTCAAGCATTAGATTGAGAAAAAATACGTTTAATTAATCAATTGTGGCTTCTTTCTTTTTTGGTTTTACTAGCTTTGTGAAATTTATATGGTTGTCCATGTACAAATTCTTTATTTAGAAGTAAGCAAATGTAGGAGGAAGGTCAAAGGTCTTGCAGGGGCGAGTTGAGAAGAAAAGGGTAAAAACAGAGGGTGAGGGTTGGGGGTTGTTAGGTACTCGCTTCGTCTATTTTTATTTGTCCACTTTCTCATTGGCACAGGGATTAAGAAGCGGTAAATAATAGAGGTAATTTTATCATATTATCCTTTGAATATAATAAATTTAATTCTTTGAAAAATGCATTACATAATGAATCTATTTAATTCTAAGGGTAAAATGGGTAGAAATAGGTAAATTAGCCATTGATTTGATAAACTTGACAAGTATTATTAGACATCTCAAAATAGAAAAGTTGACAAGTAAAGATGGACGGAGTGATTATGTTTTAATTGAAGTAGTGGACCCCTAATGGTTATTCCTGATGTTTTAACTGAAATAGTGGACATGATTATTCCGGATTCGTTAGTCTCATACCATTTCAGTCTCTATAAATAAGATAAACTAAAAAAATTAACTAATTGTCATATACGTTAAGAAATAGGGAAAACTACATAAAATTCATCCAACAATGTTACGTTACAAAATATAGTCCACTTTACAAGGTAAACTAAAGAAATAACCCCCACATTGGGTGACTTTTTTTTTTTGTCTCACATAAAAAGTCTTATAAAACTAGTCTTTCTTCTTTTCTATGTATAGAACAAAGACTTATTTGTCCCTCTATACTTCAAATACTTTTAAAATAACTCTCCATGTTTATTTATGTCTCAACTTCTAATTTTTTCCTCTTTTTTATTTTATTTTGATTTTTATTTTTTATTTTTTATTTTCTCTTTTTCTTTTACGTTTTTCGTAACCATTACTTTTTTTTTCCTTTTTTCCTCTCAACTTCTACTTATATTTTTTCTTGGGTTTTATTTTTTCTTTTCTTTTTTAAAAAATTTTCTCAGCCTTTATTTTTCTTTAACTTTTTATTTATCTTTTTTTCTTCATTTTTTATTTTTTTCTTAACCGTTATTTTTTTTCTTTTATCCTCTCAACTTCTATTTGTTTTTTATCTAATTTTTAGTTTTTCTTTCTTTTAATGTTTTTCTTTATTTCTTTTCTCTCAACTTCTATTGTTCTTCTTTTCTGTGACTCCTTCCAAACAACAAGTTATGCTCGATGTGCAAGAGTTAACGCTACCACATTATATTTTTAATTTATGAGATGTTTTATAAATCTTGCTTTAGAGTTAAGACTTAGCCTAGGACTTTCAAAAACTTAGCCTAGGACTTTCAAAAACTAAGTTACGTCCCACGGAAAAGAGTTGACATTATCATATTATGTTTTTAATTATCAGATGTTCTATCACTCTTGCCTTAGAGGCAAGACTTAACTCAATCACTTTCACACAGCAAGTTACACCTCTATAAAGACTTGATTTATGAAGACTTGTTTTCTATGTATTTTGACCATTTTGCACTTTTTCGTTATTGATACATATTGATTTTGAGGTATGGGAATTGCTGGCATGGTTCCTGATGCAATCAGGGATGACTTTTATGAGTTTGTGGCTTTAGAAGCTTAATAAGTCATATAGTTGACTTCGGTCAACAGTTGTTGATCTGAGTGTCAGATGATGATTTGGACAGTTTCATTATGTCTAAAATATTGAATTTGGATTAGTGGTGAGGTTGGTTTAAATTTAGACTATTTATTTTGTATTTTAATCCTTCGTTTGAAAAATTATAATAGGGGGTCTATAGGGTTAATTTGTTAAAAATAATTTTTTTTTGAAATTTTGACATCGTTATTGAGTCCAAAACAATGAAATTAGCCTGGTAGCCTATATGGTTTGTCCCTATAGGATCTCAGTCACATCCCAAGAGTTCATTCGAACCTTGATAGGCTTACACCAAAATCAGCATCTACTGATATCTGGTGTAGCTGCTTAAGCGGCCAAGGTTTACTTAAGTGGCAGCTGTTTTAGCAACCTAAGACCGCTTGAGCGGTAGCGGCATTAGCGTCCAGGTCTAGCTTAAGAGGAAGCCACTTTAGCGGCCTTGTACTGCTTAATGGTAGCCGCTTAAGCAACCACTTTACCTCTTAAGCGGAAACCTCTGAATATAATCCCTTTTTCCGCATTTTTTTCACTATTTTTGGACCTCCAAGATTCGCGATAGGCAATTTTCAAGGGTCCCTTGATCGGATTTTGTGTGGATAACCACTAAACTCATATCTGCATCTTTTTTCATTAATTACATCTTCAAAAACACCTTTTAATCATGATGTTAAAATAAGATTTTGAGGTTTTTATTGCTAAAGATTAAAAATATTTTTTCTTCAATTTGAACCTTATTTTAAACCCATTTCGCATGATTTTCAATTACAGATTCCTATGACCTTGGAGAATGTATTTCTAAAATAAAATTCTTATTTTACTCCTTTTATTTTTGAGCTCATTTTTCAAACCTATTTTGAACCGACCCGAATATGGGCAATATGGGTATCTTTAGCTTTTTTAATACGCAGACATTATATTTGAATATTGTATTTAATTTTGAGGCGTTCATAAGGGAAAAACTCTATATTGAAGCACTTTAGGCCATAGTTTCAATGTTTTGAGGTAGATTTTGGCTTTACTTCTTTCAGATTGAGCTGGATAGTTAATATATAAGTAAAGCATGCTATGGAGTGGGAAAAATAACTATGAAATTTATATTCTGAGATTATTATTACTATTTTATGCTCGTGTGGGGGTCTTATGTTCAGTTGTTTTTGACTTGAGATATATGATATTATGTGTTGCCCATGTTGAGGCTTTATTTGACATCTTAGCCTTATTTGTGCATTTAAATGTCTTCATTCCAGATATAATGCCCATACAGGGCTTAAATTGCTAATGAGAAATTAGAGGGAGAAGAGAACTTGAGAATTTGTGTCCTGATTGTTCCCTCAAGCTAGTGGGATTGAATAGTGCTACATAGAATGTAAATAAGAATGAAAACTAATAAGAATATTGCACAATATTCTAAGTGTCTAATTGTGGGGATTTGAGGATATTCCCACATCTACACTATTTAAATATAGATATATTCTCATATCTAAATTATCTATTAATGATATCATATTTTACGCTCCGCCTCAAGCTAGAGCGTATAAGTCATATGCTCCTAGCTTGCCATAAATATAGTCAACTCTGGATCTTCAAAGTGATTTTATGAAAATATCCTCCAACTGATCTTTTGAGTTTATAAAACTTATGGAGATATATCCTGACTCAATCTTCTCTTAAATAAAGTGACAATCTATCTCAATGTGCTATGTTCTTTCATGAAATATGACATTAGAAGTGATGTGTGGTGCATCTTGGTTATCACAAATCAATTTTATCTATTCAACACTTTTCATCTTCATTCCTGGAGAAGTTGTCTCAACCATATAAGCTCACACGTAGCCAATGTCATTGCTCTATACTTCGCCTCTATACTTGATCTAGCCATAAAATCTTGTTTTTTACTTTACCAGGATATTAGATTACTTCCTATTAGAACACAATAACCTAAAGTGGACTACCTATCAGAAGGTGACCCATCCCAATCTACATCATAATACCTAATAATATCGGTGTGTCCCATGTCTTCGTACAATATACCTTGTCCTGGAGAGATTTGATATATCGTAGAACTGCAATCTAGTGACTATCACAAGGTGATTGTAGAAAATGTCTAACTACACTAACAACAAATAAGATGTTTAGTCGTGTGATCATAAGGTAGTTGAGTTTGCCAACAAGTCTCTGATATCTGCTAGGATCTTTTAGATTCTCCCCTATACCGGAATAAGCTTAGTATTTGGATCCATGGGAGTGTCCACATGTTTGCAATCCAACATACCAGTGTCTTCCAAAATGTCTAAGGTATATTTTCTTTGCATAATAGCAATACCATCACCAAACTGTGATACTTCAATGCCTAGAAACTATTTTAGCTTTCGTTAATCCTTAGTCTATAAGTTACTTGAAAGCTATTGTTTGAGTTCAGAAATACCTTTATGATCATCACTTGTGATAACACAATCATCAATATAAATAATTAAAAAGATATGTTTTCCATGAGATGAATGCTTATAAAAAATGCAGTAGTCAACTTCTATTCGAATCATTCAAACTCTTGGACAATAGCTCAAAATGACCAAATCATATTGTAGGAGATTGCTTGAGTCCATAAAGATATCAATGAAGTCTAGATATTAGTCTAGACTTCCCCTAAGCAATAAATCCTTGTGGTTTCTCCGTATAAACCTGTCAACAAGTTCTCTGTGAACAAAAATATTTTTTATGTCTAGCTAGAAAAGGGGATAATGTTCTATTTCTACCATAGATATGAGAAGACAAACTAAATCCATCTTGGCAACCGTTGACAAAGTATCTCCATAATCAATGCCATAAACATGAGTGTATCCCTTAGAAACCAGTTTTACTTTGAGATGATCAATAGCTTCATCTGAACCTATGTAACTGTGACTACCCAATAACAACCAATCGTGGTTTAGTATTTAGTTAAAGAACAAGATCCCAAGTGTCATTATCATGCAAAGAAGACATTTCTTCATTCATATCTTGACACCAACCTAGATGAACCAATGTTTCTACGACAGTCATAGAAACTTTGACAGTAGATAAGCTAGTAATAAAGGCATAATATGAAGGTGAAAATTGATGATAGCTTAAATAAGTATAAATAGGAGCTTGATTGGCAGTAGTTTGAAGAACTTTGTGAAGATCAACGGAAAGATCATCTAATGAGTGTTTGACCGAAACAAGAAATATTGTTGAAGCAAGTAATGAGTCACCAAGAATGTTTTACGTACCTATATCAGAGTTGAAACTACTAACTGGATTAGCAGGCTTGGGAGGAGGCTGGAATCATCGAGAATAGACCTTAGAAAAGAGGGTGAAGATAGAGGAGGAATAGTTAAAATTAGAAGAAAGGTTGATATGGTCTTTCAATTTTCCATATTAGGAGAAAAATATGGAGAAGACTCAAAGAAAGTAACACTTGTTGCGATCAAGTACTTATTAGTAGAGGGGTTAAAGAATTTGTAACTAGAATACTTAAGAAATATACATTTAAACGCCTTGTGTTAAAGTTTTTCTTTTCCTGGAGTAAGGTTATGGACTAAACAAGTTCAACCAAACACATATAGAGGAAGGGGAAAAAATTATGGTCCGAATAGAGGATTAAGTATGGACTCTTATACTACAAATTAAAACAGAGAAAGGCATACAATTGATTAAATAACATGCAGTAATAATGGCATCACCCTAAAAATGTAAAGGGACATAATTGTCAATAAGCAATGTCCTAGATGTTTTAGTTAGATGTATGTTCTTACACTCAGCAACGCTATTTTGTTTAGGAGTATGTGCATAAGAAGACAAGTGTAATATGCCATGAGATAACATATAAGAAGATAAAGAGGTAGATAAATATTCTCGAGCATTATCATTGATTAACTTCTTAATGGCAGTACCAAACTGATTACGAATTTTAGCATAAAATTTTTAAAAGATAGAGAATAACTTAGATCTATTTTTCTGTAAGAATAACCACGTGCACTGAGAATAGTCATCAATGAATGTCACAAAATAATAAGAACCTAATAAAATATTGACACGTCTTGGACCCCATATATCAGAATAAACAATGTCAAACATAGAGGTGGCTCTATTATTGATGTGCTTTGGAAAGGAGGAACGAGTGTGCTTCCCAAGCTGACACAATTCATGTTCTAACAAAGATAGACTAGATAACCTGGGAACTATCTTTTGTAATATTAAGAGACTCGAATGACTTAGTTTCTTATGGAGAAATTTAGATAAAGTAGTGGAAGTAAAAGCAACGTGTGGTTTTAGGGTGGATAGAAAGTACAATCCCTGTGACTCATATCTTTTTCCAATTATTTGTCTAGTATTCCAGTCCTGCAGAAAAACAAAATCATCAAGAAAGGTTACAACATATTTCTAATTTTTAGTTAATCTGCTAATGGAAATAAGATTATATAGACATTCAGGTGAAAAAAGAACTGATATTAAAGATATGAAAGGAAGAGGGTAAGCTATACATATCCCTTTTACTACAATTTTAATCCATTAGCCAAAATCACAGTAGAGAGGATAGAAGGGGTAGTAAGAGAAGAGAGAGTAGGGGTAGTAAGAGAATAGAGAGTATTTTTGTTACCAGAAATATGGACCAAAGCACTAAAATTAAGAATCCATTGTTCCTGAGTTGAAGATTGTGTGACATAAGCAAGGAATTACCAATTTGCATTGTGTAAGAAGCTGATGAAGTTGATAATTGTTGACTTGATACTTTGTACTGTAGGTAGTTAATATACACTATTGCAGTTAAAGTGGTAGATATAGATGGTCTATTTCTAAATTCGAGTGTGAGAAAAATACCATTTCTACTATGAGCCACATTTGTTGTGTATTTAGGATAGTCATTATCGTGTGGAGGCATGATTTATGATCGAAAAGATGTAGAAAGTAGCTGCAAAAAATTGGAAGTGTTTTTTTAATTCATATGATTCTGTTTTGCAGAATCTATTTTTGCAACTATGTTTTGCATATTTTTTGTGATTTTGTGTTTTACAGAATCTATTTTTGCAATTCTACTTTGCAGAATCTATATTTTGCAGAATCTATTTCTGTAATTCTACTTTGCAGAATCTGTTTTGAGAAAAAAAAGAAAAAAATTAGAGAAAGGACTACTCTGATACCATGAGAAATAAGAGGGAAAACAGAAGCGAATTTGAGAATTTGTGTCTTGATTATTCCTTGAAGTTGGTGGGATTAAATAGAGTTAGAGATATTGTAAATAAGAAAAAAACTAATAAGAATATTACACCATATTCTAAATGCCTAATTGTGGGGATTTGCGGATATTCACACATTTACACTAATTAAATTTAGAGATATTCTCAGATCTGAATTATCTAGTAATGATATCATATTTAATATCTAATATAGGCCTTATTTGAGCATTGGTTTCCTTTATCATGATAAAAAATACCCGAGTTAGGAGTTGATATGATATTAATGACATCTTACATGCATATTATTTTGATAGTTCCTAACTAGAGTTGATAATCATGAATTGTGGACATATTTAGTTGATTTTTAGGCTCACTTATATTATATATATGTTGATAATTATCCAAGTCATAGGTGACTAAAATCAATATCAAAATGCAGAATTAAATAATAAAATCAAAGGATAGTTGAACAATAAGAGATAAGAAGTGGAGAAAGAAAGACTCAATTTAACAATAACTGAACCAAGGGAGAAAGAGAACGCATTCAAATGCATGAGAAACCAAATTGAATCCATAATATGATAAGTCGATAATCAATCAAGAGAAAAGATAACACAAATAATTTGAGAATCCACCCTAATCACTCGATCTAAGCTAAAAATTGGAATTGAACCCAATTACTAGCCTAACCTACAGTAACCAAAAATCCAGTCTATTCAAGACAATTCAATCAACAAAAATTAAAGTAATGAAAATGGCTACGGCAACTATTTATAGTAATTGTCTTTGTAAAAATAGTCAAATGTAAAAATAGCCCAAAAGTGACTGTTTTACAAAATAACCCCCAAAGGACATTCTTGATTGCCCAAATGGCATCTTGATTTCCCATGACCTTATGTATTTTTTTCCTCATGCCTTCCTCCGGGATTTGAGCTATCATCCATATATAGAAGCCCCTTCTAATGTGCTCTAAGCTAACCATGCTCATATTAACCTTTCCTTCTTCAAGAAGTATTCTTCCTCGAATCCAAACCTTGCTAACACATACAAGGACAAACAACCAAAAATTCCTCAGAGTATAAGGGTTAGCACAAGGTTTAGCAATAGAAAATCTATCACCATGCCATGGTTGTATACAAAGGCATCATTTCCACCCCAAACTATACCCGAAAAGTCTAAGTCACACCTAAACTATACAAGTGACCCATTACATACCTAAACTATATAAAAGTGATATTATTTCCTCCCGCGACACCCATGCCCAAGTTTAATGAGTGGAGTGCACTCCACTCGCCCTCTTGTGGTGCCACGTGTCTAATTTAATTTTTCTTTTTTATTAAAACTTGACCCGACCCTATTACTCTTTTAACCCATCTATTTAACCCATCCGACCCGACCCAACCTCATTTTATACCCTAACCCGATCAAACCTCTTCATCCAAATAAAAAGTCATCGGATGAGATCAAAAACGTGGTAGATGATTCACCTCTCTTCACTCTTTCAATTTTTTATCAAATTTAAACCCGATAGAAGAGATAAACAATAATTTTGCTCTGTTTCTCATTGTTGACAAGTAAAAATTGTTTTTTATCTCTTTTCAGTTCAAGTTGATTTGGTTGATTTCAACGGAGGTGGTACGATCTAGGATAAACACATAAGGTTACGATCTTTTATGTAGGAACTACTGATTTTCAGTTCAAAGGTTAGTTTTCTTTCCTAAATATAGTAGATCTAGGATTTATTTTCGTTCCTAAGTTAGATCTACGGTTTTTTGAGTTAGGGTTTTTCCATTTTTAATTTATCCAAATTAACGTTTTATTTTTATTTAGATGCTCAATATGTGCTAATATAACCCTTGACATTTATAATAGTTTGATTTTACTAGGGTTTTGACTAGGGTTTTTAATTAGGGTTTTTGAATTAGGGGTTTTTGTTTTCTTTAATTTATCTTGAAAACTGATCTGTTATAGTTTGTTTATGTGCTTCAATCTGTAACAATATGAGCTGTGAGGTTCAATATGTGATAAATAACGTGTGATACTTATAATTGTTGCATAAATACTATAATTTTTTTATTTTTGTGTACTGTGAGACTTGTATCTTTTTGGTTTTTGTCTATTATGAGACTTGTATCTTTATTGTGTTTTTGTGGTCAATGATTTCAGGTTTATAAAATGTGTTTTGAACTGATCACTTTGAGATTTTACCATGGTGGAGAACTTAATATGGGTAAGGTGAAGGGGAAAAAAGGAAAAAGATATGAGGGTGGACAAGTTACTGAATTTTTAGATGTTGATGTAGATAGGTTGTCTTTATTTGAATTTAGGGATTATGTAAGGTATTTAGGTTATATTCCCAAACAATGCGTACTATAGGTTAGACTGCCCAAATGTTCTAAATTAAAAGAAATTAGGTCAGACAAGGACACACTTGACATTTCAAAGAAATTGGGTAATGGGCAAGTTTTGGAAGCTTTTGTGTGTCACATGGTTAGTGAACCTGAGGTGGCCCCACTTTTGGAATTTGTAAGTGATGGAGAATGGCATGTGGAGGGGACAAGTGGTGTGTCTTTTAATAAAGACACTGAAAATGGCATTGAAAGTGTTGACAGGGCATCTAAAAATAGTGAAGATGCCCCTCCTTTTAACCAACCTATTGCTCATACTTCTTCTCATCCTACTGACCAACCTACTACTCATGTCTCTTCTCTTATAGCTGCTACTCCTAGTAGTTATACTGCTTCTCCTAGTAGTTCTATTGCTGCCCCTACTAATTCTACTGTTATACCTTTTGAATCTATTGTAGATTCAGATGTAGAATCTATTGATGGAGGTATAGAGATTGGGAGTGATGTAGATGAATATGTGGATGAAGAGTTAAGAGGTTTTAGGGAAGAAAAGAGGAAAAAAAGAGGGGAGAGAGACGAGTAATTCCTGAACATATTAAGTTAGGAACTGGAAGAAAGGGACCAGATATTGGCTATGATAAATCTGCAGGTGGTGATAGAAATTGTTTGGAGGGAAAGTTAGTTGGTGATGAACCTTTTTACCTATCTGATGAAGCTGACAGCTTTGAAACTAATTCATATGATGTAATAGATGAAGAAGATGAAGTTGAACAGGTTGAACACAGAGATAAAGCTAGAAGGAGGAAAAAAGTTAAGAGAGTTGCATATAATTTAGACTGTCAGAAAGTTGTGTGGGAGTTAGGACTTGTTTTTGAAAGTGTTAATGAATTTAGAGCTGCTGTTACTAAATATGTTGTTGCTGAACATGTTGCAATTGAGAAATGTGTTAATGAACCTACAAGGGTAAGTGCTAGGTGTACAACTGGTTGTCCATGGCTTCTTTATGCTAGCATTGATTCTAGGTCTATGAACTTTGTTGTGAAAACCTATTATTCAGTTCATAAGTGTGATCCTATCAATAGGAACATACTTTGTAATACCAAGTTCTTAGCTAGCCACTTCGATGAAAGGATAAAGGAAAAACTAAATATTAGAATTTTTGAGTTTCAGCTGCTTATTAAGAAGGAGCTGGATTTACATGTTGGGAGAACAGTGTGTAGGAGAGCAAAAAATAAGGTGATTGCAGAACTGATGGGTGACTATAATTTGGAATTTGAGAGAATTTTAGATTATAGAAATGAGTTGTTAAGATCAAATCCAGGTAGTACATGTGTAGTGGAGCTTCATGATGAAACATTTGATGATGGTAGAAAAATGTTTCAAGGTTTCTACATATGTTTTTATGCAATGAAGAAGTCCTTCCTAACTGGTTGTAGGAAGTTCATTGGTTTGGATGGATGTGTTTTAAAAGGAGTGACAAAAAGGCAATTATTAGTTGTTGTGTGTAAAGATGGAAAAAATCAAATGTTTCCACTGGCATGGGCATTGGTTGAGATTGAAAACAAGACCACTTGGAGTTGGTTTATCAGGATTGTAAAACAAGATCTTTAGCTAGGAAATGGGACAGATTTGACAGTGATAACAGACATGCAAAAGGTAAAGAAATGTTGTTTTTGCTTTTGTTTCTGTTTATATTGTATCTGTTTCTGTTTATGTTTATGTAGTAACTATTTCTGTTTCTGTTTTTGTTGTAGGGATTAGAAATTGTTGTAACTGAATATTTACCAAATGTTGAACATAGAATGTGTGCAAGGCATGTCCTTGCAAACTGGTCAAAAGATGCTATATGTAGAGGTATTGAGGAGAAAAAATGTTTTTGGAGGTGTGCAAGATCTACCTTTGAGGCTGAGCTTAGGGACAACATTAGCTATATGAAGATGTTAGGGGGAGAAGGAATACTAGTTAAGTTGATGTATTTTAATCCAAAGAGATGGAGCAAGGTTTACTTTAGCTTTGGAACAAAGTGTGATGTTGTAAACAACAACATGGCAGAATGTTTTAATGCATGGATTTTAGGAGCTAAGCATAAGACTATAATTACAATGTTAGAGGAGATAAGGGTAAAAATGATGAAAAGAGTGGGACAGATGAGAGATTTTTGTGAAACTTGGATCAGTGACATTTCTCCAATGGCTATGAAAGTGCTAAATGATAATACAACAAGGTCTATGAAGAGCAGCATAGAATGGAATTCTGATACAGGGTATGAGGTGATTGATAGAGGATATAGGCATATTGTGGATCTTGGTAGAGAATATTGCAGTTGTAGAGCATGGATGTTGAAGGGCATACCGTGTCCTCATGCAGTGGCTGCTCTTCACCACAAAAAATTGGAACCAATAAACTACATCTCTCACTGGTACAATAGAGAAACTTACATGAACACATATAGTTTCTTCATTCAACCAGTTTTGAATATGAAGATGTGGCCACAATCAAAAAATATCTCTGTGATGCCACCTCTTGTTAAGAAGCTGCCAGATAGGCCTGGAAAGAATAGAAAGAAAGAAGAAGGTGAAACCAAAAAGAAAACTGGAAAGTTGTCCAAGAGGGGGATTGAGATTTCATGTGGCACTTGCCATAGCAAGGGTCACAATAAAAGAAGATGTCCAATAGGTGCACCTGCTGCTGGCACTAATGCAAATCCTGGCCCAAGTCTATCTGCTGGTGCAGACCCAAGTGCAAGTCCAAGTGCAGTCCCAAGGACAGCACCTAATGTTGGAAAAGAAAGAGGTTCAACTAGAAGAGGAAGGGGTAGACCACCAAAGAATTCTACAGAAAAGGTATTTTATTTAATTTGATAGTGTTGTGAACTAATTATGCTTGCCTTATACTAAATATCTTCTTTTCTTTATTTTTAGTGTGCTGACAGACCAAGAATGGTTGGAATGGGATTACTTCACACACAAAGTGGATGCACAATTCTTAATGTAAGTTTACTACTACATTTACTATCTAAATTTTATTTACTACAATTTCATTTACTAAAGTTGACACTTTTTTCATTTGAGCAGCCGGGAATGCCTAGTGAAAGATTCAAAACTGCCAAGTCTTCAGCATTTGTGACTAGAAATCTCGGATATACACCAAAAACTGGTGTAAAATGGAAAGGAAAAAAAGCTATGACCTCCAAGCAACTACAAGAAATGAGAGGCAGAAAACAAATGCAAACAAGGTCCAAGGCTGCACACTTAAGTCAAGAAAGCTCCAATATTCAATCTCTATGAGAAGTTGGTGTAGATTACATTTAACACTGTATAAAGCTTGGCAGTTGTGACTGCATTTAAGACTGTTTTTGATAATTCACTGATGTTGGCAGTTGGGACTGCATTTAAGACTATTTTTTGGTAGTTCACTGATGTTGGCAGCTGTGACTGCTTTAAGAACAATCTATTAGTGGCAGCTTTGACTGCATTTTATAACTGTAATTAGTTTAACAGTACTGATCTTTTTGTAAATGTATTTGTCTGCAAGATGTAATTGACACTCATTTTTGGTTAATGATTGTGCAGTTGTAAGTTCATTGTTGCTGAAATTTGTGTTTTTGCTTTTGCACCAGTTGTGGCTGCATTTATTAATGTTAAATTTGTATTGTGATATTGAAATTTGTGTTTGTGCTTGTACAGTAGCTGTGATTGCATTTAGTGTTGTTATGTATATAAATTGCAACACAAAGAACCACTGAAAACAAAGCCAAAATTGTTAAGTTCAACCGTACAATTTCATTACACAACAATTTAATTACACAAACTGGCAGTTTTGTCAAAGGTAACACCTAATAATTGATACAAATTTCAGCCCCCTAAAACATAACAAGAACAAAGCAACTTAGTTTAGGGTAGCCTTCTTAGAGCTCCTTTCAAGAACATGGATTGAAATAGAAAACTAACACCCAAAATACATACACAAATGAGAGTAGTCCATAGTTGTTTTTCCCTTTTCTTGGACTTAGCCAACTTGATCTTCCATTTCTTCTCATTTGCCTTCATCATCTTCAAATCATCCTGAAAATTGTTCATTTGCAATTCTATTTTGTTAATGTCTATTTTGCTCTCCACAGATTTGGTTGTCCTAGTAGTCTTGTCATCAACTATTTTGTGTTCACAAAATGCACAATTTGCCGAAGATTCAACTATTTCCTCAAGCTCCCCAATTCTTCCCAACAATTTAGGAATAACAAATTTCGATCATTCATCAATAGAATCATCCTTCCAAAGCCAAAAATCGCATGATCTAGCATTCTAAAATGAAAGCAATTAGATTCTTATACACTATTCAAGATCAATGTTTGAAGGAAAAATTCACTTACTCCATAGTAAGGACAAGTCCAATATCGTCTACCCGGATTTCTTGAGGTCCATGAAGTCATCAAAGGCAAAAAATATCCTTGTTTGCATCGAACCTCAACCAACTCGTGATCTTCTTCTTGCTTACAAAGTCTACTCAAACTTATTTTAGTCATTAAAGTACCTTGATTAAGAAAACAAGGTTTAAGAAAGGTTGAACAACATTTGAGGGAAGAAAAAATTATGAAAATGGCAACAAAATTAAGACAAAATAATCATCAATATAGCAAGAAATGGAAGGACTAGAAAGATTTAGTTACCAATTCTTCAAACAAATGCTCTTCAATTTCGATTTGAGAGATAAAATTGGGAATTAGGGTTTTCTTTTGAGCCCCAAATTGGCTTTAAATAAGAATAGATTCGTTGCATATTAAAGAGATATACTTTTAGCCGTTTAAGTTTGTCATTGAATAGGCTAGACGCACTTACACCAAGTGTAACATACGCGCCTAAGAATGGGTGTCGCGGGGAGGAAATAATATCACTTTTATATAGTTTAGGTGTGTAATGGGTCACTTGTATAGTTTAGGTGTGACTTAGACTTTTCGGGTATAGTCTGGGGTGGAAACGATGCCTTTTTCCTTTAATATATAACCAAGCATCAAAATGAACCACAAAGGGTTTGTAATCCAACAAAACAAGAGATCTTGGCTATATAGTATATATTGACAAAGAGGTAAATCAATAGTTCTACATTTAGAAAACACAAATACCCCGTTCTGTCAAGTAACACATGATAGCCCATATAGTCAAGTGCGATTCCATAAACAAAGTCATCCCAAGTTAAGACTTAATCAAATGCACTAGCTATATTAAAGAGTAGGATTACTTCCAATTCATTATCAAGGTCAAATACAAAGGTATTCCTAACACAAGTTGGCAAATATATCTCATTCAAACCTATAAGATCAAGTAATAATACCAAGCAATAATCATATGAGAGAAAAGAAATGTTACTACTATACTTATCACCATGCAAGACAACAACCTCACTCATAACTTGTTTATTCTTTGGAGCAAGCATTTCATCAGCAATGCCACTATTCAAATTATTACCAAGGCCAAAAGAAAAGTAAATCCATACACATGGGTCATGAATACACTTATTTTCCTTATTGACGCTCTCACTTTCACACAATATACTCTACTTAAAGGTAATAGTATCATCATATGCAAGCAAATAGTATAGAAAGGTGTCGCACAAGTCAACTTTATCCAAGGTGTCCTTATGAGAAGGTACACTCATTGATTCAAGAACAATAAGGCCTTGACCAATAATAGGGACACATAATGATGAAGGGGTAGTCATAGCATATACATCACCTTTATTTTGAACACCATCCTTTTAAATAGATATACTATCATCTTCCAAGAAGAGAGTTTTATCGTTGAAAAGTATGTCATCATACCATAGTGGATTCTCAATCACGTAGTAGCCTTTAAGAGGGGCTATATTTCCAGCATGCCAAGACAAACCACTATTGATTTCAGCTTTGTTAGTTATGTCAATATCAAATAAGGGATTATCCTTAAAAACACATTCTACTTCAAAATCCTCATGAGAAAAACAAGGAATGGAATCACAATTCAACTCATAATTTAGGTGCAATGACTTTACATGGCTATCTACGTGACCAACTATATCAATGGCATCATTATACACAAGTTGATCAACATCAATATCACTTGATAATGAATTATCATTCAAAGCACATGTATCAATACTAGGTGGACACAAACTGATCTTAATAGAAGAATCAATTCAGTCATCAAATGGATTAACTAGTGTGTCCACAACCTCAACATGCACATTATTAAAACATGGAAAAAATTCACATGACAATGTACTACCATTCAATGCATAAATATCAACACTAGGTGGATAAAAATTAATCTTACAAGAAGATTCAATTCCGTCATCAATAGAATCAACTAGTTTATGAACACTCTCAACAAATATATTATCACTATGTGGCATAGAATTATCAAGCTCGTATAAAAACAACCTATCATTTACATTCAATTGGATACAAGCCACAAAATAATCTTTTACTTTCAACAAAGTGTAAGGTTTAGAATGATTATCTTGTAGATCATAGGAATGATTGTCTTCACCTTGATTTTCAATATTAGATCACAAATACTCTTTAGGAATTTTTTTAGTCCCTCATTATTCTTCATTAATTGAGGTGCCTCACTAGGCTTGCTTCCAAGAATACCTACACAAGAATCAAGACAACTAGAAAAGGAAGAGAGGTTGCAAAAGTTAGTATAAGGTCGTGACAACCCTCTCACATCACTCCTCACAACCTATTCTTTTTCCTCTTTAGAGTTTTCATATATCACACCCTTACTTCTCTCAATCTTTTGTCTCTCAGTTTTATTAGAGTTTAGACAAGTGTCAAGGAAACCTTTTGTTCAGCCTTAAAGTACTAGGATCCTCAATTGGTAGTGGTTCACTCGTAATTTTTTGATTCAAAAATTTACCTCTCCCAGTCATACACATCTTGAAATAATGAATTCTCTCTACTTCTATGGATCGTTGATACTCCCACCTACCTCCAACATCATTACCATTGGAGAACTAGTCATATTGGAATGAGGATAAGAAGTACAAGTTCTTTCACCATAAAAAGTAAAGAATGTTCTTCGACTATGGTCCACATGATGTCTTTGAATTGGTTTCACCCACTCATCTATAACCCCTCGATTGGGATATAAAGTAGCATAAGACACGAAAGGTAATTTATCTTCACAATTCCCCTTCTATCATAATCATCCTCAAAGGATTCACAATATATATGGGAGAAATCACTGTATCTCACATCATCTTCACCACCATAGTGTGTAATATGAAAGTTGTCATATCCATCATATTTACTATAGAACTCATCATAAGATACTTTTACTCCTTCATGTTCATCATAAGAGACATAAGCCTCATTTGTTTCACATTTATCTTTGGATAGTAGTTCTCACTGCCATATTATTCATGATCACAAGCATAGCCTTCACACAACTCATTTTCAAAAGATTCTGAGGCTATAGATGGCATTCTTCCTTATCCTCCTTTGTACCTATAAAACTAGCAAAAAAGTTAGTAATGAAAGCCTCACCTCACTCTTTATATGGACTCTTAACTAACCTTTTATGGCTTCTTTCACAAACTGATAATGTTACTAGCTTTCCTCAATCAATTCAGGGTTATTTATTCTTGTGGAGTAATGGATCCTTATGACTCTTGAAAGAAGGATGACTCAAATAAATCTAATCGGCATGAATCAAAAATATTGTCGATGAAACAAAACTATAAAAGTACATAAAGAAAAACACAAGAAAAAAATAAAACCAAAGAATTTGATAATATTTATTAGGATAATCCACTAATTAAAATCAAGTTATGAAGCCAAAAAGGGTAAAATTTATTTTAAAAAAAAAACTTATTTACCAAGATTTGAACTTTAAAAAATAGTTAGGAAGAAATTTGGTTGAATCCATGAAGAAAATCTTGAAAAAATCTTCAAAATTGAAGAAAATAGCTTAAAATTGCTCCAAAATAGAGCTAGAGCCACGCTTGAGGGCCTGGAACCATGGCTTGGGATGTTGGCACCATTTAAAGGTGTCTGGAGCTGAAGTTTAGGATGGAAGTTGAGTTCAAAATTTCTTGGTTCTTTTTATCCATGGGGAAGAAGCACTGGATACCGGCTGATCAATCCAGTCAGCACCAGAAGTTGGTCAAGCAGTCAACAGGCGGGACAAGATGGATGTGTGCGCTGAGGTGTTGCACAGCTACTAGGGTCTGAAGCTAATGCAGACATTGGATTCAGGACAACTGTCTGCTACTGATTAGTACATAAAAATACAACAGTGATTCCCTTTTTTTAATTTTTGTAGATATTTTATTGCACTCTCTTGGACCGACAAACACTTTTAACACTTTCTCTTTCTTTTCTTTTTGGATCAAACAACACCATTTTGAAGATTCTTCCTCAAGAAAACATGGACTTCATGATGATGACCAATGATACAATAAATCTTCAAGAATTCATAACTTCTTCATTTTAACTCCAAATTTGATGAAATTTTCACTCACACGCTCCTTTCAACACCACGAATAATTCTCAATAATTTTTAACTCTCACTTTTAATCTAAAAATAAATCCATTCTCTCCATATTCAAGAATTGAAGAATATCATAAACACCATGAAAATTCAAGAATTCAACCTCAATCGAATGAGCTTCGATTGACACAAAATTTATAGTAAGAGCTCCTTTACACACTACAAACAACTCCAATAATGTTTATGCTCTAATTTTAAACCAGTTTCTCCCAGAAATTAAACTCACTTACAATTTCATTTAACCATGAAGAACACCATAAACATCAAAATTGGCCCACGGGAAATATAACTCTATTTGCCTTTAAATTTTAGATTCGAGCTCCAATTGACTAGAGCAACAAACCCAATACTATTGAACCTCTAATTTTTTTTCTCAGTACATAAACCCACTTCACCTTTTTCAAGCTCAACAATGATGAAATTTTCAAACAACTCCAATTCGAAGCAAATTTTAAATTTAAACTTTCAAAGCAATAGAGAACACTAATCTAGTGCTACAAACTCAACAAAGACACAAATTGCATGAATCTTTTTGAATTTTTTTACCTAATTTTTTTGGGCACAATTTTTAGACTGTGAACCTAGTATTAAGACTTATTGAAACAACTCTATAGCCTAAGCTCTGATACCAAATAATAATGATCCTAGTTAGACGTGACTAAAATTAATATCAAAATGCGGAATTAAACAATAAAATTAAAGGGTAGTTGAGAAATAAGAGATGAGAAGCGAAGAAAATAAGGCTCAATTGAATAACAATTAAACCAAGGGCGAAAGAAAACTCAATCAAATGCATGAGAAATCAAATTTAATTCATAATATGATAACTCAATGATCAATAAAGCAAAGAAGATAACCCAAGTAATTTGGGAATATACGTTAATCACTCTATCTAAGATAACAACTGAAACTGAATTCAATACTACCCAAACCTAGAGTAACTAAATATTAAGTCTATTCAAGATAATTCAATCGTCCAAACTCTAAGTAATGAAATAGCTAAAGCAACTTATAATTGCCTTTATAAAAATAACCTATTATGAAAATAGCCCAAAAGTGACTATTTTACAAATAACCCAGAAGGGACCTTCCAGATTTCCCAAATGGCATCTTGATTGCTCATGACCTTGTATATTTGTTTCTTCATGCCTTCCTCATTATCATCCATATATATAAACGCCTCCTAATATGCTTCATCCTAATCATGCTCGTATTATACGTGTTGGATAGACTGAATATGATCATATTGAGTTGATTTTGAGCATTACATATTTATTCTATAAATATACATTCATAAGATATTGATACCATTGAGGAACACTATTTTTGAAAGAAACAAGACATTTTTATAAAATTATTTTTATGAATACGAGCTTGAGAGGTGGGTTAAGATTTAAGATATAAGGTATAGTAAATAGGTCGTGAAACCCCCTCCCCTATGGGTCCTACCTAGAAGCTGCGAGCTCGGTGGGTGTATATATAAAGTTATGCGATGACTTTCACCATTCATCCCATCTATATTGCATTGCATTTACATACGTATATTTTATGTTTTTTTCATTTCCTTGACTTGTGTTAGTTTCAGGATATTTTTTGTGTATATATGTGTTTCTTTATATTATATATATATATATATGTGTGTATGTATGTATTAACTATTTACGGAGATGATGTAAGATACCATTTTGGACTTTTGGACTTGCAACTGATGTGCTCATAATTTTTTTTACTTGTGTTATTTTCTTTTTTGTTCAGCCATCCTATGATACCTACTAATTACAAGTAAACCATACTTATCCCTGCTATGTCTTTTCGATACAGATCCTAGTTTGAGCACTACGTGTGGCAATTGATATATGTAGAGATTCAAATTTTGAGGTAGTCATTCACTCTAGAGTTTGGGAAGATTTAGACCTCATATATCCTTACTTATATTTATTTATGATTCATAGATAGTGTTATATTTTAAATTTAGATAATGTATTAAATGCTCTTACATAATGACATCAGATTTTGGGGAATTTGTGGCATTTCTTTTAGACTTCTTTTATTATTGTTATTGTATAGGTTTGACTTCATTCTAGAAGTCTCACCTTGGTTTATATTATTGTTGATTTTGATTTTTTTATCAGTTTGGGTAATGGATTACTTATCAAGGCTAGGTCGTAATAAGTGTCATCGTGACCCTCTTTTGGTCGTGACAAATTGGTATCGGAGTAGCCAAGTTCACCGATATCATAAGTGTAAGAGCAGTATGTCTAGTAGAGTATCAGGGATTGGTACATAAATATGTGTATCTATCTTAGAGAGGCTATAATATATCATTAGGAAACACTTCTCTAATATGATTCCTAGTTATGCGAGTTGTTCATACCCAATGTTCTAAACTTGTATTCCATTTTTGTTGTGTAGGTAGTGAGGACTAGGTTAAGAGAGGATAGAGATACTAATCCATCACCCGATATGGGGACCCTGATTCGAGAATAAGGCAGGGGTCGTAGTCAACCTCAAGGTAGAGAAATGTCATAGTGAGATTCCCTACCTTGAGGATGTTCTAGAGAGGCCTTTTCCAAGCCCGAGGCTGTGTATTCTAGGGGTAATTTTAGATAGAAGATATTGGGCCAGCTCGGGTTCTATAGAGTTCAGTTTATACCCTAGAACATTAGCTTTTTTTGGTTTATCTCTCGAGTCATTTAGAGGGTGTTCTCTTAACTATACTTGGTATTTCTCAGCCTTTGGGTGATATTCCATCCTTAGTGCCGCCATCTATTCATGGTATTCCTATTTCTGGGGTACAAGCATCACATATGTTACCCCTACGTGTGGACTCATTGCCCAATAGACTTACTATTTTTCCAATTGCTTTGAGTACAACTATGTTTTTTCATGATCAGAAGATATTTGAGATGTTTATTTGCTTGGGTCTGCCCAAGTTTAGTGGAGTTATTGGAGTGGATGCTTATGAGTTATTGATTGATTGATAAGAAACATTATATAATCTTGGATCTCTTAAATCTCATAGAGTTTCTTATACTATTTATCAATTGATCGGTGTGGTTAGGGATTGGTGGAGGTTGTTTTCTAGCTATAGGCCTTTGGGTTCGCTTGTTATGACTTGGACTCAAAAAAATTTAGGCCTTATTAGAGAGATTTGTGTTGTATAGTTTGAGAGATCATATGTGTGATGAGTTTGATCATTTATAGCAGTGCTCTATGTCTATTGTTGAGTATGAGGCATGTTTTTATACCTTATCTAGATATTCAGATGCTAACATCTTTATTGTGTTTGAGAGGATTTAGAAATTTATGAAGGGGTTAGACGATACTTATTATTTGGCTATATCCCAGATGTAGGTTCTGGGACTTCTTTCCAAGGTATTATTGCACATGCCAAGATGAATGAGTCTATTACCCATTCTAATCAGGGAGACACTAAGAAGGTACATCATTAAGGTGAGTTTATTGGTTATTTCTCTCGAGGTAGAGATTTATCTAGTAGAGTTTCTCGTGGTTATCATGATAGGCCAATTCAAGTAGCATTGAGGGATCAGGTGGTAGACCTTCAGGTCTGTAGCTTCTGGTATCCAAGTATTAGGTCATGTGGGTGGATGTTCTAGTATCAGTTCTTCAAGCCAAAGAAATCATTCTAGTTTATCTGCACCTCTTCTAATTGAGTAAGGATTCATAAGATGTTTTATTTGTGATAATTTTCTCCATGTGGCTAAGGATAGACCTTGATGTATGTATGGACCCACTCAGCAGGGTTCTTAGTTTCATCTTTGCGCTACTTTGATTTTTATAGTAAAAGGTGGTTAATAGAGTGGTAGAAGTGGTTCCAGTGGTACTAGGGTGATATAAATAGAGATAGGTAAACTCGTAGAGATAGTCTCTAGGTTATTTCATCTGGGAATAGATGTGGTCAGTGTTATGCTATACCTAGAAAACTAGAGATAGAGTCTTCTGATGTAGTTATTATAGGTATCATCCAGTTTGGTTCAGATCTATTTCCATATTATTTTACCCTTGGTCTACATTCTTCTATATGTCTACATATTGTGTTTCTAGATTTGATATTGCGTGTGAGCCTCTTGTTATGCCTCTTTATGTTTATACACTCATAGGAGATTCTTTAGTAGTGGACCGGGTGTGTGGATCTTGTGTGGTTACCTTTATGGGCCGTGTGACTTAGGAAGACTTGATTATCCTATATATGGTTGACTTTTATATTATTTTGGGTATAGATTGGTTAACTCTTCATCATTCTATTTTGAAATATTATGCCAAGACCGTGACCTTATCTATACTAGTGTGTCGAGGTTATCTTGAAAAGGTATGCTTAATTTTTGCTTGAAGGGTGTTATATCTTTTATACATATTTATTATATGATAAAAAAGGTGTTTGTCTTATTTGGCTCATGTCTGTGATACTAGTGTTGCCTCACCATTTCCTATGGATTCTATTCTGGTTATTCATGGGTTCAAAGATGTGTTTTCTACAAATTTCTTGGTATTTCTTTGAAGCGTGATATTGATTTTTATATTAATGAGAATCGAGCACCAAACCCATTTCCATCCCTCTATATAGGATGGCCCCGACTGAGTTGAAGAAGTTAAAGGAGAAGTTGCAGGTTTTGTTGAGTATGGTTTTCATTAGACCTAGTGTATCTCCTTAGGGTTATCTTATCCTGTTTGTGAAGAAAATGATGGTTCTATGCACATGTGTAATGACTATAGGCAGTTGAATAAAGTGATGGTTAAGAACAAGTATCATCTTCCTTGCATTGATGATCTTTTTGACCAACTTTATGGTGCTTTTGTGTTTTCAAAGATTGATTTGAGATTTGAGTATCACCATTTGAAGTTTAGAGCTTCAAATATTTTCAAGATGACTTTTTAGACTCGATACGGTCATTATGAGTTCTTGGTCATATTTTTTGGATTGAATAATGCCCCCGCACCATTAATGGAGTTGATGAATTAGGTATTTTGATTGTATCTTGATTCCTTTGTGATTGTATTTATAGATGACATCTTGGATTATTCCAAGAATAAGGTTAACCATGTGAAGCATTTGAGAATTATAATTCATAGATTGCATGATGAGAAGTTGTATTCCATATTTTTCAAGTATGAGTTTTTGTTGGATTTTATCTTTTTCATGGGTCATGTGATGACCAAGGATGGTACTATGGTTAACCTGGACAAGATAGTCGCGATTTATGATTGGGCTAGACTTACTTCTCCTATTAATATTTGGAATTTCATTGGTTTAGGGGTTATTATTGATGCTCTGTAGAGGGTTTCTCATCTAATGTGGCTCCTTTGACCAAGTTGACTTAGAAAAATATGGTATTTCAGTGTTGAATGCATGAGAGAAGAGCTTCTAAAAGCTCAATGAGTTGTTGAATTTGTATCCCATCTTAACTTTACCTAAGGAAGGTGTGGGTTTTACTATGTTTTGTGATGCTTCTGGTGTTGGTTTGGGTGCGGTGTTGATGTAGGAGGATAAGGTGATTGCTTAGTCTCTCATCAGTTGAAGACTCATGAGATAAATTACCTCACCCATAATTTGGAGTTGGCAGCTCTAGTGTTTGTGTTAAAGTTGTAGCGTCATTACTTGTATAGGGTTCCTTATGAGATTTTCTTAGACCATTATAGCCTTTAGTTCTTCTTCAGTCAGCGATATCTTAATGTGAGACAACAGATTAGCTTGAGTTGCTTAAGAATTATGATCTCACTATTCTTTATCATTCGAGCAAGGCAAATATGGTTGTCGATGCCTTGAGTCAGAAGTCAACTAGTATGGGAAGTTTAGCTCATATCTTGACCCAGGAGTGGCCTTTATCCATGGAGGTTCAGTCTCAAGTTAACCAGGTAGTTTAGATTTGATATTTTTACAACCAAGTGTGTTTTGGCCTATGTTGATACTATATCTTATTTGGTGGAGCTGATTTGAGCTCATCAGTATAATGATGATAGTATGAGAATGATTTGAGAGAAGGTGTTAAGTGGCTAGGCTAAATAAGAATTTCATGATTTTGATGGTGTTTTGAGGATCAAAGGTTGAGTTTTTGTATCGAGAGTTGGTGGATAGGTGAGATTAATTTTGGAGAATATGCATTATTCTAGGTATTCTATCCATCCAGAAGTGACAAAGGCATATCATAATTTAAAGCAACTTTACTGGTGGTGTGGTATGAAAAAAGATGTGGTAGACTTCATAGCTTATTCCTTGTGTTGTCAACAGGTGAAGGTCGAGCATCAAAAATTAGGTAGTTTTCTTTAGAGATTTCCCATTCCTAAGTTGAAGTGGGAGCAGTTCATCATAGACTCCGTGAGTAGGTTGCCTTATACTTCTTGTGGGTTTGACAGAATTTGGTTTATTGTGGATCAATTGACCAAATCGACTTAGTTCATACCTATTCAGATCCCTGTCGATGCCAAGAGGTTGTCCTGCATCTAAGTTCCTGATATAGTTATCTTTATGGGGTTCTGGCATCTATTATTTTAGATAGAGGCTCAGTTTTCACTTCTAGCTTCTGGAAGACTTTTCAAGAAGAGTGGGGTACTTAGGTTGACCTTAGCATAGCTTGACTCCCCCAGACCAATGGTTAGTTAGAGTGGACTTTGGAGGATATGCTTCTTGCATGTGTTATGGCATTCTAAGGTTAGTAGGAGCAACATTTGTACTTGGTGGAGTTTTCTTATAATAATAGCTAGCACTCGAGTATGGGATGACTTCTTTTGAGGCATTATCTGATAGACATTGTTGATCTCCTATAATTAGTTTGAAACTTCAGAGGTTAGTCCCCATAGTACCGACTTGCTTTACAAGTCTTTAGACAGGGTTTGGATGATTCAAGATAGGCTTTAGGCAGCTTAGAGTAGGCAAAAGAGTTACGCAGATCATAGGCTTCGTGCCTTGAAGTTTGAGATTGGTGATTGAGTTTTTCTTTATGTGTTTCCCATGACGAGCGTGGTGAGGTTTCGAAAGAGGGAAAAGCTTAGCTGAGGTATAATGGACTATTTGCTATCCTTCAGACATTTGAGTAGGTTGCTTATGAGTTGGCCTTACCTTCAGACTTTTCAGTTGTTCATCTAGTTTTTCATGTATCTATGTTTTGGTGCTATATTTCTGATGAGTCCATATGCTTTATTAGAATTTGGTTCAGTTGTCTAAGAGTTGACCTTTATAGAGGATCCAGTGTCCATTTTAGTCAAGGATGTTAGACAGTTGCGTTCTAGAGAAAGTTTTGTAGTTAAGGTTTAGTGGAGACACCGTCCTATTAAGGAGGTTACTTGAGAGGTCAAGTTCAAAATATGTAGTAGTTACCTCCAGCTTTATACCGATTCAAGTATTTTTTTATCTTTTAGTTTGAGGATGAGCTAGAGTCGCAGTGGGGGATGTTGTAATGATCTGATTTATAAAAACTTGCTTTCTATATAATTTGATCATTTTTCTCTTTTTTGTAGTTGCTACATGTTGATTTTGGAGTATATGCATGGTTGGCATGGTTGCCAGTGCAATCAGGAGTGATTTTGATGAGTTTGTGATTTTTAGAGGCTTAAAAAGTCATATAGTTTACTTTGGTCAACATTGGTTTTTTTTAGTATTGGATGTCAATTTGGACAATTTCATTAGGTCTGAAATATCAAATTTGGATTAGCAGTGTGGTTTGTTAAAATTTGAGACCTTTCTTTTGTATTTTCATCCTTCATTTGAAAATAGTAAAAAGGTGTCTCGGGGGTTAATTTTTTGAAATGATCTTTTTTCAAAATTCAACATCTCATTGAATCTAGAACGTCGAAATTAGCTTGGTAGTATATATAGTTTAACCTTGTGGGGTCCCGATCAAATCCCAAGAGTCCGTACGGAGCTTGGTAGGCTTGCACCATAATCATCATTTGCTAATATCTGGTGCAGCTGCTTAAGCGGCCAAGATTTGCTTAAGCGACAGCCATTTTAATGGCCCAGACTACTTAAGTGGTAGTCGTTTTAGCTTCCTGGTACCACTATAGTGGTGGTTGCTTAAGTGACAACAGTTGTATATACCCCCTCCCCATTTTCTTGTTTTTCCATTATTTTTGGACCCTCAAGATTTGAAAAAGGCAATTTTCGAGGGTTTCTTCATCGGTTTTCATGTGGGTAACTTCTAAACTCATATCCCTATCTTTTTTCATTGATTACATCTTCGAAAACACCTTTTAATCGTGATTTTAGGATGAATTTTGAGGGTTTTATAGGTATAGCTTAAAAATAGTTTTTCTTTGATTTGGACCTCATTTTTAACCCCTTTTTCACATGAGTTTTCAACTATAGACTCCTATAACCTTGGGGAATGTATTTCTATAACAAAATTTTAGTTTTACCTCTTTCATTTTCAAACTTATTTTTTCGAACATATTTTGGACCCGACCCAAATATGGGGAATATGGGTATGTTTAGCCTTATTTTAATGCATAGATAATATATTTTAATTGCAGTTGATTCTGAGGTCATTCATAAGGGGAAAGCTCCGTGTTGAAGCACTTTAGGTCGGGGTTTCATCGCTTCAAGGTAGGTTATAGCTTAACTTCTTTCAGATTGAGTTAGGTAGTTAATATAAGTAGAGCATGTTATGGGGTGGGGAAAATAACTATGAAGTTTATATTTTGAGACTATTATTATTGTTGTATGGATGTATGGGGGCTTATATTCTGTTGTGGACTTGAGATATTTCATATTACGTGCTGCCCATGTGGGGACTTTATTTGACATTATTTACCTTATATGTGCATTTAAATGCCTTCATTCTAGACATCATGCACATGCGAGGGCTTAACATGTTGATATAGGCCATATTTGAGGATGAGTTTCCTTTATCGTGATAGAAATATCCGAATTAGGGTTGATTTGATATTAATAATATCTTACATGCATATTATTCTAATGGTGCCTAATTAGAGTTGATATTTATGAATTGTGGACATATTGAGTTAATTTTTGGGCTCACTTATATATATATACTTGTTGGATGGATTGGATATCATCATATTGAGTTGATTGTGAGTATTACATCCTCGTTACATACATATACATTCATGAGATATTGGCACCATTAAGGAACACTATTTGGGGGGAAAATGAGATATTTTTATAAAACTATCTCCCTGAACACGAACCAGGGAAGCTAGTTAAGATTTGAGATATGAGGTACAGTATATGGATTGTGGATCCCCTATGAAACCTGCCTGGGAGTTGCGAGCTCAGTTGGTGTATACAGAATTCATGCAGTGACTTTCACCATTCATCTATCCATATTGCTTTGCATTTTTATATGTATCTTTCATGATTTTTTTGGTTTCCTTGACTTGTGTTAGTTTCAGTATATTCTTCGTGTATATCGGTGTTGTTTTAGTTTGTTTTTTTTGTGTATATACATATGTCGCGCCTCATTTTTCTCATGAAAAGCGAGATTCGATGTGACAAATCTTTTTGGGATGGTTAAAGAGTGAAAAGTCACCACCTAATGAGTTAAGGTGCATTAGGACACCATTCTAGGCTAATTACGAACCAGTTAATTAGTCTATGTCATCAGAAATTTAGGTAATGGTTCAAATTACCTCGAAAGAGAGGTGTTAGGCACCTTTAGAGGTCCACAAATGTGGTTCTCGACCGAATTCGTATATTATGTGGGGATTCTATGTGATCAACAAAGGTCGCTTATTTTAATAACTTAATTTTACTAAGTGGTAAAAAATATGAAAAAATAGGACATGTAATTTAATTATTTTTAGTTATCAATTATCTAAGTGAGACAAAATACATGAATAAAGATGAATGAAGTAAGCAAGGAGAGAGAAGTGACACAATTAATATAACAAAAACTATTAGATAGCAAAAAAATCTTAATTACCCCAAATAAATAAAAAAATAAAAACAACACGGTAAATAACTTATTTTAATAGAGGAATAATCTTCAAAACATAAAGAAATCAAGAGAGTTTTTTTTTCTAAAATGTTTGTTGCTTTTAGGAATGAGGCCACGATATCATTAATCGCGCTCTTTCACCTTAGCAATAATTTTGATTGGAGGTTAGTCTTAAGTTAAAATAATAATATTATAATTTTTTAAAGACGAGTAAAAATTTTGAGTTTTGATATATAAAACACATAAGAATATTTACGTATAGATACACATAATCTCCATTTTTAAAACTTGTGTGAGTGGTACTCCCTGAGATGCATCGGCTTAATTTAAAAAAGGGGTAACAGTCCAAAAAATACTTAGACTTTGCCTAAATTTGCAGTTGCACATGCTGAACTTTGGCGGGGTCCTACCCCCTAGACTTTTTTTCGTATTTAAATGACATATATTTTTTCACTTAGACCATTGCGTGTAATTCACGCACATTGAGCGCGTAAGAGTGTTAAAAAATTATTATAAATCTTTTTTTTGTAACAGATCCCCTCAATTTTCTTTATTTTATATATTTTCTGTTAAATTCCTTACCTCCTTTCTTCTACTCTTCTCCCAATTTCATCTCCATTGTTGAAGGTAAGATTTTTTCGTCAAATATTCTGAAATCTTTCTTGGTTTTCTTTGTTTGTTTAATACTTCTTCTGACTATTTTTTAATTTCTTCTCACTAATTTTAATTTCCAATTCCTGATTTTTGAAATTAGAATTCGTCATGGAAGATATAAAATTGGATTTAAATAACATTTATTTAGACAAGGAAGATTCAATGTTGAATGCGGAGGTGTGATTCAATGTTGATTTTTTATTACAGACCATGCTAAGAAGGAACTATTTTGGGGTTTGGGGAAGGGGTGCAAAGATGGAGAAAATAATAGGGGGGCGCAGATATGGAGAAAATGGCAGCTTTACAAACACACAAAAGTCAGTGAATACTTTACATTATAACAAACGCCCCAATCTATCTATGAATAAAATTATTGAAGAAAGTTTTCGATTTGAATTTGGAATTTGGGAAAAGATTTTCTTAAAAAAATAGTATGAACTAAATAAAAGTCAAAAAAAAGGAGAAGAAGAAGAAACAATGATTGTAGTTTAATTTAAATTCCAGGGGCGCGTGTGAATCGCCCATTTTTAATGGATTGACTATGTGGTTCAAGTGGGCAAATATATGTCATTTAAATACGGAAAAAAAGTCTGGGGGATCATAGGACCGCTGCATAGTTCAGTATGCGCAACTAAAAATTTAGGCAAAGTACAGGTATTTTTTGGACTATTATCCCTTTCAAAAAATATGAGAATTAGACCTCGTAATTCCATTTACTTTTTCGCTAACTATAGATTAGGAGATAGCATTTATGTAATTAATAATTTTAAAAAGACATTATCCCATTCAAGTTGTAGAAAAAGAATTGAACAATGATTTTGAAAAAAAAAAATTAAACAATTGATGTTGGGTTAAAAGAAATGTTTGCATAAAAAAAAGGGGAAGTCGAGAATTAAATATTAGAATTGAGGGACATAGCGGGTAATTTTCCCAACCCCCATAAACAGTCTCCATAATCTCCACTATGCATATCAAATGTTTGTATAATGAATTACTACAGGCAAAATAATAAAAAATGAAATAGACATCAACATATGAACACGAGAAAATGATAATAAGGCCCTCACTTTCCTAGGCAACTCTTCAAATTCCCAAATCAGCTAACTTTCTGCTACAAACCTGTTAAGATGGCCAAATGTACAAACAAACAAACTAGCAACATCCATCCAAAGAAGTCCTTTTAATGTTGATATTGACTCATAAGCATGTTTTCGCAACAGACAAATTTACTTACTCTAAAAGAACACGACACAAATATTACAACATTTGAATCAAGCCAACATAAACCAGAAAAAGTAAAAATAATAAATCATACACACCACATCAAGCATATGTTTAAGCCATAAATAAACATATTTAGAGTTACAACGTTCAACAATTAAGGAATTCAAGAAAGAACATACCCTTTTTGAAGCAAAGATAAAAATAGTAAGTTGGAATGAGAAAGAAAAAGAGTGAACCACTGTATCCAAACCAAGTTGATATTTTTTAAGAGTTGGGAGAGTTTTTTCTATTAAATTATCTTTTCTTTTTAGTATAGGAGAGAGTAAAAGAGGAGGATCAAAAGTTGGGTTTTGAATGAAGAGGAAAAGTTGTTTATATAGGCATAAAGTGGTATATAATGAAATGAAAGGGAATATTCAGGAAAATCAATTAAGAGACTTTAAAAGGAAAGAAATATTAACAAGAATCAATTAAAGAGATTTTTTTCCTTTTTAAAAAAGAATGAATCAATTAAGAAGAAAAATATATTTGATTATATATGAAAAATTCACCCACAAATAAAGAAAAGAAAAAATATTGAAAATAATCTTATTTGATTATCATGTGTGAAAACTTAACCAAAAATAAAAGAAGGAAAAATATTTAAAATAATTGGTCAAAGAATATTTTTAACATATGAGCCAAATATATTAGATGTACAAAATCAAATTACAATTGCCATAAATATCTACCAAAATCAAAGGATAGAATTATAAAAAAAAAAAAAGTGACTTAAATTTTATCATAATGTAAAAAAATCTTATTCTCACTTACGAAGTGATCATATGTAACGATCTGAAATTTTGGTGAAATATGTAAAATAAGTATTATTGTATGATTTGACTATTTTATCCCTCCCCATAGTTGCATTATGGTATTTTTGGAGTGTGGGTTGATTGGCACAATTCCCAATACATTTGATGCCATTTGTGTGATATTGTAATTTTTGGAGGCTTCGAGAGCCTTTTAATGGACTTTTGTGGTTAGCCTTTGATTCGTACGACGGATGGCTGGACAGACTACGCCAGTAGATCTGAAATGTTGATAGGATGGTAACATGTTTGGTCTGGTTTTATGGCTTTTAAATCTCATTTCGACCCTCGATTTGAAAAATTATAATTTTAGAATTTGAGAGTCAACTTTGTAAAAACGTCTTTTCAAAAATCTAATATCACCATTGAGTCCGGAGCATTGAATTTAGTGTGGTTACATAATTTTTTTTGTGTATACGAGATTCAAATGAATCTCGAGGACGTGGAGGAGACTTGGAAGAATTCCAAGTTTTCGGCTGTCAACTGGTACAACCGCGATCGTCGTCCTTGGGCTGCGATTGTGGTGGTGTGATCGCACATAGGGGGTCGCAATTGCGGTTCGCCTGTGTAGCCAGAAGAAGTGGCAATCGCATACCTTGGGATCGTGATAGCGACACCTAAGAACCTGGACTGGATATAAATTAGTCATTTTCCACGATTTTAGGCATTATTCATCTTGCCTCTGAAGAGCTAAACCCTAAAATAGTGTGAGAGCTTAGTGAAGCTTGTGGGTGCATAGGAAGCTAGATTAACATCCATTTCTTGATTCTCTTGCGGATTTAAGATAAGAATTCACTCTTTTCTAGTCTAAATTTCATGATTAATTGCTCAAAATACCGAAAACTTGAGGCTTGATTTTAAACCTCAATTTCACTTCTTTTCACTAGAATAATATTTCTAATCCTATAATTACTAGTTTTGTCTCAATTTCTTCTTCAAAACAACTTCAAATCTTGATTTTAAAATGGATTTCGAAGAGTTTTTATGATAAAACTTAAAAATAGTTTTTCTTCTATTTGAACCTCATTTTTACTTGGGTATTCAGCTGCAGACTCCTAAAAACATGTAAAATATATTTTTAAAATAAAGTTACGATTTTGTCCTTTTTTAAAATCCGTTTTGAGGGTCTGTTTTGACCCCGATTCGAAGCTAGGCAATGTGGGTGTCGTTAGCTTTCTTTTGATGTGTAGATTCTATATTTTGATGTTTTAGTTAATTTTGGATCCATTCGTGAGGTGTAAGGCTTTGAGATTGAAGTATAGCATACCAGTTTCGACATTCGAGGTAGGTAATTATAACGACCTAAAAATTTGATGAAATATGTAAAATTTGTGATTATGTGTGATTTGACTATTTTACCCCTCCCCATAGTTTTATTATGATATTTCTGAGGTGCAAAAGTGATTGGCATAATTTTTGATGCATTTTGGTATCATTTATGTGATATTGTGGTTTTTTATGGCTTCGAGAGGCTTATTTTGGACTGATGTGGATATCTTTTGATCCGTGCGACGGATGGCCAAACGGACTACGCTAGAAGCTCTGAAATATTGATTTTAGGCTAGGTAGGCCTTTATTTTGGGTCCCGATGCACCCGAGCTCATTTCGACCTATTGATCAAAAAGTTAAAAAAAATGGAAATTTGGGTGTGGGGCTCACATTTGGTCGAAACGACCTCGGATGGAAAATTTGACTTCGCCAGCAAATCCAGAATATTGAATTTAGGGAGTTAGCATGTTTGTTATGATTTTACGGCTTTTAAATCTCATTTTGACCCCTGATTTAGAAAATTATGATTTTGAATTTCGGGGGTCAACTTATTGAAAAAGATATTTTTTTCAAAAATCCAACATCGCCAACGCGTTCGGAACGTCGAATTTAGTATGGTTGCATAGATCATCTTCATATATCGGACTCCAAATAAATCCGGGCATCTCGTCGAAGTCCGTTTGGACTTGGAAAAAAACTGCACTGGTGCAGATTTTCTGTTATTTATAGTAGGTTTTTACCCTTTTTTGGCCTATTTTGCTCATTTTTCATCTTGCCTCTTGAGAGTTAAACCCAAAAATAGTTTGAGAGCTTAAAAGTGAAGCTTGTGGGAGTTTGGGAAGCGAAATTAACACCTATTTCTTGGTTTTATTATGGATTTAAGGTAAGAATTAATTGTTTTCTTAGTAATTTCTTAATTAATTTTTCAAAACCTCAAAAATCTTAGGGTTTGATTATAAACCCCACTTTCACTCATTTTTACTTGAATAATATTTTTTATCTTATCATTATTATTTTTTCATTAATTTAATCTTCAAAACAATTTTGATTCTCAATTTTAATCCGAATTTCAAAGATTTTACCCGGTAAAGCTCAAAAAAGGTTTTTCTTCGATTTAAATCTCATTTTTTACTCGATTTAACTTGGGTTTTCAACTATGGGTTCCACAAAATATGGGGAACATGTTTTTGAAGTAAAGTTCCAATTTTGCCCTTCTTTTTCGAAAACCCATTTTGGGGGTCCGTTTTGACCTCAAATCAAAAGTAGTCAATATGGATGTCGCTGGTTTTATTTTAACGCATAGATTTCATATTTGATGTTTTTAGTGAAGTTCGGAATTGTTCATGAAAATTAAGGTCATAGGTTTAAGTGTAGCGGACCGATTTTGGCTTTCGAGGTAGGTTATGGCTTAACTCTTTCAGACTGGATTGGGTAATAAATGATGGTACAAAATGCATATTAAGGGTGGGAACTAATCATAAAATATGGCTATCTATGTGTTGTGTCTGTGTAGGGGCCTATATGTGATGTAATTGTCGAACTTGAGTTATTATGTGATATGTGTGATCGTGTGGGGTCGTATATGATATTAATAGCGTAGAATACATGTGAATAATTGTATTGTGTTGTTAAGATGCTTAATATGGTACCATTGGTGTATTATGATTATATTCATACTTTATTTGGCATATGAGACATGTGAAAATTCGTGGATGAAAATAAAATAATGAGTGGACATTGGCTCACATGGTTGTGGAAAGATATCATTGTGGTTGGTTATAAAAATACTCATTGTGATTGGTTGTGAGCATTACATCCTCATATCATACTCATTCATGAAACATTGGTACCACCGTGGCAACATCTAAGAAACACTGGCAACACCTTTTTAAAACCCTTCCTGAGGGATGGGCCGGGGAGGAGATATTGTAACACCTTATAAAACCTTTTCCAAGGGATATGCCAGAAAGAAGATATGAGATATGTGGATTGTATACAGGTTGACGAACCCCCCATGGGTCCTACGTTGGGAATCTTTAGCTCTGTAGGTGTATATGGGGATTGTGCGATGATTCCGGAGGTTGTGCAACGACCTCGTGCATCATCATCATCATCATCATATACATTGCGCTTACTTTATTGTGTTATTTTGTATTGTATTGGCATATTGACTTGTCATCTATGTATTTATCGTTCTTCTTTTACTTGTATTTGATGATCTTGTATATGCATGTTCCCTCTTATTTTTCTTATATGTGATATAATACGTACTTCTGTTCTATCTTGGTGTGATGATGCAATATATGTGAGATATATTAGAACTGTTAGTCCAAGCGGTGTGGGCTACCGTTGTGGGATATTTTCTGATTGCAGGTGACGTACCCTTAGTGTATATTTTGTATACTTTATTTACTACTTTGCTTGGTCATCATATGATACCTACTGAGTACAAGTGGACCGTACTCATGCCTACTATGCCCTTTCGGTACAGGTCCTAGCTCGAGTGCGCCTCATTTTTCTTGACTCAAGCGATTGTTGGAGCTTTTAAGGTAGCGGTTGGACATTCATGCGTCCAAAGTTCACCTCTATATTTCTATGTAGTTATTTATTTATTAGTATTCGGAGATAGATATTATTCTTTTATGGTTATTTTTCTGATATATTTGACTCTTGGATTGTATTAGCAGTTCTTATACTATTGACACCTAATTTTGGGCATATTTGGTATTTTGGATAAGTTCTTTTTGTGTTGTTATGATTACTTATATGGTTCGGCTTAATTCTAGAAGCCTTACCTTGGGATATTTATGTTTTTTCCTATTTTCGCATCAGTTTGGGTGATAGGCTTACTTGTTAAGGTATGCCGCAACAAGTGTCATCATGACCCTCATTTTAGGTTCATGACAAAATGGTATCAGAGCAGCCAGGTTTCATTCATCTTAACGGTGTAAGAATGGGATGTCTAATAGAGTCTCGCGGATCGGCACGTAGACGTCTGTGTCTATCTTCGAGAGGCTATAGGGTGTCTTTAGGAAACTTTCCTTATTTTTATTCCTTACCATGAGAAGTTCTTTCATATCTTGTGTTCTGAGTTATGTTTCACTCTTTCTGCGAATATAGTGTTGACTAGGTCCCATGAGAGTAGTGATGTAGAGCCTTCACCTAGAGGGCAAGCCATGAGTCATGGAAGAACTCGAGGGAGGGGATGGCCCCATGGTGCAGCCCCGTCTAAGAGGAGTGCTAGGGGACTCTCTTCTGAGCCTCGTATTGAGCAGGTTGGAGGGGTGGGTCCTACTCCAATTCTTCAGAGTTCATCTTCCCCAGTGTTAGAGGGATTGTTGGTGCGCTTCCTGACCCATCTAGAGGGTTCTCCTTTGGTTATGTAGGGTGTTCCTCCAGTTCAGGGTATGGATCCTTCTGTTGCACCTGCTTTTGGTTTGGGTACTTCTCATACCCTGAGTTTTATTCCACCTTCAGTGCTGATATGTGACTATAGGGTTCCGAGATCAGGAGCCCAGTCGTCATCCATGTTACCTTCCCAGATAAGATCACAGCCTGCCCAATTTACTATACCTCCTCTCATGGCTAGTGTAGTGATGTCTTCTGAGGATCAAAAGAGATTCGAGAGGTTTACTCAATTAGGTTCTCCCAGATTTAGTGGCGCAGTGGGTGAGGATGCCTATGAGTTTCTGATTGATTACCGAGAGAATTTGCACAATTTGGGTTCAGTCGAGACTCATGGAGTTGTTTATACCTCTTATTAGTTGAGAGATACAGCGAGGGATTGGTGGAGGTCGCTTGTCAGTTGTAGACCCCGTGATTCTCCCAAGATGACTTGGGATCAGTTCACTGAGGCTTTCCTAGAGAGATTTATGCCTTTCAATTTGAAAGACCATAGCGGGACGAGTTTAATCATTTAGAGCAAGGCTCCATAACTGTTACTGAGTATGAGGCACGTTTCCATGCCCTATTCAGATATTTCTATAATAGCATTTCAACCGAGTCTAAGAAGATTTAGAAGTTTGTGAAGGGTTTGGATGTTGTAACGCCCCGAGTCTGTACCCCAGACTCTACACAGTGCTCATAATCCCGAAGGACCACAAGCTAACCCATGACTGGTACCTGCTGCAATAACTGAATAATAGTACTGTAATATGCAAAAATTAGGCAAAAAATATGCTATAAGGTTCAATATGTAATAAAACTAAATACGGTAGAACAATACCAAAACTGAAACATTTGTCTGAAAATACTCTAGTCTAAAAAGCCTCTAAAGTCTAAACTGTCTACAATATGGAGTTGATGGGACAAGTCCCCAACTAACTCCGAACTACTGAAATAAGTTGAACTACTAAAATAATCATCATGTCCTCGAACTAAGAGGACTCACTACTAACTCTGTCAGCTGAATATCTGAACTGCTAAGTATGATCGGAAGCCCGCGCGTCTGAACCTATGATATAAAACATCATAACACAAAAGAAAGGTATGTGTAAGTACTTTGAATGTACTGGTATGGAAAGTGAGGTAGGCTGAAATGCATGGGTTCATATGCATGAACAATACTGACTGAATGACATGAATATAACTGAATGGGAGTACATGCATGAATATGTATACTGTAATATGAGGTTGTGATAACAATGGATACTGAGTTCTGAATTACTGATTTACTGATATCTGAGTTTACTGGTACTGTGTAGCTGATAACTGAAGGACTGTATCTGACAATCTTGATCCTGTGGAACTATACTGAGTTCCATACTGAATTGAGTGACTGTATCTGACAGTCCTAAATCTGTAGAACTAAACTGAGTTCTATTCTGAGACTGGAACTAAAACTAAGACTGTGGGGGGTAATCATCTAACCGATATGCCCCTTTCTGAATAGATTGGGGTCCAGCCTGTAACCCCAGTTGGAAGGGTATCAGTACCGTGCCATGGGTAAAGATAATTTTGAGTTAACCCTCTCTAACAAAAAGCTCTTTCGCCAACCCTCGCTGGCAGTAAAACTCGTACAAGATGTATCAACCTTAGTCTGGCAGGAAGATATCTCAACCTACGCTAGCTACGTAGTTCTGTAACACAGGGATTGCTACTAAGGGTCAAACCCTCTGCTGGCAGAAATGATCCCATCCCTGGGTTAACTCGGTGCTGAATCCAACTCCCATCTGAATAGACAATGAACTGATTCCTAGTTCATACTAGGCTTGATTGAACTGTTACTGATTATACTATCTAACTTAACTTAACTGAGTTCACTGAGTTTCGTTGACTGACAAATACTACTGAATTCTGTTAACTATCTGAATTTACAGAGGCCTAAACTGAATACTGAACTAGATTAGACTGATACTGAGTTTACTGAGTTTTTCCTGAGTTTTGTAATTAATTGAGAGTACTACTAATCATGACTAATACTAGCCTGAGACTGACCATGGCTCTAGATAATCAGCAAAATTATTGGGTATTAAATACCCCTAGGACTCAATAGCATAAATTATAAGACATGGCACAATCTTGAAATATGATAAATAACTACTTGATCATCATTCATTCATTGGGACATTCTAGCAAACATTTGCATAACGTGACCTTGAATACATGCTAACATAATATAATTTCATTATTTAATTCTCATAAATAACTCATCAAACACTTGGAAGGCATTGTATATGCACATAGTACTAATCAACACATGAGCATCACAATTTCAAGGCTTTAATATGAATTCACATGATACTGCATACATAATAGTTGTTTTTACATAAATCTTGCACTTAATCATGGAATAAAAATCCAATCAACATTATAATTATGGATACACTTGAATTAAAATCATGA
The DNA here is from genome assembly GCA_030864215.1 of Capsicum pubescens. Lineage (NCBI taxonomy): Eukaryota > Viridiplantae > Streptophyta > Magnoliopsida > Solanales > Solanaceae > Capsicum > Capsicum pubescens. Next base: position 139,008,732 of record CM061546.1, on the reverse strand, counting down.
AAAGCATGAAATCAAGCTACTTGAAGTTTAAAAGAGTTTCTTGGACTCCAAGGGTAGAAAGAACCCTTGGATAAACACTTGACATACCTTGGTTGCTAAATTCCTAAAGAACAATGGTGGAAATCTTGAGCCTTAAATTTAAAATTCAATCACCTAGGGTTTTTGTTCTTGAGTAATTTGTGAAATAATGAGTGTATGTTGCAAATAGAAAGCTAAATTTTATGTTTTGGGGGGTTAAAGAACGTGGGAAAAGACTCAAATACCCCTAAGGATGCGGCTTTTTAATGACTAAAAACTGAAGTGTCGATGCACAGATTGACACGCCGCGTCATTGGCATCGACGCGATGGCCAACGCACCACGTTGAGTCCACATCGGTTTACTGAAATTTGCCACTTGGAGCAAACAAAAATATTAATCGATGTGATGGATGACGCACCGCATCGAGATCGCATTGATACACTATTTTGGGTTCCCAGACATGTGTCAAACGAGGTCCAAAAAATCTGAAACTCATTCGGGAACACCTACTAACATTCCTGATCATGAATCAATCTAAAGATCGATACTTTAAGGTCATAAGAGTCGTGAAATAGAGTTTCCAACTTACGAAGGCCAAAATAATACTAAGTCTGAATACTTAGCTAGAATTTTCTAAGTTTGAGACCCCTTAGCAAGCTTAAAAGACTAAGTTGAGCTTAGGATTTTGCGGGTTCTTACAGATGTCTCCCTTCAGTTGTCTACGTCTCATATGGTTGTGTTTGGGGCTTCTTTTCAGAGTATTGTGGATCATGCTAAGATGACAAAGGGTATTCTTAGTTCATCTTAGCGAAGCGCCAAGAAGGCGCGATGTTTTGGAGAGTTCAGGAGTAAGACCTTTCGAGGTAGAGATTTTAGAGGTTCTCATGGATACCATGGTAGGACAGTATAGGCGGCATTACATAGTTCAGGTGGTGGACCTTCTAGTCCAGCAGTTTAAGGTGGCCGTTCGGGCCCAGTTGTACATTCTCCTATTGAGACTAGTCGTAGAGGTTGCTATGTATGTGATGAGATTGGCCATGTGGCCAGGGACTGTCCCCGCCGGGTGATTTGAGTTACTCTTATTTCATCAGCGAGGGGTAGGAGTGCTACCATAGGTGCAAGGAGTAGAGGTAATGGAGCTCGTGGGGGTGTCCATGGGGCCACTCAGGCAGTTGGTAGTCGTGGGGCTACCCAAGTAGCTGATGGTCGTGATCAGTGTTATGTTATACCAGCTAGACCTGAGGCAGAGGCTTCTGATGCTGTAACTACAGGTATTGTCCCCGTTTGTTTTAGACCTGCATCTGTATTATTTAATCCCGGATCGACTTTCTTCTATGTGTCTGTATATTTTGCTTCGGGTTTTGATTCTGTTAGTGAGCCTCTTGCCATGCCTATTCGTGTATCCACCCCAGTAAGTGATTCTTTAGTAGTGGATTAAGCTCACCGATCTTGTGTTATGGCTTTTTCCAGGTGTGAGACTTTGGTAGATTAGCTTGTGCTAGATATGATCGATTTTGATTTTATTTTGGTATGGATTGGTTGTCTCATTATCATGTTATCTTAGATTGTTTATCCGAGATAGTAACTTTAGCTTTGTCGGGTGTGCTAAGGATAGCTTGGAAGGGTGCACTTCATTCGAGTCCTAAGAGGATTATATCTTATGTTCAGGCTCATAAATTGGTTGAAAGAGGATGTTTGGCCCATAATCGTGATACCAATGTTATTTCGCCTCTTTCCTTAGATTCTGTCTGTATTGTCCATGAGTTTATCGATGTGTTCTCTATGAACTTGCCTTGTATGCCTCCAAATTGGGATATTGATTTCACCATTGACGTTGAGCCGAGAACCAAGCCTATTTCTATTTCTCCTTATAGGATGGCCCCAGTAGAGTTGAAGGAACGGAAGGATCAGTTGCAGAAGTTATTGGATAAGGGATTTATCCGACCTAGTGTTTCACCTTGGGGTACGTCTGTCTTGTTTGTGAAGAAAGAGAATGGGTCTATGCAGATGTGTATTGATTATCGACAGTTAAATAAGGTGACGATTAAGAATAAGTATCCTCTTCCTCATATTGATGATTTATTTGATCAGTTTCAGGGTGTTGCGGTGTTTTCAAAGATTGATTTGAGGTTTGTTTATCACCAGTTGAGGATTAGAGCTTTGGATATTTTGAAAACTACTTTTCAGAATTGATATGGTCATTATGAGTTCTTGGTCATGTCTTCGGGTTGACCAATGCCCCTGCCACGTTCAGAGAGTTGACTAACCGAGTGTTTCGATTGTATCTTGACTCCTTTGTTATTGTATTTATAGATGATATCTTGGTTTATTTAAAGAGTAAGGTTGATCATGAGGAGGATTTGTGAATTGTGCTTCAGATATTGAGGAAAGAGAAGTTGCATGCTAAGTTCTCTAAGTGTGAGTTTTGGTTGGAGTCTGTTTCTTTCTTGGGTCATGTGGTGACTAAGGAAGGTATTATGGTTGATCCAGCCAAGGTTGCAGCAGTTCGTGATTAGGCTAGACCTACTTCGCCCACTAAGATTCGTAGTTTTGTTGGCTTGGTCGGGTATTATCGGCGTTTTGTTAAGGTTTTTTCATCCATTGCAGCTCCATTTACCAAGTTGACCCAAAAGAAGATTTCTTTTCATTGGTCCGATGCTTGTGAGGCGAGCTTCCTGAAACTCAAGGATTTGTTGACTTCAGCTCCTATATTAGTTTTTCCTAAGGAGCGCGTAGGCTTTACTGTCTTTTGTGATGCTTCAGGTGTTGGGTTAGGTGATGTGTTGATGTAGGAGGGCAAGGTAATTGCGTATGCATCTCGTCAATTAAAGCCTCATGAGAGGAATTATCCTACCCATGATCTGGAGTTGTGCGTAGTTGTATTTGCCTTGAAGTTGTGGAGGCATTACTTGTATGGAGTTCGTTATGAGATCTTCTCAGATCATCGTAGCCTTCAGTACTTATTTACCCAGCGAGATCTTAATATGAGGCAGAGTCGTTGGCTTGAGTTTCTTAAGAATTATGACTTGAATATTCTCTACCATCCGGGCAAGGCTAATATGGTTGCGGATGCCTTGAGCTGAAAGTCGACTAGCATGGGTAGCTTGGCACATCTTTTGATCCAGGAGAGTCCTTTAGCCTTAGAGGTCCATTTTTTAGCTAACCATATGGTTAGACTTGATATTTCGACATCGGGGAGTGTTTTGGCATTTGTCGATGCTAGATATTTTTTTATGAAGCAGATTCGAGTTCATTAGTTTGATGATGTTGGATTGAGGTCGATTCGAGATAAGGTATTGAGTGGGGAGGCTAAGGAAGCCTCACTTGATTCAGATAGAGTTTTGCATATTAAAGGTCGAGTTTGTGTGCCGAAAGTGGGTGACTGGATTAGGTTGATCTTGGAGGAGGCCTATTGTTCCAGATATTCTATCCATCTAGGTATGACTAAGACGTATCGTGATTTGAGACAACACTACTAATGGGGTGGTATGAGGCGAGATATAGCGAATTTTGTGGCTAGTTGCCTATGTTGTCAGTAGGTGAAGGTCGAGCATATAAGACCTAGTGGTTTGCTCTAGAGGTTACCCATTCCTGAGTGAAAGTGGGAACGCATCACCATGAACTTTGTGACTGGTTTTCCTCGTACATCTCATGATTCTGACAGTATTAGGGTCATCGTGGATCAATTGACCAAGTCAGCTTATTTTATTTTGGTTCAGGTCTCATTCAGTGCTGAGAGGTTGGCTCGTATCTACATTTGTGAGATTGTACGTCTGCATGGTGTGCCAGTGTCTATTATTTCAGATCGAGGTCCCGTATTCACATCTCACTTTTGGAAGACTTTTCAGGATGAGTTGGGTACTCGAGTAGATGGATCTTAGTACGGCGTTTTACCCCCATATTGATGGCCCGTCAGAGCAGATTATACAAGTTTTGAAGGATATGTTTCGCGCATGCGTGATGGATTTTAGTGGCTAGTGGGAGCAGCATTTGGCTTTAGCAGAGTTTGCACATAATAATAGGTATCATTCCAGTATTGATATGGCTCATTTTGAGGTGTTGTATGGTAGGCATTGTCGCTCCCCAATAGGTTGGTTCGATGTTTCAGAGGTAAGACCTCGAGGTACGGACTTGCTTCGTGAGTCTTTGGATAGGTCCGAGTCATTCAGGATAGACTTAGAGCGGCTCAGAGTGGGAAGAAGTGTTATGATGATCGTAGACTTTGTGTCCTAATATTTGGTGTTGGTGATCGTGTTTTCCTTCGAGTTTCACCCATGAAGGGTGTGATGAGATTTGGGAAGAGGGGCAAGTTTAGCCCCAGGTATATTGGTCCATTAGAGATTCTTTGGACTGTTGGTGATGTGGCTTATGAGTTGGCTTTGCCCCCTGATCTATCAGTTGTTCATCCAGTTTTTCATGTTTCTTTGTTTCCTCGCTATATTCCTAATGAGTCTCATGTCATTCATTGGGGGTCGGTTCAGTTAGATGAGGGGTTGTCCTTTGTTGAGGAACCGATTTCCATTTTGGCTAGGGATGTTAGGTGGTTGCACTCTAGAGTGATACCTGTGGTTAAGGTACAGTGGCGACATCGACCTGTAGATGAATCTACTTGGGAGGTCGAGTCTGATATGCGTAGTTCTTATCCTCAGCTCTTCATTGATTCAGGTATTTCTTTGCCTTAGTTCGAGGACGAACTAGATTTTTAATGGTGGATGATGTAACTATCTAAAAATTTGCTGAAATATGTGGAATTTATGATTTTATGTGATTTGACTATTTTAGCCCTTCCCGTAGTTGCATTATGATATTTCTGGGGTGTGAGAGTGATTGGCATAATTTTCGATGCATTTTGGCATCATTTATGTGATATTGTGGTTTTTATGGCTTCGAGAGCCTTATTTTGGACTTATGTGGATATCTTTTGATCCATGTGATGGATGGCTGAACTGACTGCACCAGCAGCTCTGGAATATCGATTTTAGGCTAGGTAGACCTTTGGTTTGGGTCCCAATGCACCCGAGCTCATTTCGACCTATTGATCGGAAAGTTGAAAAATTAAAAATTTAGGTGTGGGGCCTATATTTGTTCGAAATGACCTCGGATGGAAAATTCGACTTCTCCGGCAGATCTAGAATATCGAATTTAGGGTGTTATCGTATTTGGTATGATTTTATGGCTTTTAAATCTTATTTCAATCCCCGATTTAGAAAATTGTGATTTCGGATTTCGGGGGACAACTTATTGAAAATGATGTTTTCAAAAATCCGACACGCCAACGCATTCGGAACATCAAATTTAGTATGGTTGCATAGTTCGTTTGCATATATCAAACTCCGAATGAATTCCGGGCATCCCATCGAAGTCCATTTGGACTTTTAAAAAAAACTGCACTGGTGCAGATTTTTTTGCTATTTATAGTAGCTTTTTACCCTTTTTTGGCCTATTTTGCTCATTTTTCATCTTGCCTTTCGTGAGCTTAAAAGTGAAGCATGTGAGAGCTTGGGAAGCGAGATTAACACCTATTTCTTGGTTTTATTATAGATTTAAGGTAAGAATTCACCCTTTTCTTAGTAATTTCTTAATTAATTTCTCAAAATTCCAAAAAACTTAGGGTTTGATTTTAAACCCCATTTTCACTTATTTTCACTTGAATAATTTTTTTATCTTATAATTACTAATTTTTTATCAATTTAAATTTCAAAACAACTTTGATTCTTAATTTTAACCCGGATTTGAAAGATTTTACCCGATAAAGCTCAAAAATAATTTTTCTTCAATTTAAACCTCATTTTTTACTCGATTTAACTTGGGTTTTCAATTGTAGGTTTCAAAAAATATGGGGAACATATTTTTGAAGTAAAGTTCTGATTTTTTCCTTCTTTTTTGGAAACCCATTTTAGGGGTCCATTTTGATATCGAACCAAAAGTAGTCAATATGGGTGTTGTTGATTTTATTTTGATGCGTAGATTTCATATTTGATGTTTATAGTAAATTTCAAGATTGTTCGTGAAAAATAAGTTCACGAGTTCAAGTTTAGCGGACTGATTTTGACTTTCGAGGTAGGTTATGGCTTAACTTTTTTAGACTGGGTTGGGTAGTAAATGATGGTCCAAAATGCATGTTAAGGGTGGGACTAATCATGAAAAATGGTTATCTATGTGGTGTGCTCGTTTAGGGGCCTATATGTGATGTAATTATCGAAATTGAGTTATTATGTGATATGTGTGACCGTGTGGGGTCCTATATGATATTAATAGCGTTGAATACCTGCGAATACTTGTATTGTGTTGTTAAGATGCTTAATATGGTTCCATTGGTGTATTATGATTATATTCATACTTTATTTGGCATATGAGACATGTGGAAATTTGTTGATGAAAATGAAATAATTAGTGGATATTGGCTCACATGGTTGTGAAAATATGTCATTGTGGTTGGTTGTGAAGATACCCATTGTGATTGGTTGTGAGCATTACATCCTCATATCATACTCATTCATTAAACATTGGTACCACCGTGGCAACATCTGAGAAACACTGGCAACACCTTTTTACAGCCCTCTCCGAGGGATGTGCCGGAGAGAAGATATTGTAACACCTTATAAAATCCTTTCCGAGGGATGTGATGGAAAAGAGATATGAGATATGTGGATTTTATATGGGTTGACGAACCCCCATGGGTCCTACGTTGGGAAGCTTTAGCTTCGTAGGTATATACGGAGATTGTGCGATAATCTCGGAGGTTGTGCGACGACCTCGTGCATCGTCGTCGTCATCATCATCATCATCATATACATTGCACTTACTTTATTGTGTTATGTTGTAATGTATTGGCATATGTACTTGGCATTTATGTATTTATCGTATCTTCTTTTACTTGTATTTGATGATCTTGTATATGCATGTTCCTTCTTGTTCTTCTTATATGTGATATAATACGTACTTTTTTCGATCTTGGTGTGATGCTTGCAATATATGTGAGATATATTAGAACTTTTAGTGCAAGCAGTGTGGGCTACCGTTGTGGGACTTTTTGTGATTGCAGGTGACGTGCCCTTAGTATATATTTTGTATGCTTTATTTACTACTTTGCTTGGTCGGCCTATGATACCTATTGAGTATAAGTGGACCGTACTCATGCCTACTGCACCCTTTCGGTGCAAGTTCTAGCTCGAGTGCGCCTCAGCTTGCTTGACTTGGGCGATTATTGGAGCTTCCAAGGTAGCGGTTGGACATTCATGCGTCCGAAGTTCACCTCTATCTTTCTAAAGTAGTTATGTCTTTATTAGTATTTGGAGATAGATATCATTTCTTTGTGGTTATTTTTTCGATGTATTTTGACTCTTGAATTGTATTAGAAGTTCTTACACTATTGACGTCTGGCTTTGGGCATGTTTGGTATTTTGGATAAGTTATTTTTGTGTTGTTATGATTACTTATATGGATCGACTTCGTTCTAAAAGCGTTACCTTGGGATATTTATGTCTTTTTCTATTTTTATATCAGTTTGGGTGATAGGGTTACTTGTCAAGGTACGTCGTGACAAGTGTCATCATGACCCTCGTTTTTGGGTCGTGAAAGTTATGGCTTAACTCTTTCAAATTGGATTGGGTAGTTAATTTATATACAAAATGCATGTTAAGGGGGTGGGAACTAATCATGAAATTGTCTCTCTTAATGTTTGTGCCCGTGTGGGGGCCTTTATGTGATATAATTATGGGTTTCTAGATATTATGTGATATGTGTTACTGTGTAGAGTCTTTTGTGATGTTGATAGTCTTGTACACATGTGAATGAATGTATCTTATTGATGAAAAAGTGTGTTGTGGTACTATTTTTGTATTATGATGTATTCATACTTTATTAGCATATGAAATATGTGAAAATTCATGGATGATTGAAAATAATGAGTGGATATTGGCTCACATGGTTGTGAAAATATCTCATTGTGGTTGGTTGTGGAAATACATCGTGTGGTTGGTTGTGAAAATACATCATGTGGTTGGTTGTGGAAATAATCATTGTGATTGGTTGTGAGCATTATATCCTCATTCATGAAACATTAGTACCACCGTGGCAACACCTGAGAAACACTGGCAACACCTTTTCAAAACTCTTCCCAAGGAATGTGCCGAGAAGAAGATATTGTGACATCTTATAAAACCCTCTCTGAGGGATGTGTCGGGGAAGATATATGGATAGATGGATTGTATACAAATTGACCAAACCCCTATGGGTCCTATGTCAGAAAGCTTTAGCTTCGTAGGTGTATATGGAGACTATGCGACAGTCTCAAAGGTTGTGCGACAACCTCATGCATCATCATCTTTCTTATTGTGTTTACTTCATTATCTTATTATGTAGGGTTACTTCTTCTTTGACTTGTTACTTACCTAATTGTTCTATCTTCTTATACTTATATTTGATGATTTTGTATATATATTGTTTTTTCTTGTCCTACTTATGTGTGGTACATTGTATACTTGTGATCTTTTCTGGTGTTTTTTGAAATATATGTGATATACTAGAACTGTTAGTGTAAGCGGTGTGGACTATCATTGTGGGACATTTTCTGATTGTAGGTGACGTGCCCTTAGTGTGTATTTGTATTATTTTCTACTTTGTTCGATTGGCCTATCATACCTATTGAGTACAAATGGACCGTACTCACTCCTACTGTACCCTTCTAGTTCAAATTCAGGTTAGAGTGCACCCCACACTGCTTGATTCGAGCTATTGTTGGAGCTTTCAAGGTAGTAGATGATTTTCAGGCGTCTAGATGTCTTCTACTATCTTTCTCTATCATTAGACTATATCTTTACTAATTTTCAGAGACAGAGTTTTATTTATTGAATTTATTATGTATTCTTTAAATTTGAAATGCACTAGATACGTTCTTATACTGCTAACTTTAGGATTTGGGAGTTATGATTGTATGATTGATTATATTCTTTCCGCATTTATTATACTTATATGGTTCGGCTTCCTTCTAAAAGCCTTATCCTAAATTATTATTGTCTTGTTCCCTTGTGTATCGATTTAGGTGATAGGCTTACTTGTCAAGGTTTTATACTGCTGCCTTTAGGATTTGGGAGTTATGATTGTATGATTGATTATATTCTTTCCGCATTTATTATACATATATGGTTCGGCTTCCTTCTAAAAGCTTTATCCTGAATTATTATTGCCTTGTTCCCTTGTGTATCAGTTTAGGTGATAGACTTACTTGTCAAGGTTTGCCGCGACAAGTATCATCAAACCCTTAGATTTTGGATCGTGACATCATATTCAATCAAGAATAGCCAATACCAATATTCAAATTTGAATTCAAAGAGATACAACATATACAATAAAACTAATTCGGTCAATTTTGAATTAACAATCATAATGCATTTTTAAAGTAATTATTTAGTTGTGCTAAAAGAGTATCATCAATAAACACGTCAGTGTCAAATAATTAATTATTAAATAAAATTCAATTGAAGACTTCAATTTGTACGAAATTAATACCCAAACACAAATTGAAAGGAATCTTTCACATGTGACATAAATGAAGGAACAAATAAGCACAAAATTAAACAAAACAAGTCAAAATTAGAGCAATTTCTTTGCAAATTTCATAACTAGGAATCAAGTAACACAACAATAAAAAAATTGTATTTTAATTCGTAATAGAAATCAAATCCATAGAGTCGATAGTTATCTTTTCCTTTTTTGGCGGAATTTGACTGGAGCAGCGGTGGCTGGTTCGCCAGCAAAAATTGTTATGGCATTAGGAGGCGCTGGTGGTGGTTGTTGTTGGTGTTATATTTTTCACGACATGATGGAGAGGAGGCGATTGTTGGCTGATGTCGTCAGTGATGGAGAAAGGGAGAAGAAGATAGGGAGAGGGAGAACGGCAGCAGCAGCAGTGAAGCAGTGGGTGGTTTTTGGGGTTCTATTGATGGTTGTTGTTGGTCTGTGGGCGTCGGAGATGGCGTTATGGTGTTCGTCGGTGAGGGTGGAGAAGGGATGTCGGCTGGTTGTTGGTTGGAACGGGGCAGCGCCAGGAAACGACGGCTCTCGCCGGCTGGTTTTGTGGCGACGCATGGAGAGGAGAAAAGAAGAGAAAGGGTGGCGATGCAACTGAGGTGTTGGTGTGGCTGGAGATGGTCCACCGGCGGCGGTTCCCCGGTGGTGATGCAGCAGTTATCATGAGATTGGGAGAGAGAAAAGAAATGGGGGAGGCGACTGGTTTTTGTTCTAAGAGGGGAAAATGATTTAGGGTTTGTGGTTTGATTTTATTAAAAGAGGAAGAAATGGGAGACTTGATCTCATTCATTGATCATAAGAAATCAACGGCTGTGATTAAAATGTGTCAGTGATTTGGGTTTAAATTGTGATTGATTTAGATTAAAATTGACATAATTTAAATAAATTAGAAAATTGAATTAAATTAGGCTACTATTTAATAAATATAGTAATGACTCAATAATAATAATAATAAAATACAATAAGATATCGCTATTAAAAATAGACAACACGTGTAAAATTAAAGTTGCATAAAAATATTTTACAAAATTGTTGATAATAATTTTAAAATAAATTAGTTACAAAATTTAAGAAATAATAATAGACAATGTGTTTGATAATCACGAGTGTGCATATTTGCGAAAATAATTTAATAAATATTAATAAAATTATATAAAATATGATATTTATAGTATATAAAAATATAAAATTATCTAATAAAAAAATTGTACACTTCAAAATAATGCATGTGACACGTCAGTATTTATTTGTTATCGAAATATTACGTAAAAATAGTAATATTTGAAATTAATATTTTTTTTAAAACAGTAGCCTCGAATGAATATCGGGAGGTCAAAATTGAGTGTAATATATATATATATATATATCATCTACTAGTGGAGACGATATGGGCTACCGTTTAGGCCTTTTCTACTTGCAGGTAACGTGCTCATAGTCTTTCCTTACTTATGTTATTTTCTGTTTTGCTCAGTTGGCCTATGATACCTACTAAATACAAGTGGATCGTATTCATCCCTGCTGTGCCCTTTCAGTGCAGATTTCAATTCGAGCACCACGTGTAGCGGTTGATTTGTGTGGAGATTCAAATTTTGAGGTACTGATTCACTACATAGTTTGGGGATGATTCAGACCTCATCTATCCTTACTTGTCTTTATTTATGATTAAGATATAGATGTGTATTTTTAATTCTGGATATTGTATTAGATGTTCTTACACTATGACACAATATTTTGGGGATTTATGGCATTTTCTTCAGATTTATGCTATTGTTGTTCTTGTATGGGTTCAGATTCGTCCTAGAAGTCTCACCTTGGTTTATATTATTATTGACTTTGATTTTTTCCTTTATCAGTTTGGTGATTGGATTTCTTATCAATGTTAGGCAGCGGTAAGTGTTATCATGACCCGTTATTGGGTCGTGACAGCCCCAGGGGCAAAAGTTGACACTACCACAGTGTGCTTTGATTTATGAGATATTTTATAACTCTTGATTTAGAGGTAAGACTTAGCCAAAGGACTTTCAAACAACAAGGTACGCCCATGGGCAAGAGTTGACACTACCATATTGTATTTTGATTTATAAGAAACTCTATAACTCTTGACTTAGAGGCAAGATATATCTCAAGGACTTTCAAACAATAAGTTACTCTCCATGAACAAGAGTTGACACTACCACATTGTGTCTTGATTTATGAGATGATCTATAACTCTTGCCTCAGAGGCAAGGTAGCCTAAAGACTTTCAAACAACTAGTTACGCCTCATAAGAAAGACTTGACACTACCACATTGTGTCTTGACTAATGAGATGATCAATAACTCTTGCTTTGAGGCAAGACTTAGCCCAAAGACTTTCAAATAGAAAGTTATGCCCCTCGGACAAAAGTTGACACTACCACATTGTGTCTTGATTTATGAGATGTTCTATAACTCTTGCCTTAGAGGAAAGACTTAGCCCAAGAACTTTTAAACAAGTTACGCCCCCATAAGCAAAAATTGATACTACCACATTATGTCTTCATTTAGAGATGCTCTATCAGTCTTGCCTCTAAGGCAAGACTTAGCCAAAGAACATTCCAAAAAATTAAGTTACACCCCATGGACAAGAGTTAACACTACTTTATTATATTTTAATTTATGAGATACTCTATAACTCTTGTCTTAGAGGCAAGACTTCCCTCAAAGATTCTCAAACAACATGTTATGCCCATGAGCAAGACTTGACACTACCATATTGTGTCTTGATTTTATGAAATGTTCTATAATTCTTGCCTTAGAGGCAAGCTTATCCCAAAGGACTTTCAAAAAATAAGTCACGCTATTACATTTACTTTGATGTTAAAGAAAGAAGATCTTCTTTGCGGATTATCTAATTTTCTGATCATTATCAAAATATAATAGAAGTTGTAAAAAAAATAAAGATTGAGAAAAAAGGCTAAGAAAAAAGAGAAGAACAGAAAACAAAATAAAGATTGATAAAAACAAAAATGAGAAGAAAAAAGTAAAAATAAATTTTGAGAAAAATGAACAATATGAGAAAAGATTTAAAAAAAAATAAAGAAAAATAAAGGTTGAGACAGTAGAATTAAAAAAATAAATGGAAAACAAATAATGTTTGAGAAAAAAAAAAGGGAATACAAAAAAAGAAAAATAAAGGTTGAGACTAAAGAATTAAAACGAGAAAAAAATAGAAAATAGAAACAAAAATCAAGGGAAAAAATAAAATAGAAGATGAGAGACAAATGGACATGGAAAGTGAAAAAATGTTTAAGGTGTAGAGGGACAGAAATATACTTGTTTTGTACATAAAAGGGAGAAAGACTAGTCTTTAAAGTTTTTTCTTGTAAGGGACAAAAAAGCACGGTCACCTATTATGGGGGTCATCCCATGTAAATTCATGCATTGTACATTACATGACCCAAAATGGCCAAATCAATATATATATAAAGGAGGATTTTAGTCCATCCTATGTGGCACGTCTTAGAAGCCTCTATTATCATTTATCTTTTTTGTGATTTTTTTGATCATTTTTTTATTTTAAAATATTAAAAATTCACCCTAACATTATACACAACATTAAAGAGAGTCATATTAAATAACCTTCATCATCAATGTTGTTAAACTTTTCTTATTTATGTGTTATGTAAAATAAAAAATAAAAATCACTCCTTAAAACTCTCTTAATCATGTTAAATATGCAAATAAAAATTATTTGTTAAAGCTCAAAAATCAATAATACATACATACATACATACATATATATATATATAGATATATTGGTAAAACATAAATGTATCAAAAATTACTATTCCATTTATTCATTGTACACATTAAAGTCTAAATATTTACTAATCCAAGTTTTCTTTTTTTCTATTTTTTTGGGGGATTTTTTTTCATTCTTTTTATTAAACAATTTATTTATTAGATCAAAAAATCAATCATATTTTACTATTCTAATTAAATCTAATGAGTTACAATTTTTTTTTTATTTATTTGTATTCTCTACTTAAATAATATGTCTCCCCAACTCCCTTCTACCTAATTCTTTTGAATTATTCAATCTATAAATAACAATCATTTATTGAGTTGTTGAATGCAAATTTTCATTGTCTCAATTTGTGTATGGTTATTTAGTTATTTTTCTCCTTTCTTGATTTTCTTCTTCATCTTTGTCATCAATCATGTGTTAATAATCAAAAGAGATGATATTTTTAATATTCTTCAAAGGTTCATCAAAGAGATCTTCATATTAGTTTTGTACAAGTTCATCAAGATGAAGAAGGAAGTTCAATTGTCTTGGAAGATTTGTTAAGAAAATGGTCATAGTAGTTTGGTGTGGCGTAGAAGTTTGAATGATTTATAAATATTTTGAAGATTTATTAGTGTATTATTTTGATTTCAATTAATGTTTTTTTCTTCTTCTTCTTTATTTTATTTCTTCATTTTGAACAAAGATGCTTGATCACATATATAATTCGCTTTTATTTAGCAAAAATTAAATTATAAAACTCTCCTAACCAACATATTAGAAAGCTCAATTAGCATATTTTACTCAATTAACTTTGATCTTCTTCTTCTTATTATTAGTGCATGTTTCCGTTTTAGTGTATATGTTTTTGTCAGTTTCTAATTAATTTAACTATGTTAATTAAATATATACTCTTTTATAATTATCTTAATGTTACAACACATGATTTTTTGCTAATAGTAATTTTCTAATGATTTGTCACGATTGAAAGATATATTATCAATGATATATTTCTCATAGTAATTGTCTATTAATGCCCCTAAAAATATATAACACTACTATATTAGAAATTATTCAAAGAATAAATGAACGAATCATATTTTTAGTCTTTTATAATTTTTGTGATACATTTTAATTGAGCATACCTCAAACCTCACTTTGTGGGAATACATCAAATATGTTGTATTTGTTATTTTAGTTAAGCACATAATATTGATATTTTTCAATGTGAATGAATAACATATGACAATGTGCAGTAGTGATGTAATCATACGAGAATATTTTTCATATGATTGATTGAAAAAATTATCGAGCATGTATAATCTATCAGTTATCTCCTTATAAATTTATTTTTACTCAGATAATTTATCTCCTTTATTTTTCTTTATGGTTATTTAATTTTCAGAATGAAAAGGTGTTATAGACGATATATAACAAATCAATGAAAGAAAATTATATATATATATATATATATATATATATATATATATATATAGAGAGAGAGAGAGAGAGAGAGGGGGGGGGAAGACATGCTTTCCCCCTGAACTTGTCCGCTCAATTTACTTTAGCACTTAAACTAAACTTCTGTTTATTTACCCCCTTAACATCTTTAAAGTGTATTAATTTCGCCCTTAATGCTGACGTGGCATTTTCAAGAAAAAAAGGGCGCGTTTATTTGTAAAAAAATAATAATTTCAGTAATATTATATTTAAAATATAATTGAAATTTAAAAAAAAATGGACACCTTTTCATCTTTCTTCTCCAAAACATAAATAACAACACTCAAATTCCTTCATTAATAACCTCAAATACATTTTTCACCAACACTCTCCTTCAATTTTTTCCATTTTTCTCCATTAACACCACTAAAGAACAACCACGAAAATACTAAATTAAAATTTTCCCAACACCATCTCAACTCATTACACAACCAAGAATTTGAAATTCACAAAATCTACAAACAAAAATAAATTTTAACAAATACCCATTAAAATTCAAAATAAATTCAATATTTTTATACCAAAAAAATAAAATAGATCACCCTTCAACTGAAAGTTTTGAAAAAAAATGAATTTTTTTTTGGCTTTGCTTTTTACTATTGTTTAACATCTTTAATAGAAAATTAGGAAGTTGCTTGCCATAGTGGGCTTCTTAATCTAAGTCTCAAAGTTTAAACGGTCTGAAAATCCTGCAAATTGTCTTTTGGAGTTTCACTAAGATATTGTACTTAAGTATTCGAATCTGGAAAATGAAAAATCTAAGATGTGATGTTATCATGTGTTTTTGTGTTCTAGATCATGTTTGATTGTCCTTTTCCTGTATCGGTGAAGGCTTATGGCTTCAATTTCTGAGCTTTGCAATTTGGTCCTTCTTTGAACTAATATAATGGTGTCCTTTTAACGCATTTGATCAACCATCAGTCTCTTAATCCAACTCCAAGAGCTCTGATTTACTCTGTTTGAACAAAATCTTTTTTCCTTTTTATTAACAAAAAATCTATAAATGAAAAATTTGTCGTGAACAAGTCAAACCAAAAACGGTGGCTTCCACCAAGAAGGGCGTAATAATATACATATGTATATTATATATTATCAAATTAATGTATTGTATAAGTGTGTATAAAATAGAGAGGAAGAAGAAACTCACTTAGATAAAAAAAATATTTGTAACACAATAGTATATAATACCGTATACAAATGTATACGAAAAATCAAACTTCATTTTCTTCCTCGAATCCAAGCATCAATTCATCCAAAAACACCATAAAACTAAATCAGATCATCCAAAATTTTATATTTGTGCTCCTTGATTAATAACTGATCTTTTATAACAGAACTTATTTATGAAAATTCCATTCTCTAATTTTGAAGCTTTGAGTATCAACAATGGTTAAACCAATTCTGTCTTATTTAATGTAATATGGAGTAATTAAAAAATTGATCAATTAAAATTTAATGATGAAGAAGAAAACTGAGCTAGATATTATGGATTCAATACTTACGATTTTCAATTGTCGCTAACAAAGAAAGTTCTGCTCATTTTTTTTTTTGGAAAAATGTCTATGAAGAAGAGGAGGAACTAGAAAGAAGAAGAGGAGGAACTAGAAAGAAAAAAAGGAAGAGGAAGAAGAGGAAGAAGAGGAGGAAGAAGAGGAGGAAGAAGAGGAGGAAGAGGAAGAAGAGGAAGAGGAAGAGGAAGAGGAAGAGGAAGAAGAGGAAGAAGAGGAAGAAGAGGAAGAGGAAGAAGAAGAGGAAGAATAAGAGGAAGAAGAAGAGGAAGAAGAAGAGGGAGAAGAAGAGGAAGAAGAAGAGGGAGAAGAAGAGGAAGAAGAAGAGGAAGAAGAAGACGAAGAAGAAGAAGAGGAAGAGGAAGATGAAGAAGAAGAGGAAGAGGAAGAGGAAGAGGAAGAGGAAGAGGAAGAAGAAGAGGAAGACGAAGAAGAAGAAGAAGAAAAAGAAGAAGAAGAGGAAGTAGAAGAAGAGGAATAAGAGGAAGAATAAGAAGAAGAGGAGGAACTAGAAAGAAGAAGAGGAAGAACTAGAAAGAAGAAGAGGAAGGGGAAGAAGAGGAAGAGGAAGAGGAGGGGGAAGAAGAGGAGTAAGAATAGGAGGAAGAATAGGAAGAAGAAGAGGAAGAAGAAGAGGAAGAAGAAGAAGAAGAAGAAGAAGAAGAAGAAGAAAAAGAAAAAAAAAGAGGAAGAAGAAGAAGAAGAGGAAGAAAAAAAAGAGGAAGAAGAGGAAGAAGAGGGAGAAGAAGAGGAAGGAGAAGAAGAGGAAGAAGAAGAGGAAGAAGAGGAAGAGAAAGAAGAGGAAGAGAAAGAAGAGGAAGAAGAAGAAGAGGAAGAAGAGGAAGAAGAAGAGGAAGAAGAAGAAGAAGAAGAAGAAGAGGAAGAGGAAGAAGAAGAAGAAGAAGAGGAAGAAAGAAGAAGAAGAAGAAGAAGAAGAAGAAAGAGGAATCGCCAGAGAAGGATAGTTTTTACTTATAAGCCAAATCAGTTTTTGGATATAAAATTGTAATGTAAGTTTTTGGTTACTTTTTTGCACTGACAATTTGCTATGTCTACTTTTATATAATTATCCCAAATAAATATATATATTTTTTATATTTTTTTTCATTATAAAGTTCTTTACACAAAAGAATTTTAATTTTGTCATTATTGTTATAAATGTACTATATATAGTGAATGTCTACTTTACCATATATAGTGAATACCTACTTTACCATATATTGTGTATGTCTATTTATTGAAAAGTTACAAACCCCAAGGTTAGTTTTTTCCTATAAATAAAGGGGTTTTCTTCATTGTAATTCATCTCTCGAGAGAAATAAGAATTCCTTATGAGAAATAGAGAAGTCTCCTCTCTTCTCTCTATTCTTCTTGTTCTTTGCTTTATATTCATAACACATTATCAGCACGAGACTCTGCCAAACAAGATGAGATTATAAATCTAAAGGTAATTTCAAGGTTAGTAACTCCTTATGTTATCTATCTTTTGCTACTAATAATATAATTATTGTTGGATTTGAGGAAAAATAATTGGTTTGGAACCATTATGTTTTAAATTTATTCCTCAAGAACAATATTATCAAAAGGGATGATAATATGTTGGGTTCAAGTCTCATCGATTTATGCCTAAGACGCCTTTATATGGATAAGACGTTGAGTTTGAATCACAATGCATCATATTGATGATATTATGATGGCTAAGGCAAAATAATGGATATTTGATGAAAAGTGATGAAACATGTCCCATTAAATATGCTTCATTCCTTGAATTGAATGTGGTAGCAATAAATTATATGTATGCCTCAATTTACTTTTGTAGTAGCTATCATAATTTGATACGCTTAAGGCATGATTATATTTCATTCTTCCTGGGAATGAGAATGCTTAAGGCATGATTATATTTCATTCCTGGGAATGAGAATTTCAATTATTATAAATTCAGATCTATACCCAGGGGTGAATGTGACTGTATATATACTCGAACGTATTCTTTATTGTGAAGATATCACAATCCACCTCTAAAAGAGGTAGAATAATTGGAAGATTTAATATCTTCAAGTTACTATGATAAGAAACACGAATGTGAAAATTTACCCAAGCATGATGAAATCACATGCCATAATAAACTAAGAGTTTATTGTTTATTGATACGAAATTCATGCAATAGTAAACCTGATGTTTACTAAAGAATTTTTGCACATGTTATGGTAACTTTGAGTTACAAATACAAATCATTTAATCTATTAACATAAACGATTTGCCATCATGAAGATGTGCATATTGAGTATTAGACATATGTTGAAGAAATAAAAGATTCTTCAAGAATTGTTTATGTTGCTTGTTCTCGTGATAAGTTGGTTGAACCAACTAATGTTGGGATTTGATCCCTCAAAATCTAAAAAGTATAAAAGGTGAATATGGGCTCGTTCACCAGTCATGTGATCTATTAAGCATCGATATAAGATGATCACATGTACATTCATTGTCAACCTGCAGTTTGACATTCATAAAGTTGCTTGCTCAATAAAATTGAGTTAAGAGCATAACTTTTAGATTGTGTAATCAAGACAATCTTGATAATGATGGTTTGGCATTGAATGCCTTCGATAAATAGCTAAATGATTGCTAATGAGAACAAAGCTTCATGTGTTGGTCTGAAATATGATATGTTGCATACAATAACACTTGTATGCATTAAACCAATAAATTATGATTATTTCTTCCCTCTTAATTGGTTCAAGGTCAGGAGCCAACTATTTCATTTAATAATTTTGATGTGTGGAATAATATACCATGATGCACAAAGATAGATTCCTCAATGAAGATGGAGGATAAATGTTAGTTTTTCTAACATAAGGGGGGATTATAAGTAGCTATGAAATATGTTAGGAATTATCATCAGATCCTCATTCAAAAGATAATTCAAGTCAAATATCGAAAGCATCTGTTAACTCAAATTTAGTATCATATTTAAGCTACAAGTGCTCCTATTTTGCATTCTTAAAGGACAAAGTCTACGCATGCATGAAGTGTGGTAGGCTAATCGATTCCCAATGAAATAATCTTTGAAAAGAATAAGGATCAAATAATCATAATAAGAAGGCAATGTGCTCTTGAAGAGCCTATGAAATAACACTTCATGAAACCTTATGAAAGGTTCAGGTACCTGAAAATAATGAAGTGATAAGATCTCAAAATGTTATGTCACATTGCGAACTGATACAAAATGAGAAATTGTCAACGATATCTTTAATACAATATTGACGCAATATTGCAAAAGATTATGAGTATCTAAATTCTACGTTTATTTAAGCATGCTGACGTAGAAATATTTATCAAGTGACATGAAAGAATGCATCTTGGTAAGTGTAAAATTTATTTGATTTGCAGTCCAGACACTTGAAGATGTCACATATGAAATGTTGAATATTGTCACTTGACAAAATTTAAATGAAAACTTTCTAAGGATTCAAAATGTTTGAAGCATATAAAAGTTTATGGGAAACTTATTTAGAATCTTTATATCATATAAGCTTATAGTTTGAAAATTATTGAAACTCTTGGAGAGTTTTCAAAAGCAATAGAATATTTGCTTAAATGAGAAACATGCATAATTGAATAAGGATTCATTTTGACCTCAAGGAAAAAATGAGGAACTCCTTTGTTATGAAGTACCATATCTTAGTACAATTGGAGCACTAATGTATCTTGTAAATATTGCAAGTCATGACATAGCCTTTTTCGGTCAATTTGTTAGCAAGGTATAATTCTACTCCTGCTAGGAGACATCGGAATGAGATCAAACATATGGGCTTATTTTACTCTAAAGATTATAGTCCCGATCTTGTTGGTTATGCTGATGTTAGGTACTTATCTGACCCGTATAAAGCTCGATTTCAAATAAGCTATATGTTCACATGTGGGGCTACTGATGTATCTTGGAGATATGAAAAGCAGTTTATCTAGCCACTTTATTAAACCATGCTAAGATAATAGTTATTCATGAAGCAAGTCGAGAATGAGTATGGTTGAGATCCATGATACATCTCATTCGAAAAAAATGTGGTGTGAATGTACCCATTATTTTATACGGAGATAATGCAGCATGCATAGCACAACTTAAGGGAGTATTCACAAAAGGAGATAGAACGAAGCACATTTTGCCAAAGTTGTTCTATACATATGAGCTCCAAGAGAATAGTGATATTAATGTGTAACAGATTCATTCAAGTGACAATGTAGCTGATCTATTCACCAAGTCTCTTCCAACTGCAACTTTCAAGAACATAGTGCATAAGATCGGAATGCAAAGGTTCAAGGATGTTCTCATTAGGGGGAGTTAATACGCGTTGTACTCTTTTTTCCTTATGAGGTTTTATCCCACTGGGTTTTTCTTGTTAGGTTTTTAATGAGGCGGCATATATGCGTATTATCTATCAATTAGATATTCAAGAGGGAGTGTTATAAATGTACCATATATAGTGAATGTCTACTTTACCATATATAGTGAATACCTACTTTACCATATATTGTGTATGTCTATTTATGGAAAAGTTACAAACCCCAAGGTTAGTTTTTCCCGATAAATAAAGGGGTTTTCTTCATTATAATTCATCTCTCAAGAGAAATAAGAATTCCTTATGAGAAATAAAAAAGTCTCTTATCTTCTCTCTATTCTTCTTGTTCTTTGCTTTATATTTCATAACAATTATAAAGTTTTTTACACAAATTTTTTTTAAGAATGATTGATGTTTCAATCAGGCCTGGACCCATATGTAAAAATTGAGTGCTCAAGCACTCATTGACCTTGGCTCGAAATAGATATAATTGTATTAAAAATTAAAGAAAAAGGATACAATAAATCAGAAAGCACCCTCAAACATTTAATTTGGTTGGGTGCTCTGGTTTAAGAGTGGTGTTGGAAACTTTCAAGTGAGAGTGGGTGGGAGTTCAAATGCCATTTGGAGTCCTTTTTAGACATATTTTTAGTTCTTTTATTGTCATGTTTGACTCAAATCCCAATGCTACTTTTATTTTAACTTCTCTTTTTTCCCCTTTTATGCTAATACATAATTCACTATAGCATAAAAAGAAAGCAATTCGGCTTCATAAATAATGAATTAAAGACGCCAAAGTTTGACCCCTCAATATTTTTTATTTTATTCTATTTTTTTTACTTGTGAACATGAAATTAACCAATATTTTTTTTTTCTTCGTCAGTTGCATTTTTCATCAAAGAATCATGATTTCATAATACAATTATGAATAGCTTTAATCAAATATTTTCATTGTCATCATCAAATAATTGTGCACTTATATTATATAATTAATGATAATTAATCATTCAAAAAGGTTGAGCACCCACGAACCCATAGGTATGCCACTAATTGCAATATACATAAATTAATTATTCTGTAGAAACATTAAAGCTTCCAAAAATGAAGATAATATCCCTAAGTTCATCTTAACTTCAATATTAATCTTTCCTCTTTTTTCCTCTTCACATGATTTTGCTAGGAAAAGATTTATAAAATAAAAAAATAAGAAATCTTACATAAACATGATATATATGTTGATACAGGATTCTGGTTTAGCTTTTTTCTAATTTTTTGAGATTTTTGCTCATTTTAATTTTCTCGTTCTTTTTCTCCTTAAAAAACTCATTGATTGCTTACTATAACATAAATCCATTAATTGTGTTTTCTATTATCACACACACAATACCATTTTAAAATAAACCCTCGGTCTTTCCCCATTTTTCCTCACCAACTACCATTAAACCCTTAATTATTTAATAGGGAAAAAGAATTCAAACCATTGGATGTGCAAACAACAGCTTAATTTTTCAATGATAATGACAATCGAGACTAATAAAAAATCAGTGTATAAGAAGAAGTTTACTCTCTTTGAGAAGTATCAAAAGGTATGAACCTTCTTTCTTTATTGGTGTATGTTTTCTATCTTTTGTTTGTTTCTTCATTGCAACTAGTTTGATGTTCATTTGTTAGCAGTCCTCCTATTGTATTTTTGAAGAACATTGTTTTAGGGATATGATTCTCATCTTTCTGTTTGAATTTCCCAAGATAATTCTGGATCTATAATGTACACAAATAATATTCTTAATTGATCCAGCAATGCATGTTCTTTTTTATTTTTTGGCGTGAAATTCCAAATTGCCTTTGTGGACATTCTTTGAGAGGTCACAACTTTTGGAGAAATGACAAAGGTTGCTCTTAGGGTATTGTTCACTCCAATACCACTGACTAAATTAACTGATAGGTATAATAATGAGTTCTTCAACCTTTGGCTCTTGCGTTTGTCGATTTCATAGATTCAATGATTGAATTAGAGATTCAGTATAATTGCCATTACTTAACTAGTTTGCGAACGAGTACAGAAAATTTGGTTGTAGTAAAACAAATAAAAAAAATCTCTTATTATCCATGGTCTTGATGGCATTGGATGGATTCTCCATTACCAACTTGATGTTAGGCTTTTGATGAACTTCCTGATGATATTGAAGTTTGCGAAGATTTTGAGCATCAATTAAGTAACTACAAAAATATCAAACGGAGCAGAAAGCATGCACAGATGCACGAATGCTCTTGCATGACTTGGCTACTAATTTGCTTAGTTAAAAGATATTTGAGACTCCTTAGGTGACACGACTCGAATCAGGGCCTAGTCGTGTTGGGTTTCTCAAGCCCAACCGAGACCGAAGACCACCTTCAATACCCAACCATAACCTCCCTATACCCTATGTCGAATAAATTCCAAACATATAATAAGATAAAATAATTATAATTGAAGAACATTAAACAAAGTTCATAACCATAACCAACCCAATATCCAACCAAACATCCAACTGGTGTTAGCCCAAATACTAATACCAATGCCAAGGCTGACACCAATATTGACATCATCCATGCCCATAGTAGTCACACAAAGCCTCTAACCCAAAACAAAGAACATCCGATCGGGACATACCCCCGACCATAGCCAAAACCAAAGTCCAAGAAATAAACAAAGGTATGTAAAGATATTCATAGAATGAAATGGAGTCTTACGGAGCATGGAAACCACTTCAGTCTGACACAAATGTTGTCCCCAAATCCAAACACTAAGCAGGAGAAGTAGTATGGCCAGTTTTTGCATCGCGTGGGGAGACAGCGCCCGAAGACGGGTTAGCGGGTGAACGCTAGCATGTACTTAGGAATAAGAATAAAATAATGTCAATATTTAAAACCAAGTAAATAACCAAGTGCAATCACATTAACACATATATATATTTCATGTCGAGAAAGGAAATCGAGTTTAGCATACATTTAAAAATCTTAACCTGGGTTGTATAGCTTGACTATCCTAAAACCACCCACGGGCTATATAGGTCTAGTGTTACCCCCTAAAGGGGCCCTAATGTGTGTAGGCGTATGAACCGGAGATATCATAGGGGCCGAGGATTTTTTTGTACCATTCGCCCTCCATGATACATATATACAAGTATAAACTTAGGAGATTCCCATGTACCACACAAGTGTATGGTCACTATGACCAACCCTCATGTCAGCAAATATGAGTTTTTAGTGTTTGTCCATTGAACTAAGACCTTCATGGTTAGCTATCACAACCCGTCATTATTGCCCAATTAAAACCTTTAGCACATAACCAAACCACCAATTCCAGAATTTAATTACCAAGGCATTATAAAGTGGTATCGTCATACCGATTATAGCTTGCAAGCAACGTCATTAGCCAATATTTAGGGGATTCCCATATACCCCACATGATATCCAATTAAACCAAAGCCATGGACACGAAGGCCCTTCCAATCTATTTAAAATCATTTAAACTAATTTGGGTTCCATCACCATATTATGCAATGCAAGGTTTACAATAAAAGTTAAACTATGTGACAACACCATTCTCATAGGCATTTTAACAAAAATGTTGGGGTCATAGAGTTTCCAAAACCAAAACCAAGTACCAATTTACCATTCCCATGCAACCACATGTTCAAACCACAATTATAACTTGAAAACCATAAGAAAAATATGGGAAATATTATCCGACCAAGAACAACCAACAAAACTAAAACATTACCACAATAATACCATGAGAATCATCCATTAAAACATACTTTTAGTTTAAACTAACAATGGAGGACGAGTAACATGCCTTAGACAACAAGAAAGACGAAGAGAAACCATCCTTTAGAGCCTTAATTGACCACCTTGAGAAAACCCTAGCCTCTTCTTAAACCAAGAGCTTGAGAGAGATTTAAGAATGTTTTGAGAGTGTTTGATTGAGAAATAAAGGGTTAATGAAGTCCCAAAAGTGTTTTAAGTTGTGGGGTCAAAAGAATTTAAGAGGGAAAATATACAGAATACCCCCAACTTAAATTGTAAAAATCACCACATGAGGATATGGTTTGGATCCCTTACTCGTACCCACATCATACGAGTGGTATCCTCCACTTGTACCATGATTAAAATGTTAGACACCACATAATATCCACCATACGACTCTCATTGCCCCACTCATACCTATAATATACGGCTAGTACCCATAAGTCATACCTTAGGTAGTACATGATCAAGAATGCATACTGTTTAACATACGGTTGGCCCTACTCTCTTATACCATCTTCATACAACTTATATGGATTCTTGTCGTACCTTAGACAGAAAATGACCTAGAACACGCTGTTTATTATATGACTTGGACTCCTAAGTCATTAGCACAATATAAGACTAGTATGCTTAAGTCGTATGGTTCCTAGAGAGTTCAAAACTCAAAAAAATTCTAAGGATCAAAACCCAGGATATTTCATTAGGTTAGTGAGTGAAGATGTCATTTTTTGTTCTTTAATGTGAAGCTTAACAGTAGACATACACTTTTATGATCTTCTTTTATGTACAAAATATCTCTTGGTGATTAGAATTTTTTTTCCTTATTTCATCTTTAATATGTTTTTTCCTTTTATGTTTTACTAAATGGATGGCCTGCATAAGAAATAGAATTGCAAGTAACTTCTTCGTATTTGTTTGAGAAATATAAAGATTGTTTTCATCTCACAAGTGCTGGTATAGAAGATGAGTAGGGATCTGACACTGGTGTGTAAGGACTTGCACCTGATTCAGCCACTCATATGCTTGGTGACAAATTACTAAGAGCTCTTCAGGTCAGTGAACAGATACTGTTTTGTCTTAAATAGGAAATAATAAATATAAAGATAGCACTTGTAAATAGCTTCAGTGATACCATAATTTTATTTAACGTGTATACTTCCCAGAAGAACAAATGAAAGTTTAATGTGCTTTGTAGTATTATTTTCGACAGCAATCATAATGTCATGTTATTTTCAAGATCCAGTTAGTTATCAAGAATACTGAACAACTTTTATGAATGATTTTTCCTCAATTCTTTCCTTTATGTAAGGGTGAGACAAACTACAACAATTTCTTTCTCATATACTGCATTCTATAATGATATGATAATGATTAGAGTCCATGGACAAATGAGTTGAATTATATACACAAAATGTGTGCTACAGTTTACCTTGAAACTTGTCTAATTCTAACCTAGGATCAGAAGACATATGTTGTGTAACATTGCATATAATATTTCATTTCATATTTAAGAACTATCTATTTAGAAAAGCTCACTTAAAAGCATCTGATGGAATTTTTTCCATTATTACTAATATAGACAAATAGATCATGTTATTTCCATTTGCCTTATTCAGTTGTGTCTATTTATCAATTTTATTGGTGAGAAATCTTCTTCGTCATTTTCAGCCACTACACTAATACATATTAAAGAAACTATGAACATGTGTGGTTGACCCAGGATGAAATAAAAATCATTTGTAGCTGCTTTTTTTTGTGTATGTACATCAGTATTCTTTACCAATTCTTCTATTACTTTATATATATTTTTTCATTTTCATGGTGCTTGATATTAGACATATTGCTAAAATGCTACTTAAATTGTTGATTTGCATACTTCATATTCGAATAGTGAAATATGACGGAATTAGAATTATAATTAAGTGCTCTGAAAAAATACATTTTGATCCATGGTTTGTTCTTGTGGCAAAATAATAAGAGTTCATATGTTTACGGTTAGAACTCTTCATGGTAAGAACATAAGTAAGATAATATGTTCAATATAAATAAGATGTATACATAAAAAAAAAAAAAAAAACACCGCCAATATTCTTTATGATAAGGTTAAAGTCTTTTGTTTATCGAGCAGCCTTGATCCTACGCGTTCTCTTGTAACAACCTACATGTGATTCATACTTTTGTCTTGGATTGATTTTACTACTTCCTATCATTTTTAAAAGCTTAAACAAACTGAGCTCTTTTTTTTATGACAAATGGTTGAAACTTATGTATATGTTTGATCTATAAATGTGATGGCATGGATTGTATCAAAGAATGCAATATCAACAAAGTGATTGAAAATTCATAGGCATCTATTATATTTTGTTGTTGTTTTCTCATAAAGTTGTGTTCATAATGTCCTTGTGTTTGTGTGTATGTATGTATTCATTTTTCAATAAAAATGTGAAGCAATTTAATGTGACAAGAGTAGTTACAACTTTCATACATGTATGCCATTTGAATTTTGCAGCCCAATACTAGTGTTACTTGAAGAAGACTCTTGAATATTGATATGTTTGCGAGAAGGGGTGGCTACAAAAGCTCAAAAAATAGTGCATTGATTATATATTTCTTTTTTATCTATTTTTTTATTGAAGTAATAATGAAGATGTATGTATCGTATATTTTTTCTTTTCTATTTACTTTCTCATGATTCTCTCCATGAAACTTCTTTAGTTTGAGTTCTATGATTTTTTGATTGCCAGAAGTCTGTATTTTCATTTACACTCAAATTAATTATTTATAATTTTAGCAAAAATTTGTTAACTACTACTTAAGGTTCAAAGTCTACTATAATGACTAAAAAGATATGTATATTAAATATTGAGACATGCCTTCTTAAGGTATTTCTTTGGGTAAGAAAAACCATTTACGTTTTCTTTAAAAAAATATTTATATATTCTACTTTTAAAATTAGCAAAATAATCCTATCATAGAAGATGAAGACGATGGAAGTTGTAGAGGTTTATGTGGATGATAACTTAAGGTTCAAAGTTTACTTAAATGACTTAAAAGATATGTATATTAAATATTGAGATATGCCTTCGTAAGGTATTTCTTTGGGTAAGAAGAACCATTTACGTTTTCTTTAAAAAATTATTTATATATTCTTAAGGATGCCAGCTTTGATACTACTGTGGACTGGGATACCCTTCTCCCTTTTCTGCATTTGGACCATTTGAAAAAGTAGAAACAGTAACGTCTTCGATAACAAATCTACCCCTCCATCTTTCAAAGCAGCTTACTCTGAAGCGGTTGAATTCTTCCAACTGCAACCCCCTCGGGCTCACAAAATCAGTAGATCTCTTATGCTTTCTTTGTCCCCACCTCCCTATAATTTTTTTAAACTTAACACGGATGGTTCCAGTCTGAACAATCCAGACAAAGGAGGCATTGGAAGGGTTATTCGAATCTCAAATGGAGATTGGGTGCTAGGTTTTTCGCAAAGTTTTGATCTAGCTTCAAACAACTTCATAGAGATCATGGCTCTCACGCAAGGGCTGCAACTAGCAGTTGATCAGAATTTGTGACCCATTGTTATTAGCATAGACTCTGAGGCCATAATTAAAATGCTTCAACATGGAAATCTACTTTTTAACCCTGTTATTCATCACTGCAGGTTGTTACTCAAAAGTCTACAAAGTCCCCCCGTTCACCACAGCTACGGGAAACAGAATAGGGTGGCTTATACCCTCGCAAAGGAAGGAGCCAAGCAAGCTTTTTTGGGACATTGCAGAATTTTTGTATCCCCACACCTTTTGAAAACACTAATTTTTTTCCTCCTATTTTCCATTTCATCACTTTTTGTTTCTTTTTTCATTTACATGAATAGAAGAAAGATTCAACGAAAAAGAATTTTACCATTTAAGAAAGAAAGAAAAATCAATTCATTAAATAAATATATTTGAACTATATTAAATTTAAAAGTCATGTATTAACTTTATAGTTGATTTTTTGTTTCTTCTATCTCTCTTAAAAGGTTTCTAAATTTATAGGGATAATAATATTCACAAAAATACCTGAACTTTGACCGAATTTTCAGTTGAGCATACTGAACTTTGCGGGGGTCCTATTACCCCCCTACACTTTTTAAAGTGGATTTAATTCCCTCGCCCCCTCCCCCTGAAGCTCTATACCCATTTTTGGCACTGGCGCGTGTAATACACGTGCCAACCTCATTTTACACGCGTCCAAGTGGGCAGATATATGCCATTAAAATACGAAAAAAAGTCTAGGGGGTAATAAAACCCCCGCAAAATTTAGTATGCTCAACTAAAAATTCGATCAAAGTTTAGATATTTTTATGAATACTATCCCAAATTTATATAGGTCAAATCCTCTAGTAAAAGTATAAGAAAGTGATAGTTATCTCTCATAAAACTACGACTCAATAAAATATTCAAACAAATTGTATATTATCCTCATTAAATCCCATAATCATTGATAAATAATTACAGTTTTATTGACCATCGATATAGTAAAGTGGTTACAAAAAGTTTTTAAAATATGAAGAAATATGTATATTTTATTTTCTTCCCGATATAAATGTTTCACAATTATTTTTGTATATCTTTAGTTGCTCAAAATTATAGTTTGATGCCTCAATACATATATAAAACCAATAAGCTGCATAATAATTATAAGAACATATATTTACGAAAAGAAGAAAGAACTTAAAATCAATAGTAACAATGAGATGAATATAGAAAAAAGTAATATTTAAGTAACAAAAGAGACCGATGTGATTATTATATTTCTATATAATAGAATGAGTGGTTTCAACACATCACTTATTTGACATTAAATTAAAAAATAGAGGTATTAAGGTCTTTAAAGAAAATTGTAAGCTCTTATTGAAAAAAAATTGTGATTCTTTTTGTGGACCTTTCAAAAATTTTAAAACAAAATCCCCTCTTTTCTCATTAATTACAGAAAATATCATTTAAAAAATTTACATAAAGGTCAACACATGTGGCTTTTAGCCTTGCATTCATTTCCACAGATGGGCCCTCATCTATCATCTATTTTTCATAAAAATTGTATTTAGGATGAATGTGGGTACCTACATGCTACTTTTATTTAGGTTATATAATATAAAATTATTTCAAATATATTATGTTTAAATAAATTTATCAATAAGATAATAATTTATTATAATACTTAATATGATAAATATAATTAAATACATTTTATTCCTTATTTACATTTCATATCAAACATATAATTTGCTTTCCTCCTTATTTGTTACATGAAATACAAGTTTTGCCTAATTTAAATTTTTAATGTATAATTAATAAAGTTAATTTAATAAAATAAATTTTTAATAGATATTTTTGTTAGATTTGTGCCAAGTCAATATATACCAACAAAAAGAAATTAAAGAAAAATATCTAACAAGATTTTACTTATATAAGGTTAAACATAATTTGTTACTAAATAATAATGATAATTAGTTATTTTTATATATGCAAATCATATTATCCGTATTGGATTAAGCATACTATTCCTACGAGTTAATGATTTTTTTTAATTAAAACTTTGAACATTAATTACTTGTTGGATTGTAGTTATTTCAACCACCTCAAACTCAAACCAAAAGTTTTACTATTTTATTTTTAAAAAACTTAATATATAAAATGTATTTTACTCATATAACTTATTTGATTCATTTGATATTTTCTCGATTTATCTAAAACCTACCGAATTATGATTTTAACTAAATAAACCTAATAATTAGGGTTCCTTTGATTTTTAAAATATCACCAACATTCCTATATCACCCTTGATTAATTATTATTATAATTCATTTATATATTTAAAAATTAATAATATTTAATTAAAAATAAAATAAACAGTTATGACATGTCTGCTTTAATCGTAATTTTACTATATAACCTCTAATTAATTATTATAAATCATTTATATATTGAACAATTAATAATATCCAATTCGTAATTTTTCTATACAACCTCCAATTAATTATTATAAGTCATTTATGCATTAAAAAATTAGTACATCCTTCGTTTAAAAAAGAATGACCTACTTTTCTTTTTTGTTTGTTTAAAAAAAATTGACCCCCTTTTTTTTATGACAATACTTTAATTTCAACTTTCCACATGACATGTTTAAAACCACAAGATTAAAGGGCATTTTGGTACACCTTTGATTCAACTTTAATTTAAGGCCACATGATTCAAAAGTCTTCTTTATTTTCTTAAACTTTGTAAGAAGTAATATTTAATTAAAAAATATAAAATAAACATCTATGACATATCTGTTTTTGCTGCTTCAATCGTGATTTTACTATATCATCCCTAAGTAATTATTACAAGTCATTTATGTATTAAAAAATTAATAATATTTAAGTAAAAAAGTAAAATACACATTTATGACATGTCTACTTCAGTTGCTTCCACCATAGTTTTACTAAATATCACCCCTAATTAATTATTATAAGTCATTTAAGTATTCATAAATTAATAATATTTAATAAAAAGGTAAAATAGATATAAAAATGATAAATTAACTCTTGATGTTTTAAATTAATTTGACATCTTATATGAGATCCATTTAAGTTTTTTCACGGGTATTTTTATAGTAATTTTGCTATGTCATTTCTGATTAATCGTTGTAAGTCATTTAAGACATTTATGTGTCGCTGCTCAATCGTGATTTTATTATATCACCCCTGATTAATTATTATGGTCATATAAGCATTGTTTCACTTAAATTTAAATAAAAGAAATATTATAAAGCATCATAACTAAAAATTTAAATTATTTAAAAAATATAATTGGCTATCAACTACACAAAACTCTGGACAAAGAGAGTAACATATATTATTGATAAAAAGTACTATAAATTACAATAGTTAACAACTTAAAATATCTAAAAATAATTTAATTTGTTATATATTTTAAAAAACTATGTAAAAATACGATAAATCACAATAATCAACAACTTAAAAAATTTTAAAATATAAAATATTTGGTTGACTCTCGAAATTATATTAGTGTCACTTAAATTGAAACAGAAGAAAAGTATTATAAATCACAATAATTAAAAAATTAAATTATTTGTAAAATATAATTGACTATCAATTTCACAAAAGTTTGGACAAGAAAAGTAATGTATATTATTTGAAAATTAAATAAAAAATATTATAAATTACAACAGTTAACAACTCAAATTATCTAACTACATATTAAAAGTATGATTGATTATCTAAATTATATTTGTTTCACCTAAATTGAGAAAAATATAACATATATTGAACCCGCGCTAAATCTCGGATGAATTTTAGAATGTTTATGCAATTCTTTTTTTTAAAAAAAAAAATATTTAAATATATCAAGATTGAAAAGACAAGTTCTAATAAAACACATCAAATAGTGTATAAGAAATAATATTAGCATAAATACTACCAACATTACTAATACATTCTATTCAAAATTATTTTTATACACTCTAACAAATGACTCTTACGTTTCAATGAAAGGAACATATACAAAAGTAAAGTTCGATAAAACATTTATAGAAGTATGTTTATCGTGTTCTCAAAGTGAAATAACTTAAATTAATACAACAAATTGTAACTTATAGTTTTTTTTTATAATTTTCAAAATATTTAAAATTTAAATTTAAAATATTAATTTGATTTATAAAGAACAAGTTAACAAATAAAAGAAAAGGAGAAATGAAAGCAAATGATGTTTATGTCGGTTTAGTAGGGAGTACATTGTAATTTTGGGCTATTAATTGCAACCACATGTGATATAATATGCAATGACTAGATAATCCTTTATCATTTTCAACAATTATTCTCTATTTTATACAATAGATGTCAAGCCTTATGTATCAATTTTAATCTCATATTTTATACTTAATGTATCAAATTTCAATTATATGATTAAAAATCTGAACTTCAAAATGCATTGAATTTTATTATTTATATGAGTAAGTCATACATAATTATCTTCTAAAATAATTTGTCTCCTTGAAAAATAACTATCAAGTAGTTAATATGTTTTGTGTATTCATGTTTTATAATTTATATTGACATCAATCTAACTTATCGTACATAATTAAAATATCTTAATGTTGGGCCCGTGCTGACACGGACCATGCTATTCTAGTAGTAATACTAGATATAGAGGGGTCGGTGCTATTGAAGTAACAAAAGAGATCAATGTGATTATTATAGTAATACTAGATATAGAGAGGGTCGTGCTAGCACCGGCCCAATATATATTTTTTGTCTCAATTTATGTGTCACAGTAGAATTTAGATAATCAACCATATTTTATATATATATATATATATATTTAGATATTTTAAGTTAACTATTGTAATTTATAATACTTTTATGTAATTTTCAAATAATATATGTTGCTCTCCTTATCCAAACTTTTGTGACATTGATAGTCAATTATGTTTTTTAAGTAATTTAAATTTTTTATTATTGCAATTTATAATATTTTTTCTTCTATTGGAATTTATGTGTCACTAATATAATTTTGAAAGTCATCCAAATATTTTATATCCTTTAAATATTTTTATCGTTAATTATTGTGATTTATAATATTTCTTACATATCTTTTTAAAATATATGATAGATTAAAAAAGTAAGACCATTTAGTATAATTATTTTCCTGACTCAATTTATGTAACATAGATAGAATTTAGATAGTCAATTAAAAAAAAATTATATAATTTTTAGATATTTTAAGTTGTTAATATTATGTTTTGTAAACTTTTTATATCTTTTAAATATTTTGAATTTTCAATAATTGTGATGTATAGTCTTTTATACGTAGTTTCTAAATATATATATATAATTTTAAGAAACTTGAATATTTTGTGCCCAAAATTTACGGTAATAGATAAACTTATTTGAATCTTAACATTTAAAAAAGTAACACATAAATTGAAACGGAGGGAGTATCTTTTATATTTTTAATTAATTAAATAGTAGGGATCAATTTATCCAAAATAGGGCCTGAATTGGCCCAATTTAAAATCACCAACTAATCCAATTCAATAACCCACAACCCGGCCGAAATTTAATCTCAATCGTCCGAACCTTTGATCGAACGGTGTCTATCCATTCCTAATACCTATTTTCTATTTAATTTACCCTATCCCCTGAATAAACTCCATTTCCTCCATCCCAGCTGCCACACTCTTTTGTCCCTCCTCCCGTCGTTATCATCATCGTCGTCAACATCTCCTCTCTTTCTCTAAAACTCAATCTGTATGCTTGAAGTTTTATATTAAAACCCCTAACATTTAATGGTTTGTTTACTTTTTTGTGTGTTTAAATGAATGATTTTAATTAATGGGGTTTCATGGTTTTGACCCCTTTTATTGGGTTTATTGGAAAGTTTTTTTTATGACTTGGGTATTTATTTTATTTTAGAAAGATTAATTTTTTTTGTTTGATGGGTGTTTGAATTCGTCTAAATCTTGATTTTGATTTATGGGTTGTTGTCCATTCCTTTGATTAATTATGTTGTTCTGGTAGACTATTGTTTTGCTTAGAGATATGCTGAAATTGGGTTACTTTTGATTTGATGAGTTAGTTGATGTATTTGGGGTTTTGTAGCTCATGCATATTTTCAAGTTGAATAGTTGATGATTTAGTTTTTTTTTAAAATCAAATATGGGCATCTGCCCATTTATTAATAAAACAAATCCTAAGAAATTACAAAGAGCATAGACATTGGCCCAAGATGACCAAGCCCATACCCAAAAAATCCAATAACAAAAAAGGAATATCTTCTACACTAAATAGGAAACCCTATCCCCATTCATATCACACACCAATATACTTCATCTACCTGCCCCGATGAAATCGACGGTAATCTTAGCATAGCACAAGTGAGAGTCTACATTAGAAATGGGCTTGAGTGAATGCATTTGGACGCCCAAAACTCTCACGGACATCATAAATTCGAGCTCAGTGAAGACTTCTTCAGCTCATTGCAAGTATACCATCTCTCCATGCTTAGGTAAGATCATCAGGGTTCCTATTAGCAAAAAACCTTGACAGTTTTCTCACCCTTCTCCTCCCTTTCAGCAGAATGAGCTCAACGAGCTAATACCACTATTGAAAAGTTAGAGCTGAGTGATACACCCTATCCAAGGTACAATCTTCCTCTTTTCCTGCTAATTGTTCAACTGATTTAATGTTGTTGTATCAAATGTGTTGTTTGTTATTTGGGTCCATCTTTCCATTAGGATAAAATTTCTGTTCTGGCACTTCTTTATTCTGAGATAGGAACTTTACTTTTTTTCAAAAGTATAATCTTTCTTGTTGCCTCTGGAACTTCATGAATATTGTTAAACTGAAGATTAGTTGTTCCTGCAAAATCAAAAACAAGGTTAGTAAATAGGTCGGCCAATTGGTTTCCTTTTTTGAACGTATGCTCCACCTTCACTATCTTGTTACTCATTAAAATCTTCCTGATCTCTAGAGAAATTGACCAGGGCACCTCCCAAATACCAGCAAGAATTTTCTTGAGAATCAGGGAATCTGTTCCTAGTGTCAGTGGAAATAGATTATGTTCAACACAAAACTCCCAAATACCAGCAACCTTATTGTTATTACTTTAGCATCAAGAATCAGGCCCTGTTTTATTTTTCTTGATTAAGCATAAATAAACTCCCTTACCACATTCCTAATGCAAAAACCATTAGCACAATGACTTGGATTTTCTTTACTAGAACCATCTGATTTACACTAATATCCCTTTTCTGGATGATCCCATCAAATCACAGTGCTGCAAATAAGTGGATAATACTCTTTGAAAAATTTCACAATCATTGGCCATGTATCTGGAATGTCCTGAAGCCAAGGATATTTGTTTTTGGCCATCATCACAGTATTTCTATTAATCTCAAACACCGTAGCATTCCTTGACATCTTTTCTCCATTTCTGATTTTGTTTCTTGTCCTCCACAATTGCCAAAGTATAAAAGTTGGGACAGACTTGTACAATGGCGTTAGTTTGGCTCCACAATTGCATTCCACCATCCTACCATAGTGTCTTTTAGTTGTTTAAATGGACCAGATATTCCTGCAATCCCCAAAAAAATTCTCCACAAACTACTGGCCACTGGGCATATAATGAACAAATGGTCACAGGTTTTTGGAATATTGTTGTTGCAACAACAATAAGTAACTACTTCAACTATTTTCATCTTGACTAGTACCTCTCCAATAGAAATTCTACCCCACCATATTCTCCATATCAGAAAAGAAATTTTGAAAGGAATTTGTTTTCCCAAATATGCATAATCACCTCCAGTGGTGTACGAGTATGCCTTAGTAAATCCCATGCACTTTTTACAAACACTTACCAGAGTTTGTGAGTATCCACCAGGGTTTATCCCATCCCTCATTGTTATGAATCTTTCAAATTACTTGTTTCACTTGGTTGTTAACATCTTCCTTCAAAAAGTTTACAATTAGCTGATAATTCCAGCCCCCATGATTGATCAACTGATTTATCTCATCAAAGCCTTCATTGAAGTTATGACTAATAGGAAGATAGTACTGCAGAGCACCCAACTATGTCCAGTTATCCAACCAAATATTAGAATCTCAACATCTAGTTTCCAGCCAAATATCCTGATCAATACTATCTCTAGCCAACAACACGTGTTTCCAGCAGTAAGATCCTCCCCTTCACTCTACCACCTGGGGTTTATGTCTTTTGCAGTATTTAATCCACAAAAAATTATCCCACAAAAAATTTTTGATCCTAAATCTCCACCATAACTTAGCAAATAAAGCCATTGATACATCTAACAAAGACCTGAAGCCGAGTCCACCTTACTCTTAAGCAAGCAAATATCTGACCAAGCGACCCCGTGTTTTGACCTTTCTTCCTCTTTAAAATTCTATAAAAATTTAGCAAAGATTTTATGGAGATCATTTATAAGACACTTAGGAGAAATAATAGCAGACAAAATATAAATAGAGATACTTTGTAAAACATGGTTAATCAGGATAGACTTACCCCCAAAGGATAAGAGTTTGCCTTTCCACATATTCAGATTGTTCTGTACCTTTTTCATCAGTTCAGCAAAGTCCTATTTCTTCTTATTTGCATGGCCTATAGGACATCCTAAATACATCAAAGGAAACTTACCCCTGTGTAAACCAGTAACCACTTCAACCTGCTGAATAGCTTCATTTGATGCCTTGTTTTGCATATAAAATGGACTTTTTACTTAGTAATCTTCTATTGTGACTGCAGTTCATACTTCTCTAACACCTCCATAATCAATTTCAAAGATTTTGCCTCTGGTGAGGCAAAAATAATGATGCCATCTGCATATGCTAAGTGATTCAAATTTTTACTCCATTTAGTATGCCAAAGCTCTTAAATTCCCTGTTATAAAATGGTTAATTTGGGTGCTCTAGAGAGAACTTCTGCTGACAAAATGAAAAGAGAAGGAGAATGAGAATTTCCTTGCTTAACACCTCTAGTGGAATGAAAAAAGCCATGAGCCTGTCCATTAACAAAAATACAGTACCAATTGTTAGCAACTAGCTGTCAAGATTTTATCCACGTATAGTCTATTGAAACCCATTTTATATAAAATTGCAATTAGGAAATCTCGATTCACTCTATCATAAGCTTTGGCCATATCAAGCTTAATAATCATATTAGCAGGCTTCTCGCTTTTTCTAATGTCTGAAATAATCTTCTGAGCTAATAGAACATTTTCTGTAATGCTTCTTCCCTTCACAAAACCTGACTGGTAAGGAGAAATAAGATTAGGCAGAAGAATCTCCATTCTATCATGAATAATCCTTGAGATCACCTTGTTTAAAAATTACTTAAACTAATTGATCTTAAGTCTGAAAATGTCTGAATGACATCTTTTTTAGGCAATAAAACCAAATCAATATGAGTAATAGATTTAAGAAGGGTAGATCCACAAAAAAAACCATGAACAACTTCTATAATATCACCACGTACTATATCCTAGCAAACTTGATAAAAATGACCAGTGAAGCCACCAGGACCACATGAACTCTGTCTATTTAGCT
Source organism: Capsicum pubescens (assembly GCA_030864215.1). Classification (NCBI taxonomy): domain Eukaryota; kingdom Viridiplantae; phylum Streptophyta; class Magnoliopsida; order Solanales; family Solanaceae; genus Capsicum; species Capsicum pubescens. The sequence continues at coordinate 138,971,195 of CM061546.1, read as the reverse complement.
CAAAGACAACTTTTTTGATCTCTTCTTCATTGGGCATAACATTAAGCCTAACATTTTCCTCTTCAGTGACATAGGGAGAAATATTCTATAATAATGAATCCTGATCAGAAGTGAATTCTTTGGAAAATTGATTCTGAAAAAATAACACTGCCTCACTAGCAATTTGGTCATATCCTTCAGCCCATGAGCAATCTTGATTCCTAATTCTTTTCAATTGCATTTTTTTCCTTCTTCATTTTACCAAATAATGAAAGAACTTAGTATTTCTATCTCCTTTAGTGAACCAGTGGATATTAGACTTCTGCCTCCAGAATTCCTATTCATAATGGATACACGTCTTAAATTCAGCCTGAGCTTTTCCTAAGATAATCCTATTGTTAGCCAAGGGATATTCTTCAAACAAAGCCTCCTTAATTCTCAGAATTTCTTCCCTTATAATCAGATGTTTAAACACATCTCCAAATTTCTCCCTGCTCCACTTAGTCAGTGAATTTTTAGTCTTCTTTATCTTTTCTTTCAGTCTACAAAAACAATCACAAGATCTTTCAGCAACCTAATATTCTCTTACCACTTCTTTATAATCATCTCTTTATGTCCAAAATTTCAAAAATCTAAAAGTAAAAGGGCTTCCAGAGAAAGAAATATCAAAAAGCTCACAAGAATTAATACAGAAGGCAAAATCATCAACCTCTTGAGAATAAATAGGGAAACCACCATTTTTTTCTTCACTCATGATAACATTAAAGTCTTCACCCACCAACCAAGGCAAATATATATTTCCACCAATTGAGTATAAATCATACCACAAACTCAACCTCTCCAAATCAGAATATTTAGCATACACCATAGTAGATATTATTTGTTTACCATCTTCCAAAGTAAGATGCAAAGTCAGTTGTTGATCAGTATCAAAAATCACCCCAAAGCTGAATGTGCTCTTTAATAAACAGCCATATCTGCCCATTCTGATTATAATTCACATAGTTTCATCCTCAATCTCCTCTTAAACCTTTGGATATGTGTAAAATATTTAAATGGTTCCATCAAAGAAATAAGAAATAATTTATGATGTTTGTTCAACATTTGAACAAAATGGAATTCATTTTGAGTTCTCACTGATTGATTTGAGGTAGATTTATGCTCCTTAGTATTGTTTTCTAGGCTTATTTAGCCTTGTTTTGAGAACTACTTATGTGCTTGATGAGTGAATAATGATATAATTAAGCATTTAAGTGTTAAAGTACTTGATGACAATGTTTAAGGTGTTTTTCAAACAAGTTTGGAATAAAATGGGTCACTTGGAGTTCAAATGAGAAAAATAGAGTTACTAACTTGAGCTAGGTGTTTGACTAGTTGATCTCGATGGATTCTAGTGAGTGTAATAAGTTCCTAAAGATTGTTATTGTGTAATTATATGTGTAAAGACTTTTTTATAGTGTTAAAGTTTCAATTGAATCAATCCAAGAGTCAAACAATAAGTTAAAGATCAAAATGGGCAAAACTAGTTCTTAGCTTAAGTTTCTAGTTCATTGTCTTGAATGTTGTGCTGTTTTGAACTCTAATACGTGGTGTTTGATGCTATAGGATGCTTGTCGAGTTGATTATGATGATATATGGAGGATTCAGAAGCTGAAAATCAAATGTAAACAACACCACAAGTCTTGGGATGGAAGGACAAATGCACAAGACAAGTTTAGAAGTCAAGATGTCTTACAAAATGACTTTCCAGTGTGTCACCGCGATGGGGCCGCATCGCACACCCTATTTCATGGGAATAAGCAGTACACACCTTATTTCATAGTAATAAGTAGCGCATCTCACACCCCATTCACTGGGAATAAGAAGGGCAACGCGGACCTTAGTCCCAATACGGCCAAATTGTCCTCCAATAAATAGGACACTTGAACTTGATGTGTTAGACACCTTGGACGACTTTAAAACTTGTATAGGGGATGTAAAACACTTCAATTAGGGTTTTTATATCTTTACTTTAGTTTTCTAATAGATTTTATCATGTATTTATTTATCTTGATTACGGTTATGTCCATGAGTGGCTAAAACCCTCTTTCCGAGGTTAGGGCCAAGAACATGATTACTTTTGCTTTGAATTGATTTGGTTTTGATTTGTTGTCATATTTTGTTGTTTATTTATACTTTTTATAACTATTTTAAGGATTAGATACCCTTAATACATCCATTGTCGTCTTTGTGAGCTCGAGAGGGGGAATAACAGGATAGAACATTGGGTAAATAGAGTAAGGTTCTTATTCTTTTATAAAATAAGGGATTTGAATTAGTGTCTAGGATATAGATATACCTATAAGACTTATTTGGTTCACTACGGGATGAAGTATAAGTGCGTTTAGCTTAGTTCTCACATCCCTACTCAACGATGTGGTTGTGGGGTTAAGTTAGATAGGTGATTAGAGGCTCGAGAGACCATGATCATAAAATCAACCCCGTGAATCAACAATCAAGATAAGCAATCTAACCAATGAAGTTCAACAGCTCAGTATGATTGTTCGCAGTGCTTTAACCCCAAGTTTCTCTTTATTGATTGTCCAAGACTCTTACTTTCCGCGTTGTTTACTTTATTTACTTTAATCTTAATCGTTAAACTTGAATTGGGTAGTTGCTTAATGCTAGTCCCTATGGGATCGATGCGTGGCTTCTAAAGAGCCACTTTACTACTTGGTGAGATCACGTACACTTGTGTGTGCACTTGGACGCAACAAGTTTTTGGCGCCGTTGCTGGGGAATTGTAAATAGGCAACTATATTATTTCTAGTTTATCTATATAGAGTTGTACATAGTTTAGTATTTTTTTTCTTTTATTTTCTCTTACTTTTTTATCACATTTCTTGATATGGCAGCCTGGGATAGATGGGTTTTGAGTGATAAAGATTCTTGTTGTTTTTGTGAGGGATCCCATCGAGAGTTTTTTTGTCTAGATTTTGATGGAAGCGCGTGGACGGGACCTTCACAATATGAGGTGGATACTATTCTATCTGTGAAGCAGACTACAAGTTGGTGTGAGGTTTGTGGCAATAGTAGTCATTCTACAGTTATGTGTGCTGCCAATCCTGAGTTAGTGATGTTTGTGGGCAATGCTCAAAGGCCATATTACGGGAACGCCTACAATCAAAAGTGGTAGACTCAGCCACCAATTCAATCATGGAACAACCAGCAACAACAGTTTTAGCAACAAGAACAAAACACACAGGCTAGTAAAATAGAAGAGATATTAAAGAAGTTCATGGCCACCCAAGAACAGTTGGTTGTTGAACTTAAAAATCGACACATAATTCTAAAGCGGTTGGAGAATCAGTTGGGGCAGATACAATAGGCACATAATTCCAAGTCTCAAGGTGGTTTGCCAAGTGATACTGAACCTCTTAAACAACTAATGACAATCACTTTGAGAAATGGTAAATATTCAAATAATGAACCACCAAAGACAACTAAAGAGGTAGATGCAGATTTGGCTCCCCAACCAGATGCAGACAAAGTTGTTGATAATTTGAGAAAGTCTGAGTACTCAAAAACTAAAGTTGCTGAACAGGTTAAGAAGAGATCGCCACCACTATTTCCACAGAGGCAGAGAAAAACAAGGAGGATACTAGCTAATTTGTAGAGAAAACACCAGAATTTCATCCATTTAATTTTCATCCCTATCTTGATACTAAAATTGAGAAGGTGAATAAGAGTAAGTGTGTTGTGAATGATGTAAATTTTGAAGTGGGATTGGTTGGGCCTCATTCGAAGCACTTTTCTACATTATGTAAAGATAATGACATGTCTGTAGAGTCATCTATAATAGTGGAAGAGTGTAAAGATGAGGAACAAGAATTCTATATTCTTAATTTTACACCAGAAAAGCAACACAAAAACATACCTCACATTAAGGCCGAGTGGTTTACCATGCACCATCCATTACTCGGTTCACTCATCTTTGTACCCCCCTATGAGCAGATTAAAAAGATGGATGCGAGGTTGGGGGTGAAATTTATATCCTCAAGGTTGAGAAAAAAGTTGATTGGGTCATGTCGCGACACTAAATCAGGATTTGGTTGGGAGGCAACCTAAGCTAAGGTATGTTTTATTTTTAGTATTTTAGTATTTGATTTTGTTGAGTCACAGGTTGATGGGAAGTCTGAGTACCGGAAAATCTGAGCTGAGGAGCAAGACGAAGACTAAGTGTGGGGTCCCTGGACCCCTTTGATATATAAAGATGCTACTAGCTACGCCTAGAGGCTTCAGGAAGTATTTCTATCTCTACTTTTAAGTACACTTTGGAGACAAAGTAGATTTTTAAGTGTGGGGTGGGAAAATTCATATTTTTAGGAGTAATTTTAATTTTTTGTGTTAGGAGTAAGTGAGATGTTCTTGTTAGTGCTATATTTGATTGCATGATGCAAGGGTTTTGGTTGTAAAAGTATATTGATTGTGTGAACTACTACTTTTGAGACTCCTAGGCTCATGATAATGACTCGTGTACTTGTTGGATTAATGATTGAATTCATGTGATTGTTTAGTTGAGAGTCTATGGGGATTCTACTTGAGTTGAGCATGTCCCATGTGTGTATGAGGTTGTTGTGTATTCCTTAGTGCGTGTGATATCTAGAACTTGCCTAATGTGTATGCAAAGCAAAATAAAGAGTGTAGGTTTAAAGGATGATAATAGGCATTTCTTTGATAGACATATTTATACCCTTTTTTTGACCTACCATTGTGCATAATACTAGTTATCCCCATAGAGCCTTTAGCTTATTTTCTTTGGCAACCTCATATGTCGCATGTATCTCCTTCTTTGATTGACCTTAATTTGATTCAAAGCTTCTAAGCGCTTTAGTTGAAATTTAATTGAGTTAAGAAGTTTGAAATTCAAGTAGGAGAAAGGTGAAATTGAAGCCACAAAGTAATAGTTATTGGTGTGTACAATTGATGTGTTGTGGTTGGGAGTGAAAGAAATTTTTGCTAAAAATTAAATTGTGAATTAATAGGCAATACTCCCTCCCATAATGTATGTGAATAAGATTAATGATATGGGGGAAAACAAAAGATAGGGGTAGACAAAAGTAGTGGAAATTGTTTTTTAAAGGTGAGTTGAATGAAAAGTGTGATGTATTAAAGTTCTTAGGAAAGATAGTCACTATTTCTGATCAAAATAGTACCTACTCGTCCCTTAGCCTACATTACAATCCTTAAAGACCTATTTAATCCTAAGCTTCATCATTCTGGTATTAGTGGAGTACTATACTAAGAGAAAGCCTATGGGTCATCTTGTGTAACTTGTGAATTCTTGGTGAGAGTGAGCGTAATTTAATTCTTGTACCTATTTTATTATAAATTGCATCTATGTGAGTTATTATGGGTAACTCTCTTATTGTAAGGGCACATATTTGATGATAGTTGGGTGATTTGTATGATGTCTTTGATTGAAAAATATGGATGAGTTTGCCAACTAGGTGAATCAATTCTTGAGGCTAGGATGTTTTGGAGTAGTATTCTGGAACTTTCAATTGTGTATAACATGCATAGTGTAAGGACTTGCATTCTATGTAGTCATTATAGTATTAGATTTAGTGTCTTGCTTGTAGTAGAAGCAAGGAGTCACCTCATGATGCTTAGAGTAAAGAGTTGTTCGGGGACTAACAAGGCTTTAAGTGTGGGGTGATGATCTGAGGTGGATATATGCTCCTTTGTATTGTTATCCGGGCATATTTATCCTTGTTTTGAGAACTAATTGTGTGCTTAATGAGTGAATAATGACATAATTAAGAATCTAAGTGCTAAATTACTTGATCACAATGTTTAAGGTGTTTTTCAAACAAGTTTTGAATAAAATGGGTCCACTTAGAGTTCAAATGAGAAAACTAGAGTTACTAGCTTGAGCTAGGTGTTTGACTAGTTGATCAAGATGGATTCAAGTGAGTGTAATGATTTCCTAAAGATTGGAACAACTTGTTTATAGAGTTCAAGGTTCAATTGAATCAAGCCAAGAGTCAAACAATAAGTTAAAGATCAAAATGGGTAAAACTAGTTCTTAGCTTAAGTTTCTAGTTCATTGTCTTGAATGTTGTGTTGTTCTGAGCTCTAATCCGTAGTGTTTGATGCTATAGGATACTTGGTGAGTTGATTATTATGATATATGGAGGATGCAAAATCTGGAAATCAAGTGAAAACACCACCACAAGGCTTGGGATGGCAAGACAAGTTTAGAAGTCAAGATGGCTTATAAAATGACTTTCCAGTGTGTCACCGCGATGGGGACGTGTCACACACCCCATTTCATGTGAATAAGCAGATCATCACACACCCCATTTCATGGGAATAAGCAGTGCATTACACACCCCATTCCTAGGGAATAAGAAGGGTGATGCGGACCCTAGTCCCAATACGGCCAAATTGTCCTCCAATAAATGGGACACTTGAACTTGATGTTAGACACCTTGGACGACTTTGAAACTTGGAGAGGAGCTGAAAAATACTTCAATTAGGGTTTTAATCTCCTTACTTTAGCTTTCTAATTGATTTTATCATGTATTCATTTATCTTGATTACGATTATATTCATGAGTGGCTAAAAGCCCCCTTTCCGGGCTTAGGGCCAAGAACATGATTATTATTGCTTTGAATTGATTTAGTTTTGATTGCTTCTCATATTTTATTGTCTATTTATCCTTGTTATAACTATTTTAAGGATTAGATACCCTTAAAATACATTCATTGTCGTCTTTGTGAGCTCGAGAGGGGGAATAAGAGGATAGAACATGGGGTAAATAGAGTAAGGTTCTTATTCTTTTATAAAATAAGGGATTTGAATTAGCATCTAGGATAAAGATATACCTAGAAGCCTTATTTAATTCACTACGGGATAAAATATAAATGTGTTTAGCTTAGTTCTCTTATCCCTGCCCAACGATGTAGTTGTGGGGCTAAGTTCAGGTGATTAGAGGCTCGAGAGACCATGATCATAAAATCAACCCCGTGAATCAACAACCAAGATAAGCAATCTAACCAATGAAGTTCAAAAACTCAATATGATTGTTCGCAATGCTTTAACCCTGAATTTCTCTTTACTTATTATCCAAGACTCTTACTTTCCGCATTGTTTACTTTATTTTTAATTCACAACTCAAACACTCTTCTATCACGTTTGCACCACTTTAATCTCAATCGTTAAACTTGAATTGGGTAGTTGCTTAGCACTAGTCCCTATGGGATCGATACTTGGCTTTTAAAGGGCCACTTTACTACTTGGTGAGACCACATACACTTACGGGTATGCTTAGACACAACACTGGTCTTATGTGCTAAAAAAGAGCTTTTTATTTCATTTTACAGTAGATTTAACCCCTCTCCTTACTAGAATCCTTGTTGGTTGGTTACTACTTTCTCCTTTATTTTTGCCTTTCTTTCCCTTTCTCACTGACTGGATGGATATCCATTTTTTTACAAACGTTGGACAAGTTTTTAGTGTTATCCCCTTCTTTCATATATTCCAAAGCTGGTTCTACCTTCTTTGGTACTACTTCATGCAGGATCTTCATACGAGATGTACTCCTTTCAACAATAAAAGAAGATAACAAAAGCCTCCCATATCTACTTTCCTCTCCCTGCATATTTAATGGCTCTATATCATATGTGGCTAGATTTGACATCACTTTTCTTGAACCTGCAAACATCTGAAACTGGGGTTCTTCAACTACTTGCAAAGGTTCATGGTAAGCTGCTTCCTCTAGTTCCGGCAAAATCTACCTTCTTCCCCTAGTCCAGTAATAGCCAATATAACTGAGAAATCCTACTCATGACTCTTCTGCATATTATCTACTATTCCCTCTTTTTGATTATCATTTGACTGCAGATTCCCAGTCTAAATGTCATGAAATTGCTACTGAACTTCTATACTTTTTTGTGGCTGCATTATTCCCTTATTGTCAGTTGTTGTTTCCTGTATATTTTCATTTAAATTTGTCTGCATTATTTCTTTGCTCTGACTAGCCTTCTTCCCTTCAATGCTTTCCCCTTGACTTTTATTTACTATGCTAGCACTGTCCACTTGCTTACCTCTTTGTACAGGTATATCCTCTTGCCCAATTTGGACATCACCCTTTTCCTTTATGTGTCTATCTTCCCCACTATTAATATTGGGATCCTCTTGATCTATATCATTCAAAACATCACAAAAATTATCAGTCTCTACCTCATGTTTCTGCGACATATATTCGTGGAAGTATTAACATCACTATTAATGGGTTCAAACTCCTTTGACAACTTTTTTGTGGGATCCCATGCAAACCACCCACCATTTCTTCCTCTGAAGGCATGTGGAGGGATATCTTTTCTCACCTGTTGCTTCTGCTCCTCTTCTAAAGTTTCGAATTGTCTTCTCAATTCAGGATGAAGAGCTCTACATTCATCCTCATCATGACCTTGCAGTTTGCAAGTCTTACAGTATTTGGGTAAATAATCATACTGAATCTTAATTTGTTCAACTCTGGTAGTTTCATTATTGGCATTGACCACTTCAGTTTCCACCATTTCAGGCAATTTGGCAAGCAAATCAACCAGCACCTTCACCTTCGCACAGCTTGGCCTAGTCTTATTAATGATGGCCATATCCAACTGCAATGGTTTTTCCACCGCTGCTGCCAATGAAAATAATGATTCATTTACAAAGAATGTTGGCAACAGGTCTGGAAACGAAACCCAAGCTAACGTTTGAGTGATTTCCCTCTGTAGGCTTGAAACTTGCATAATAGATGAGTGGACTCATTTGATAGGAGTATCCCTCCTTGTCCAATATGTAATACACCATTTTAGACGTGATGTTAACAAAATCATCCATATGACTCAATCTAATCAACACTTGCCTGTTGTGTAGCAATTCAATTTTACATTCACCCTTAATGTTATATTGTTTGGGAATTTGTGAACGTAATTCCTCTAATAAAGTTCATCCATATGAGAATTTTCCAATAAAAGCGTATTGAAGATTCTCTATAATATTCATTTTATTTACTTCCTCTTCCATCCATGTGATTCTAGGACCTATTTGAGTTGTTTCATTGTAATAGCTACTCTTTTATATGCACTCTGAGATGAATTTTCCTTCATAAGATCTGCATATTTCATCTTTCCAACGTTATCTGCGGCTACTTCTAAAATAACATTATTAATCTTCAATTCCACTGAAGACACTGATGTGTTGATAGGCAAACTAGGCATTTGAGTTAATGGGTTATATAAACTAGGAAAACAAGCTTCTGACGTAATAGAAAAAATCTGGTCAACCTTAGAAGAAGGATGACTAGTGGCTATGTTGTTCATGCACAAAGATAAATTAATCTAGTATTGAGGGAGATGTGTTCATGTGAGAGAGAAATAAATCACCTCCTTAGGGTTTTTCTATAAGATGATTTAAGGAACATGTAGATATGTATTTGAATATTCAAGATTATTTTATCTCCTTTCTTCAGTTTCTGATTTACTTAGTTGATGTACTTTCTCTCTATATATCTATACATATACATAAAAAAAATATATATATATACATATATAGTTGCTTACACCGATTCGTTTGATATAAATCTCCTTTTATCAATCTCTAAATCTCAATCTTTTTCCTTTGAAATCTTTGAATTTTTGAAATTGGGGGACCAAAACCCTAGCTTTCGCTTTCACTTTGAATTTTTTATTTTTATTTTTATTTTATTTTTGAGAATCAAAATTAATTGGCTACGGTAGATTTCATCGTTTATGGTGTTTGTGCTGTTACTTGATTTTAATTAGGTGATTTATATTATTTAATTATATGTGGAACTTGAATAAAGACGACATATGGTATGAAATAATCTTCAAGAAAAGAACTTGGGTTTGATCTTTTTATTTAACGGAGGAGAAAAGACAAAGATAATATTCTGAAAGAGAAAAAAAAGACACTTGAAGAAGAAATCGATACAAAAGAAAGAGAGATAGAGATATACATGGCCACATGTTTGTCGTTATCAGCTTGGTAGGTTGAAGTGTCTAAGATGTCCTTAGCAAAAAAAAATTGACATGAAGCACACATGTCGGAATCAATGGTTCTATAAAATAGAAAAATATAATTTGCAACCGATGTTAGTTAAAGACAAACTAACAAGTATTAAAGACTTTAATGTGCCAACTATTATCTTTATCTAATGATTTCAGGAGCTGATTTTTAAGTTAGTAAAGTCTATTTCTTTTCTCTAAATTAATATGAGTGCATTTGAATTAATCACAAATATTATATATTCATATTTTGCCCATAAAAATCATAATCAACGAATATAATGAGATGATTCTTATGTTTAATTAAAAGTTATAAATTTGAACCTTAGAAATTAATGAACAAATCTCTAGAGAAAGGTCATATCAAATAATTTCCAGTAATATCATGAGTTAATATCCATTAACAACCACAATTCTCTATTACGTACAAAAAATTACTTATGATGAAACTGTTAATAAAAGAGAATTCTGACATGTTCAACAATTGAAAATTGCTCAAAAAAATATGTGAACGAAGAAAAAACATAGAAAATATTATACTACCCTATCATTAAAAATAAAAATAATTATAACTAGAATAAATATATAATTCAAACAAATAAAATTCAAAAATAAATATTACAAGATTATCAACATAACTACACTATTAAATAGAAGGGGTTAACGGATACAACAGACTTTTGAACTTTTAAAACTAAAAATATATACAAACCATTAAGAGAATCTGATTAAAAATTGACTTTAAGGTTTTTTAATATATTATATAACTATATAAGTAGAAAAAAATGAGAAAAAAATAAATATATTAATCCACAATCAAAGAAAGACGTGTCACTTTTCTTTTACCTTCATTTTGATAAACTTATACCAAACTAATATAATCATCTATTTTGGATGAATCCTCTACACTGCCATCAAACTTATTTAACTTTTCATCTTAATGAACTTGTGATTGGTTATTAAGATACAAAATGAAATTCTAAAGAATATATTTGAACTGCATCAAAGCGATGGTCACATTGTCATATCGCCTTTTATATGTCATCTATTTTAGTTATGAAACACATGATTGATTTAAAAAAAAAAAGGAAAGAATCAAAAAGAAAAAAAATATATGTATATATATAATCTATATTATATAATTTATATCTATATAGATATTTATATCTATAATCTATATCTATAATATATTAAATATGTGAAGGACTTTAGAAATGTTGTTTGAACTTTTTGCCCTTCATTAAAAGACTACAATAAACAAAATCATCTTTTTTCCGCTTTCTTAAATAATTGTCATTTAATTATTATCCTGGTATTTAAGAATTTGAAATTAATTAAAGTCCTTATTTGATGTAGATAAGAAATCATAGAACACTTCTAAATCAATTAGAATTTTGCCATATATATATATATATATATATATATATATATATATAGTCAAAGAAATTCTACAATTCTATTCTACTTCTACATACAAGCATATATGGCTTCTTCGTATTTCTCAAGCATGTTGCAACCACCGGTGTTTTAGCCAAAGTTCAAAGGGTTGTTTATATGATTTTCAACTCCACAAATGTTGTTGAGGTGTTCTCAAGAATTGACCGCATATAAGTTTGATTTGATGTACGCAAAGAGGACTTTCGTGCATTGGTATGTTGGTGAAAGTATGGAGGAAGGAGAATTCTCTGAGGCTAGGAAAGATTTGGCTACTCTTGACGTCACGATTCAAATTACAAGACATAATGGCACCTACTTTATCCCACCATCAGGTAAGCCGAACTGTAGCCCAGAGCTATGCACAATGGGCTAATTTAGCGAAAAATGGCTTAAACATCGAAAATATGCAAGAAAAGCTTACAAACAATAAAACATGAAATAATAATAATAATACGGAAGATAATTAAGAGAAATAGCAATATTCCACGACCTAGTAGTGTTGGTACAAGAGTCACTAACAAAAAGAATATGAGTACTGTAATAGTCAAATGCACATCAGTCTCAGAATGGAAAGACAAAGCAATAAAAATAGAAGAAGGAGAAAAGGTCAATTTTGGCTCCAAAATCTCACCCTATCTCCGAACTCTAATTAGCACGATTGCAAAGTCAACGGCGGCAACTAGTACTCAAATCTTCACTAAAAAGGTATAGAAGTGTAGTATGAGTACCAGTGCAACGAATAATCAGTAGGCATCATCGACCGACTAAGCAAAATCATAAGATAAATATAATAAAAATGTGATATAAATAAGCTAAGTCAATGTAAGAGGGGCAAACCTGGAGAATGCTCCAAATACTGTAAATAAGTAAATAATCCAAAATAATAACATAAAATAACACATAACTATCACTGCAAAACTTGCTCCTATAAGTCAGTAAGTACGAAAAAGTAAGTAACCCAACATGGCCCCCCATAAGCCTTGAGGGTCCAATCAAAGAGAAGAAGTAGCCAGAATTATACTAATTAATCGTGTATAGAAGTTATAACCATAAATCCTTTCATACCATAAACACCGAACTCGAACTGATTCTATAACCATTATAAATAATCTCCCATTGCCTGACTCGAACCAAAACTCATATAATCATTTGTAGAACTTGATCCGAAACTAATATCATGAGAAATATTGAAATCGAATTGGTCTTAAGATTATAAATCGTCGGACTTGAACCGGAACTAGTATCAACTCCCAAGTACCAATCTAGCATAAGCATCATGTATCTAGCCTCTTCAACTCAAAAAGATACACTTAAAAGATAAAACATGCCTATAAAGTCTACAGGGAGCTAATGATAGTCTTGTTCTAAGGTGGGCCAAATGGGCCCACGCCTAATTTCCAAAAATTCACTCTAAGGCAAATTCTACTCGGACTAGGCTGAGGTATCTAATTTCATTACTAGATATTAAATAAGTTACATTTATTCCTAAGGTGGCAATTCTACCCTAAGCATGAGTAATTAAGTCAATTATGTCAAATTTTGCTAAATAATCCAATTATACTAATTATGTCTCCAAGACCTAATTTTCAACTCATATATAGAACATTATCATAAATATACTACAATTAAGTCAAATCCAAAAGAAAGGAAAACCTAACCTAACTGGACGTGAAGAAAGCTCGGTAAAATCTGCTAAATTGGTGATTTTTATTTTGAGAACCTTCCGCATGATGACATGCTATCAAAATGATAATCTGCTCATAAATACAAGAACAATGGTACCTATATTGCATTTTTGTGCTTCGGATTCAAAATTATGTAAAAATTCCATGTGGGGCCTGTTTGCAGAATTGCACTTTTGAAATCGTCAACGCGTCCCTCTGTGATTAAGGAACATTTATCCTCAAGAATTGGTAAATTTCCAAGTTCAAATGGTGCTAAGAATAGCTCAATCATAATCTAGGGATTTTGAAAAATAATAGAGAATTCAACCTTGAATTTTATGGAATATAACCAAGAATTCGAAGAAGAAACGAGTAATCCAAGCTCACAAACACCCCAATTTCACTTATTAATGTTTTCACACTTTCTAGGATTTTTCATTCTTGAACTTGTGCGAAAATGGGAGAAAAATCGGGCAAAGGGGGCATTTAATGCCACCCAGGTATCGCTTAATGAACACTGGACCACTTAAGCGGTCACCACTTAAGCGTCCAAGTACCTCTTAAGCGGTAGCCACCCATGCCTGCACATATCGCTTAAGCGGTACTCGCTTAAGTAGAGAGGGCCTCGCTTATGCGACCGGCTGGCCGCTTAAGCGGATGCACCAGTGGTGTACCAACTGGGACTTGGAAAATTTCAAGTCTTCATTGATCCCTCAGAATTTATCTGAATTCCCTGAACGCAAATGGACTATACTACCTCAATAAAGTCAACGTTCCAAACTCAATTGCGCAATCGAAATTTTCATCCGAGGTCATTTCAACTAAAAGTGGGTCTCACACCTAGGTGCCACTTTTATCATTTTTTTATCAATAGTCTGAAAGCCTAGGGACCCAAACCAAATATCCCTTTTCCAAAAATTGACGTTCCAGAGCTAATAGAACTGTCAAAATTGGTATATGAGGTCGTTTGGCTAAAGTTTTTGCCCAGTAGTAAATTCTTACCAGCTAAAACTTCAAAATAAAGAATTGAATCTAAAAATCAAATGGACTGTCTAATAACTGAACTGTCAGCTCCAGAAGTCATAAAAGACTTAGGGCAACTATAGGAAAGCTCTCAATAGCAAAAAGACATAGAAACACAGAAAATGACCTGGAGGGTCATTACAATATCCACTTCTAAAAGAACTTTCACCCGCAAAAGTAAAGTGTTAGGATATACATGAAGGATCGAATAGGTAAGGATACCAGGATCACATCTCACTCTCGATCTCCCAAGTAGCCTCATATACTAGGTGGTGTCTCCATTAAATCTTAACCACTGGATTCTCTCTAAAGCGCATTCATCTGACATCTCTGGCTAATATAAACACTGACTCCTCTACGAATGTCAACCTCTCATCCAACTAAACCAAATACCACTAAATCACATGAGACTCATCGAGAATGTACCATTGCAACATAGAAAATAGAAATATGTAAAACCAAAAGAACAATAACAAAATCTGGGGATACGACTAACTCATATGCCACCTCTCTAATGGTGTGAAGAATCTCAAAAGGTCCAATATATTTAGGGCTAAGCTTGTCTTTCCTCTCGACCTTATCACACCCTTTATGGGCAATACTCAAAGGAATACCCGATCACTAACTCTAAATCTCAAGGCACAAAATCTACAATCTGCATAAGCCTTCTACCTACTTTGAACAGCCCTCAACCTATCCTAAATCACCATGACCCTATCCAACGACTCCTGAGGTAGATCAGTACCACGGGGTCTAATCTCAAAGGTCTTGAACTATCCAATCGGAGAATGACAATGCCTTCCATATAATGTCTCAAATGGTTCCATCTCAATACTCGAATGGTAGCTATTATTGCAGCAAACTTTGCTAGGGCTAAGTACTACTCTAACTGACCTCCAAAATCCATAATACTGCTCGGAGCATATCCTCAAGAATCTAAATAGTCTGCTCTGACTGACCCTCGGTCTGAGGGTGAAATATTATTCTAAGATCCACCTGAGTACCCAACTCCTCCTGAAAAGCTCTCTAAAAGTTAGAAGTGAACACTGAGCCCCGGTACAAAATAATGGATATAGGCACTACATGCAAATGGACTATATCACGAACATAGATAGGTCTAACTTATCAGTGTTGAAGATCATCTGAATAGGAATAAAGTGTGTCAACTTGGTCAACCAATCCACAATAACCCAAATACCATCAAAACCAAGGGAGGTTCGAGGCAAACCACTAACAAAATTCATGGTAATCCGATCCAATTTCTATTTAGGAATGGGAAATCTCTAAATTAAGACCTCGGGTCTCTAATGCTCGGTCTTTACCTACTGATAACATAGGCAACGATCTACAAAATCTGCCATATCTCTCTTCTTGACACTCTACCAATAATGCTACCGAAAATCTCTATACATCTTAGTTGTACCAGGGTGAATAGAATATTTGGAGCTATGAACCTCACGGAATATCAACTGAGTCAACTCACCAATCCTCGAAACACAAATGTGACTATTTAATCTCAAAACATACTATGAATCTATTATAGCACTCCTAGACTCATCGCTCAACACCTAATCATGGATGACACAAATCTCATATCCTCAAACGAATGACTCTAAATTTACTTAAATAAAGTAGAACTAGCCTCAACATTAGGAAAAATCCTCTTGGGGTTAGAAATATCAAGTCGTACTATCAAATTGACTAAGGACTGGACGTCTCACACCAACAACCTCAGAGAAACTGAGATAGAAGCCAAGCTACCCATACTCACCGCCTTCTAGCTCAAGGCGTACGCTACCACGCTCACCTTTCCTGGATGATATAAGATAAAGATGTCATAATCATTAAGAAAATCCATCCATCTATGCTGCCTAGAATTAAGTTCTCTCTGGGTCATAAGATGTTGAACATTACGATGATCTGTGCAGATCTCATAATGCGTACCACATAGATAATGTGTCTAAATCTTAAGCATAAAAACTATTGCCACCAACTCTAAATCATAAGTGGGGTAGTTACACGCATGAACCTTCAACTTCCTCAATGCATAAGCAATGACTCGACCCTATTGCATCAACACATAACCCAAACCAATACTGAAAGGATCACAATATACGGTGAATCCCTCACCCTCAACAGAAAGATCCAATATAAGAGCTAAAGTGAGAAATCTCTTGAGCTTTCAAAATATTAACTCACACTCCTAGGACCACTAGAAAGGAACCTCTTTTTGGGTTAATCTGGTTATCGATGTTGTAATAGTAGCAAAACCCTCAATGAATTACCTATAGTAACCAGCCAAACCAATAAAGTTATGAACCTCAGACAGCGATAAAGACCTAGCCAATAATTAATAGCCTCATTATTTATTGGGTCCACCATAATCCCATTCTTAGACACCACATGTCATAGGAATGTCACTAACTCAAGCCAGAACTCACACTTTGAGAAATTAGAAAAAAACTATTATCTCTTAAAGTCTGGAGCACAATCCTCAAATGTTGCATATGCTTCTCCCTACTTCTCAAATACACAAGGATGTCAACAATGAACACAATCACGAAGGAATTCAAATTTGACCTGAATATGCGATTCATCATATCCATAAATATTGTTGGGTGTTGGTCAATGCAGCTCGAATCCTATAACCGGACCTCAATTTAAAATTATAAAACACCACTACTCCCTGAAGCTGATTAAATAAATCATCAATGAGAGGCATATGATACCGGTTCTTCACCGTCACCTTATTAAGATGCCTGTAGTCAATATGCATATGCAAGGAACCATCCTTCTTCTTCACAAAAAATAGGAGCACCCCCAATGAGACACACTTGGTCTAATAAAACCTTACTAGAAGATCCTGAAGCTGAGATTTCAGCTCCATAAGCTTGGCAGGAGCCATATAGTAAGGTGCAATAGAAATGGAATGGGTTCCTGGTTCAAGATCAATGACAAATTTAATATCACGCTCAGGAAGAAGACCAGGTAGATCAGTAGAAAATACGTCAAAAAATTCATAAACTATAGGAATAGATCAAGAGAGAGACTCTCCAAACTAACATCACGAAGATAAGTGAGATAAGACTCGCAACCCCTCAAAGTAAGTCTCTTAGCTGAAACATAAGAAATAATTCTCGTCTCGCAGTTAATAGATCTATGACACACAATCGGGGGTATTCCTTACATGGCTAAAGTAACAGTCTTGGAAAAATAATCCAAGATCGTATGATATAAAGATAACCAGTCCATTCCTAAAATCAATCCACCATATATAATTGTAACGCCCCGAAAATAAGTCCCGAGACGTCACACGGTGCTTAGAACCACAAGTGACCCTAAGCTAACCCTTCTACTGGCATAACTCAAAAGCAACTGAAATAAATGTATAAAACTGTACAAAATCAACAGAAGACAGCTCTTTCTGAATCTAATCAATACAAATTGAGTTCACATGACTACAACTCTACTTTTACAAATAAACTAAAATAAAATACACCAACTTTACTGACTGTCTATGAAGCCTCTACTAGTATTGACTATAGATAGTCGGGTAATGAATCCCTACTATCCTAACTCAATATGACTGAATGAAGAAAATACAATACTACAAAAACTCTGACTGACTTGAGCCCTTGAATAAAAAAGGCTCGTCCTCTGCTGGCGGGAAGCTGCAACCTATCTGATTACGATATGTGAGCTATGACTTGTACCTACATTATAAGACAATGTAGCACATAGACATATATGTGGATCAACACTTTAAGAATGTACTGAGTATATGGGGGTGTATGCAATTAAATGAACAATATGGTTACTCTTTACATAAATCATGCATGAAAATATGAATGACTCACATGACTTGAATAAATCTAAAATGCAAATCTCATAAATCATGAATGGTGAAACATGTAATATAAATCTCGTGAGTCATCATACTTAACTCAAAAATTTGTATTCTCCTCTTATTCTCAAAACTTATAAGCTAAAGTAATCTTTAAACAATACTTTCAAAACTCATGCTTTTATCTTCAGGAGAGTAGAACTTCTTTAAAACTTAAGGAACTTTAAGACCGTAACACTTTTAGAGACTTTGGGATGTACAACTTTGGAGATCTTAAAATATTAACTTTTAAAATATATATATATATATATATATATATATATATATACTTTATCTTAAAGAGAGTAGGGAACTTTTTTTGAAACTCAAGGACTTAAAACCTTAATAACTTTAAGACTTAAGACTCTAGGAAACTTGAGAGTTTCTTCTAACCGACATAAACCATGTGAGCTACATGGAGTCCAACGTCTTGCCCACGTTGGGGAGAGCTGTTTTATCCTTGCCATCGGAGTAGAACCTTTTACTTTTAGTGATCACTAACTTAACCCACTTGGGGTAAATCAAATCCTACGGTGGCTCGTAGTTATGGGGTATGAGACCTCAGAATCATACCCAACTCAGTGCTAAGTACTACTCCCATACTTATGCTTAGAACTTTCAAGAAATCCACCTTAAAACAATACAAGGGTCTATAATAAAGATCAATTATACTCATCTTTGCTTTAAATCATAAACAATGTGGATTCCTATCTTAGCTTGGAATTAAAAGATCAATCTTTGCTTTGAAAGCACTTATCAAACTTGTCAACAAGACATTGAGGTCACAGTCTCTTTATAAGCTCATTACTTGTACTTAAGATTCAAAATATATAACTTTAATGCCTCAATAATCATAGTCAACTTCATGCTCAATAATAATCTTTAAAATATTTCAACATTCTCAAAATAACAATCTTTAAATAGGGATTAATGACCCATATATCAAACTCACGTTAAAACACCAAAAGATTCATGCTTGATAATGTAAATATTGATGAATCAACTAAAAATCTAGAAATTTCAGCAATAAGCATGAAATTATAAACATACTCATGTAATATCATAGAAAAACATCATACTCAATATGCTTCTTGAAAATACTTCAACAATGTCAAAATACAGAAATCACGAATCACAATATAATGCTTAAACTCACTTGAAAAAAATCTGGAAAATCATATTACTTGCATAAATATATGAAATTAGTCATGCAATTCCACTTCTAAATCATTGGAAACCTTATAAGCTTGTAATTAACAACAATGGGTATAAACCCCAACTTGAATTTCATGAAAAATAATCAAAAATTCAGTAATTTATAATCTAAAATAAGTTTTGGGCACAAGGACGAAAGGATTGTCCTTATTGAAATCCCACATACCTTGGATGATAAACTTGGATGAACAACTTGCTTATGAGATGATATTTGTACTCTTGAATGAGGGTTCTTGGAGTTCTTGAACTAAGAACTTGGAATCTTGACCCAACTTGGAGAATTAATGGTGAACTTTAGGAGATTCTTGAATTTGGGTGATGAAACTTAGGGTTTCTAGATGAGAGAATTTGATGAAAAGAGGGTGTAATTTACTCAATATCACCCTTAATCCTCTGTTTTTACGACCTGGGTTGAGGGAGAAAAAGACCCCATTGCCCCTCATTAATTTGAAGCAGAAATTCGTAACCCGCATTCCGATTTTGCCCTTCAGCGCGACGCGCTACCATCGCGGCAACTTACTGCCTCACACTAAAATGACTATAACTTTTCGCTCAGGTATCGAATTTTTTCGAAATTGGTATCGTCAGAAAGCTAATTCAATTATCTACAATTTGGTAGGTTTTGGGATGGAAAATTCCACGTATATAAAAGGTTATACTCATTTAAAGTGAACCCTTGTAGGATTGAATGCTAAATTTTGAACGAATCTAATGTTCTTAGCTTCACTTGGCTCTAAATGACTTCTATGAACATTATTCTCCTAATAAGGACTTCACATACTTAGGATTAAAGTCATTACACAAGAATTTGAATTATGGATCAAGAGAACAACAATTACACCTTCGTCGTGATGCATTGAAATCGAATTAAGCTACTGAAAAGGATGAGTGCGAATTTGCACTCTAGCGCGACGCGGTGCTATCGCGTTGCGCCACTGGAAATTAACAATTGGGAATTGCACATCGTGGAGGTCCACTGAAATATGACGATTGTCATTTTGGCATCCACCGCGATGCGGTGCGTGCCCAGGTGGGACACTACATTACTAAAAATGCTCTAACTTCTTCACCGAGTGCCGGAATTGGAAGAATTTGGTATTGAAGGAAAGCTTATTCAATCTTCCACACAATGGAAGGTCTAAATCTAGAAAATTCCATATGAAATAAAGGTTATTCATTTTTTAAGCACACTCTTAACATTTTAGGAATGAATTTTAAGCTAGGAAAAACACGGGGTGTTACAATATCTCCCCCTTGAGAACATTCATCCTCGAATGTGGATAATAAAGCTGAAAATACTGAGGAATATGAGGTTATAAGCTATCATACATGACTGAAATAAACTGAATAACTGAATCTTAAGCATACTAAGCTTCTGAACTGAACTGTGGGTGCATGAATTCTCATGAAAATAGCTATATGGCTGAGATAGAAACGAGAGCATCAACTTTTGAGTAACCATTACTTTAGGCTGGATCTGATTTTGTGAGAAAAAGAATGAGAGGATTATGACAAAAAAACTCGGGGTTTTACAACATCTCCCCCTTTGGGATCGTTCGTTCCCGAATGATATTGATTTGGTTGAAATACTAGTAAAAGACAGGGATGATACATGGGATGCTTACGAACTGAATCATGACTTAATATTTGAATCTGAAACTGATGCATACTGCATGAACTGAGCTTTATTTGCAAAGTATATAAAGCGAACAAATTACCTCTTGGGATGGCCCTACTTGCGAGACTTTGGGTAGTAGGGCTAAACGGAACGTTAGGAATCTCTAGGAGCTTATCTGCTTGATCGCTAAACCGAATCGTAGGCTTTATAGACTGAATCATACTGACTGCTCATATTTACATGGAGTATTCTCCAACACTTTTCTAAGAAATTCTAGTAATATGGAAAGATTTAAACCAGATATGTAAATCATAAGCTAGGATAGAATTATAGGCTTTAGGCAACGCAACTCCTTACTTTCAAGCTTAGCCACACTTCTAGAATACTCTCTCAACTATACTTTCCCCTTAAGCACCGTACTCATTGATTCAACTTATAATCCTTGCATGGCCGTTGATATTTCATCTACTAATGTCTAAACTGAAATAAATCCTCTCACCATCTTCAAGCCTAACTTAATCACAAGATACACCACATAATACTGTAATACTAGTTTGAATTATAAATTCAACACACCCTGCATTTCACAACTTTCCATCTCATGCACAATTCTCATTACCACTCCAAAAATCACATTCAACCTCGTACTAGACATTTACTAACGTGCAGTGCATTCTTCCAGATATATATACAAATATGATGTTCAAGCCTATATCTATAACCACATATGCACTTCTAAACAAACACCTTTCTCATATCCTACAAACCTCTATCAAGAATAACTTCCATGCATCATTCTTAAGAAGACACACATAACATTCCAACTAACCATGGCATATATCAAAACATGGCCTCAATATTACTTCACACTTACAGCCTTAGCTAAAATAAGCATACAACAATATTTCATTAACAAGAAACTTTTACTTTCCCTCCCGTTTAGAAAACCGTTCATCACTACTAGAATCTGGAAGTCTGACTTGGTAACTCATTCTATCATCTCCTCCTTAGATTTAAGCCATCATTCTAAGTCTGTGAACCACTATATAAATTCTAATCTAAACTGAAATCACTTTACTCTATAACCTAGGATATAATCAATCCACATAAAACTAAACTTACCCTGAAGGACTATATCTTCACGCATAACGCCCAATGCTAACACCTCCTTCTGAGATTCAACTCTTAAATTTCTATGGCCCCCACTAGTCATCATGTAATAACTTAAACACTCACCAACTTAGATTTTGACACTTAACCCGGATATCATCAACCTTTGCTAAACCATACTAACTTCCTTCATACTCTGCTAATATTACATTTCTAACTTACAACATCATCAACCTGTAACCCGTAAGTTAACCGACAAGGACATCGTATACCACATAGCCTCATTCATACCTATCAATTCAAGGGTACTACTAACCACACAATCCTTAATAAATTTCAAAAATAATGAAGCCCCATCTCACCTTGGTACACCTCTATATCATACCTGCAACATCATACTTAATTACGAATAACTAAACTTAAGCTCTTGCCTACACTGTTCAAGCCTACTAGATCACTTCTATACAACTAGCATCACTAACCAAGAAACTTATTATATACACCTTGACGACCATCTATTGTTCAAACTTAATGTCTAGTGCTAAACATGATTTACACCCCAAACTCACATATTATTCTCACTTGGAAGTTATAAACCAAGACATCAAGAAATACTAGTCCACTAGAACCCCATAACAACAATAATCGATCATCATCGTATGGCCTATCTTATTCATAATCCATTAACACATCCCCCTTCTTCACATCATTACAATTTACCCCTCTTCACACCTAACTTACTTTCATAGCTCTATAAATTTTAGCTAAACTCTTTTCTGTAACCTCAAGGGAACAACACTCAACCACCAAGTAATTTCATTAATAACCTATATTTTTCTAACACAACAATTATCATTAATGACTTTTCATACTTCAAGCAAACAACAATTCTCCTTAACTAATAACTCTTTCTTTACCTTTCACTAACTAACAAACAAGGACATATCACTTCATTACTAGCCCAACCATGTGCAAAAATTCAGCTATACATACATACATATATATATATATATATTCAATACATTGCCCTTACCATCCTTCTTGTCACTACACCTCTAAACCCACACTTCCAACTAACACAAAAACAACAAGTTGCTAGTGAATCAAAATAGGCCTCACACGGCTTCACTAGACTTTCATTTTGTGTTTTGAATAAGAAAATGAGATAAATAACAAAACAACTATGCCAGTGAATCGAAAGATCCCCACACGGCTTCACTAGACTTTCATTTTTCAAAAATACAATGATAACAAAATTACATATTACAAGAGATAGAAACTTGACACACAATATTCAATGATCTAAGAATACATATCTTGCTTTGTCTTAACTGAACGGCTCATAAGAATGAGGACATAACTTTAAACTTGAGGGGCCTATAACACACTAGAAGACTCCTCTCAAGCTGCTTTATGAGACTTCTGAAACTTTTTACTAGCAAGCCTGAGAGCATTATCAGGGGAGGAAATTAGAACATACCGATCATATTACCTTAAGAACAGTACATGGATAGGGAAGTATAGATTATCATTATGGATTCTGAGCAGGAATCAGAAAGCACATCTGACTTGGGCTTAGTGTATGATTTTTATGAACATGAATAAAGCCCTTCAAACTTCGGAACATAAAAACACTGATGAGATACTATATAGCTCACTTACAGTCCCTTAACTTTCTGTGGAGACTGCCTCAAAAAGCACTATCTATAAAGATTTAAGCTTGACTATTTCTGATATCTCAGAAATAAGATAGAGATGGTCTGGATAGAGCAAGATGAGAATCTGTATAAGCTTCTTAGAGGACCTTTCTATAGCACAATCTGAGACTTGAAAGAATAGAGACATTTCCTAAATGCCTTGTAGCCTATCGAAGAAAAGTACGGACGTCTCTGTACCGTTCCGCAAGACTCTACTAGACACGACTTCAGAGACACCCTAGGACACTTAAACTCTGTGCTCTGATACCAAGTTTGTAACGCCCCAAAAATGGGTTCCGAGACGTCACACGGTGCTTAGAGCCATAAGTGACCCTAAGCTAACCCTTTTACTGGCATAACTCAAAAGCAACTGAAATAAATGCATAGAACTGTACAAAATCAATGAAGACAACTCTTTCTGAATCTGATCATTACAAATTGAGTTCACATGATTACAACTCTGCTTTTATAAACAAACTGAAATAAAATACACTGACTCTACTGACTGTCTATGAAGCCTCTACTAGTATTGACTATAGATAGTCGGGTCATGAATCCTAACTATCCTAACTCAATATGACTGAATAAAGAAAATACAATACTACAAAAACTCTGACTGACTTGAGCCCTTGAATAAAAAGGGCTCGTCCTCTGCTGGCGGGAAGCTGCAACCTATCTGATTATGATATGTGAGATATGACTTGTACCTACATTATAAGACAATGTAGCACATCGACATATATGTGGATCAGCACTTTGAGGATGTACTGACTATATGGGGGTGTATGCATTTAAATGAACAATATGATTACTCTTTACATAAATCACGCATGCAAATATGAATGACTCACATGGCTTGAATAAAACTAAAATGCAAATCTCATAAATCATTAATGGTGAAACATGTAATATAAATCTCGTGAGTCATCATACTTAACTCAAAAATTTGTATTCTCCTCTTATTCTCAAAACTTATAAGCTAAAGTAATCTTTAAACAATACTTTCAAAACTCATGCTTTTATCTTTAGGAGAGTAGAACTTCTTTAAAACTTAAGGAACTTTAAGACCGTAACACTTTTAGAGACTTTGGGATGTACAAATTGGGAGATCTTAAAATATTAACTTTCAAAATATATATATACTTTATCTTAAAGAGAGTAGGGAACATCTTTTGAAACTCAAGGACTTAAAACCTTAATAACTTTAAGACTTAAGACTCTAGGAAACTTAGGAGTTTCTTCTAACCGACATAAACCATGTGAGCTATATGGAGTCCAACGTCTTGCCCACGTTGGGGAGAGCTGTTCTATCCTTGCCATCGGAGTAGAACATTTTACTTTTAGTGATTACTAGCTTAACCCACTTGGGGTAAATCAAATCCTACGGTGGCTCGTAGTTCTGGGGTATGAGACCTCGGAATCATACCTAACTCGGTGCTAAATACTACTCCAATACTTATGCTTAGAACTTTCTGGAAATCCACCTTAAAATAATACAAGGGTCTATAATAAAGACCAATTATACTCATCTTTGCTTTAAATCATAAACAATGTGGATTCCTATCTTAGCTTGGAATTAAAAGATCAATCTTTGCTTTGAAAACACTTATCAAACTTGTCAACAAGACATTGAGATCACAGTCTCTTTATAAGCTCATTACTAGTACTTAAGATTCAAAATATATAACTTTAATGCCTCAATAATCAAAGTCAACTTCATGCTTGATAATAATCTTTAAAAGCTTTCAACATTCTCAAAATAACAATCTTTAAATAGGGGTTAATGACCCATATATCAAACTCACGTTAAAACACCAAAAGATTCATGCTTGATAATGTAATTATTGATGAATCAACTCAAAATCTAGAAATTTCAGCAATAAGCATGAAATTATAAACATACTCATGTAATATCATAGAAAAACATCATACTCAATATGTTTCTTGAAAATACTTCAACAATGTCAAAATATAGAAATCGCGAATCACAATATAATGCTTAAACTCACTTGGAAAATCTGAAAAATCACATTATTTGCATAAATATATGAAATTAGTCATGCAATTCCACTTTTAAATCATTGAAAACCTTATAGGCTTGTAATTAACAACAATGGGTATAAACCTCAACTTGAATTTCATGGAAAATAATCAAAAATTCAGTAATTTATAATCTAAAATAAGTTTTTGGCACAAGGACGAAAGGATTGCCCTTGTTGAAACCCCACATACCTTGGATGATAAACTTGGATGAACTACTTGCTTATGAGATGATATCTGTACTCTTGAATGAGGGTTCTTGGAGTTCTTGAACTAAGAACTTGGAATCTTGACCCAACTTGGAGAATTAATGGTGAACTTTAGGAGATTCTTGAATTTGGGTGATGAAACTTAGGATTTCTAGATGAGAGAATTTGACGAAAAATGGGCTGTAATTTGCTCAATATCACCCTTAATCCTCTATTTTTACAACCTGGGTTGAGTGGGAAAAAAATCTCATTGCCCCTCATTAATTTGAAGCAGAAATTTGTAACCCGCATCCCGATTTTGCCCTTCAGCGCGACGCGCTACCATCGCGGCAGCTTACTGCCTCACACTAAAATGACTATAACTTTTCGCTCAGGTATCGAATTTTTGCGAAATTGGTATCGTCGGAAAGCTAATTCAATTATCTACAATTTGGTAGGTCTTGGGATGGAAAATTCCATGTATATAAAGGTTATACTCGTTTAAAGTGAACCCTTGTAGGATTGAATGCCAAATTTTGCGTCCCCACCTCAGCACCACTCTTATTCGCAGACTGTGCACTATCAGATGATGCACTACCAACTAATTTCAAGAGCTAAACCGATGCTTTTCAGAGAAATAAAGAAGAAATAAACCCGATGGGTCCTGGGATGGTCCCTGGCCCGTCACTGGTTGGGATAGAGAAATCTCTGGTGCGGGAGCAGGAATAGGATCTGGTGATAGCCCCCTATCTTAGTATCTGACTGGGGCTGTATTTCTCAGTTGTCCTCAAACTCTGGGTCATCCATGAACTAATAGGATCCCTAGTTGCAAACCCAGTTTCCTCATCTCGTGTAGTGGTAGCACGGGTCTTAGCCATCTACAAAGGAGTAAAACAAAAGAAATCTTTAGAAACCAACTCAGAATCTTAGCACAAAATAAGTTAAAGAGGTGAAGATCTCCAATGAATGTCCTATAGCCTCTCGAATATAAAAAAAATGAACGTCATTATTTTGATCAACGGGACTCTACTAGACACTTGCTCTTGTACCAACAATACTAGTGATACTAATTTTTCTTGATTCAAATTATGAGTCATTATGACACCTATTTTATCTGACTAGTAGGTAAGACAAACTGTAGCCTGAGCTATAAGCAATGGGCTTATTTAGCGAAAAATGGCATAAATGTCAAAAATATGTAAGAAAATCTTACAAGCAATAAAATATTAAATAATAATAATAATAATACGAAAGATAAATAAGAGAAACATCAATATCCCACGACCTAGTAGTGTTGGTACAAGTGCCATTATCAAAAAGAATATGAGTATTGCAATAGTCAAATGTACATCAGTCTCAAAATGGAAAGGCTAAGCAAGAAAATAGAAGAAGAAGAAGAAGAAGAAGAAGAAGAAGAAGAAGAAAAAAAGGTAAACTCCGGCTCTGAGAGCTCTCCCTGTCTTCCAACTCTAATCAGCATGATCGCAGTATTAATGGCAGCAACTATTACTCGAATCTGTATCAAAAAGGTAAAGAAGTGTTGTATGAGTACCAAAGCCACAGGTACTTAGTAGACATTATCGTCTACTGAGCTAAATCATAATATAAATATAATAAAAATGAAAGATAAATAAGCTAAGTCAAGGTAAGAGAAGAAAACCTGGAGTAATGCTCCAATTACTGTAAATAAGTAAATGATCTAAAATAATAACATAAAAGAACACATAGCTATTACTAAAATACTAGTCCCCATAGTCCACTAAGTGCGAAAAAATAAGTAACCCAATGCAGGCCCCCATATGCCCGAAGGATGCAATCAAAGAGAAGAAGTAATTGAAATTGTACTAATTAATCATGTCTCAAACCCATAACCGTAAATTCTTACCATAAACATCATACTCAAACCGATTCCAGAACCGCCATAATAACCGCTCATTGTCGAGCTCACAGAAACTCATATAATTATTTTTCAAACTTGAATCAAAACTCATATCATGAAAAATGCCAGAATTAAATCGATCTTAAGATCATAAATTGCCAGACTTAAATCGAAACTAGTATCAACTCTCAAGTACCAATCTAACATACGCATCATGTATCTAGCCTCTTCAAACTCTAAAATATACACTTAAAAGATATAACACGCGTATAAAGCCTACATGGGGCTAATGATAGTCTTAGCCTAAGGTGGGCTGGAGGGGCTCACTTCTAATTTTGAAAAATCCATTCTAAGGAAACTTCTCCCAGACTAGGATAAGGTATCTAATTTCATTACTAGTCATAAAAAAGCCACATTTAATCCTAATATAGCAATTTTATCCTAAGCATGAGTAACTAAGTCAATTATGCCTAATTTACAGTTCCTTAATAGGCTAAATAATTCAAATTATACTAATTATGCCTTTAAGACCTAATTTCCAACTTATATCTAGCACATTATCATAAATATATTATAATTAAGGTCAATCTAAAAAAAGGTAAGCCTAGCCAACCTAGACGCCGAAGAAAGCCAAGTGAAATATGCTAAATCAGTGATTTTTCCTTTCGAGAAGATTCTGCACGATGTCACGCTATCAAAATCATAATCTGCTCATCAATACGAGAACAACTATACCCTTATTGCATTTTTGTTCTCGGATCCAAAGTTACTTAAAGATCCATGTGGAGTCTACTTACAAAATCGCACTTTTGAAACCGTCAACGCGTCCCTCTATGCTCAAGGAATATTTTCTCTCGAAAATGGATAAATTTCCAAGATCAAATAATGCTAAAATCAACTCAACCATAATCTAGGGATTTTGAGAAATAATGGAGAATTTAATTATGAATTTAATGGAAATTTACCAAGAATTCTAAGAAGAAACGAGTAATCTAAGCTCACTAGCACTCCAAAATCACTTACTCCCTTTGTTTAAAAAAGAATGACCTACTTTGACTTGACACAAAGTTTAAAAAAATAAAGAAGACTTTTGAATCTTGTGGCCTTAAATTAAAGTTATGTCAAATATACCAAAATGTCATTTAATCTTGTGGTCCTAAACATGTCATGTGGAAAGTTGAGATTAAAGTATTACCAAAAAAGGAAAGAGGTCATTCTTTTTAAAACGGAGGGAGTATTAATGTTTATCCTAAGTTTTCACACTTTATAGAGTTTTTCACTCTTGAACTTGTATGAAAATGGAAGAAAAATTGGGCAAAGGGGGCATTTAATGCCACCTAGGTGCCGCTTAAGCGGACACTAAACCGCTTAAGCGATACCTGCCCATGCATGTAAGTATCGCTTTAAGTGGCCGAATAGCTGCTTAAGCGGCACTCGCTTAAGCAGAGAGGGTCTCGCTTACGTGACGCTCAGTTGGTCAATCCAGGTCACTTGCGCAATTGGCTGGCCACTTAAGCGGATGCACCAGCTGAGTGGTGCACCAGTTGAGGACTTGAAAAATTCCATGTCTCCACTGACCCCTCGAAATTCATTCAAAATTCCGTAAATGCAAATGAACCATGCTACCATATTAAATTCGGTATTTCAGACTTGATGGCATGGTTAAAATTTCCATTTGAGGTTGTTTCGATGAAAATAGATCCCACACCCAGGTGTTATTTTTATCAATTTTTGGTCAATAGCTCGAATGAGTCCAGAAGTCTTGGAACCCGAACCAAAGGTCTCCCAAATCAAAAATTAATGTTCCAGAGCTAATGGAACTGTCAGAATTGGCATATGAGGTCATTTGAATAAAGTTTTTATCCGATAGCCAATTCTTACTAGCGAAGACTTCTAATCAAGAAATTGGCTCTAAAAATCAAATGAAGTATCCGGTAACTGAACTGTCAGCTCCAGCAAGTCATAAATGACTTGGGGCAACTATAGAAATCTCTAAATGATGAAAATACGTAGAAATACAGAAAATAACCTGGAGATTCATTACACTTGATGAAGATAATGAGTGAAGAAATTGGATGTGAATCTGGTGATGGGGAAGATGATTATGTTGAAGAGTATTGGGTTAATTTCTCTATGTTTTGCTTATTAATGTAGACAATGGTCTCATTGGTACCTAAAATTAGTAGTGGTTCATATTCATCATGTTCATGCATTGATTAAACTTTCTTCTCGATATGTATTTGCTATTTTAACTAGGTAATTAATTTTTTAAAAAAATTATTATTGCTGAAGTAGCCAAAAAAATCAAAGGTTGCTCTTTTGTTTCTTTTCCTGATAACATCAAACCTCTCTTTTCTAATTAATCTGAAACACTAATTTTTGTGTGTTAATGTAGTTGCACTGTGTGTGAAGACGTCAATGGATGATATCCTGGGAACCATCAATTGTTCTGAGATTAATTTGATATAGTGCTTATTAACATGTAAGTTCCTTTATTAATTATCTAAAATATTGTGACATGAACTTTTAATAAATTGAAATCGAAAAAAAATATGTATGTGTGGTTCAAAGGTTAAACAATTAGGTGGTGTCATGATATTGGTCATCGTTAATTGAAAAAATTACCTAAAAGAACAACTTAAGTTTCAAAACTACTAAAAATTCCTCCACTTAAAAAATATTACTTATATCCCAACATTTACTACTTTTACTAAAAGTTGAGATATAAGTTAAAAGCCCCTCATCATACGCCTTATCTTTACCAAATCAAGAACGGCTTCTTCCACCATCTACGTCATTAATTCGAGGGCGAATTTCAATTTCCTTTTTTCCTCTAATTCAAAATTTTGAATTAAGGTAAATTTTCCCCATAAAATCATATTCAATTTCTTCTACGCTTATCTGCCGATTTAAAAAAAAAAGTCAATAATTTGGCACTGTTTTACAAAGTGATTTTTGTTGAACAAAGTCTTTGATTATCATTTTTTTCAGTCTATACTGTTTCAGCCTATGGAGATAGCCAACCCATATTTTGGTTTGACAACCTTGTATGGCCAGTGATTGAGACACATTCTCACACATGCAATCGTGTATTGCAGCAATGGCGTGGTTGGCTTCTCCTTTGCCTTATCATAACATAAATTTGAGCATCAATTTGCTAAAGAAAATAGGAAAAGGGTAAATTTACCCCTTTATATGCATAAGGAGCAATATCTTTCCCATGATTTATATTGGAGATATTGAACCAACGCCCTTTTAATCTGCAGTTTCAATGTTTTTCACTCATAATGTAATCAAAAGAATTTTCAGAGATGATCTTTCAAAGTTATTTGCATGTTCAGATTTGATAAATATTAGGCCGAGATACATATTTATACATGCATGATACGTTTTAAATTTCTTGTCTATCTGATTATTTGTTTATGATTTTATATGTATCTCGTGTTTTTAAAGTATTATTGAAGTTAACATAATAAAAGATATATGTTTATAAGTTTATAGATACATATTGTATTATCTTATATCACTGGTGTATTGTTTATGCATCTATATGTATCTCGTGTTGTTTAAATTTATTGAAATAAGCATACCAATAGATATATGTTAGTAAGCTCAATGATACATATTGAATATCTTATATATTTGATTTTTTGTTTATGTATTTTTTATGTATCTATTATTTTTTAAGTTTCATTGAAATGAGCATACCAAAAGACACGTGTATGTAAGCTTAAATATACATATTGTATTATCTTATATCTCTGATTATTTCTTTCTGCATTTATATGCATTTCTTGTATTTTTAAGTTATATTGAAATAAGCATTTTGAAGATACATGTTAGTAAGGTTTGAGATACATATTGTGGAGGAGGTTATATTATATGTATCTGTAATAATTATTTTTTATGGAGTAGGAAATGCAACATAACAAGAAAAGTGCACTTGATTAAAGCGGACTTAGATTTTCATATTCCTTTGAGGTACACATCACTTTTGTGCAAGCATGGGTCTCAAAAGACGGAGAATGAAAACTTTAGTTAGAATGATGACCCGCTGACGCCAAGGAGCAGCTTCATACCAACTGAAAAAGATCGTGTTGTGAATATTAAATAGTTGTATATTAGTTGAATATTTAAAACTTTTCATGAAGTTAGTTACTGCTTTTCATTGGTATATGCGTTTTAAGTGTAGTTTTTGAAATTTTACAAAATATTTAATGGAAAAGTAGTTCAAACATATCTGTGTACCTTTTATATATTTTCCTTGATGGCTCTTCAAGTTTCTTATGTATTATTATTTTGCCACAGGTTTTAGTAATATCTATATTGACTGCATTTTATATATTTATGTTATGTTGTACGAGATACATGTTAATTTTTTTTGTATCTCATATATTTTTAATGTATCTTATTTAAAAACTATGATTGCATAAATATTTACTAGTTTGTATCTCGTTTAAAAGTTATGGTTGCATAAAGGTTTACTAGTTTGATGGTAAAGATGTTCTACTTTATCTGTGAAATTTTTATATATTTTTCTTGATGGCTATGCAAATTTTGAAAAAAATTGAAATTTTATGTAAATATCAGTAAACATATCGTTATATAGGTAATTTTTACTATATTAATATCAACAATGTGCAAAAGATTCATAGCTGTTGGCAGCTCCCCAAATTTATATATACACGATTAACATTTATTCGTTTAGTTGTAGTTTTGGAGAATTGCAGAAACTTTGGTGAAAGGACGTATAGTCAAACTATGTAGCACTAACATTTGATTGTAAAATCACTATAAAAAATGGGTATAATTGCGGGATTATTTTAACTCCTGTAAAATTATATTAAATGCGAGAATTAAAAATGTGTCGCTAAAAATTATTAATCTATTTATCAAAAAATATCGCTAAAACTAATATAATTTTCTCGCTCTTATATCCCCATTTCCTCCCCCCAAAACATCTCTCTCGCTCTCATTTTCACGAAAATATTTCTCTCCAGCTAAATTGAGGCGACCATTGCTACTTTGCGGGAAGGTACGCCGGCCATTTCTCTCCGGTCGTCCATTTCCTTTCCAGCTTCGATTGACTTTAGAGTGAGTTCTCTCTTTTTCTAATTTAAGATATTTCATATTAATTATGCCCAATTGGTAGGGATTCCCCAAAAATCCCTATGAGGCAGTACTGAATTCCCCAAAATTGCTTTAAAATTGTTTGATTTGTGAGCAAATTGGTTCAAACACTACTAATTTTTTTTAAAAAAGGGACCACGGTCAAGATAAAATGGTGTCTTTTTTCTGCTATGTCGGTAGTGTGATGTCTGCCAAGGTTCCTCTTAATTCTAGTAACTTACGTACTTCATTTACTAGTGGAAGCACTCTGCATTTTTTGGTGGGTTTTCGTTTTTGTTGGGCCATGGGATGCTATGAATGTTAGTAATAGGGCTTGCCACTATTGACTTGTGGAAAATTTCAAGCTCTGTTGTTAGAGAATATGTGCCTCGAGCCCTCTGTGATTATATAAATGAGTAGTATTTTGCATTGGAGCAGGATGATATGTCAATTGAAGCCTAGGAGGTTATGTTTAATGTCTTGAATCGCTGTGCTACTCAATTTCTAACTGCTGAGAAGGTTGAAACCTTTGGTGAAGGCAGATGGAGCTCCCCAGGTGGATCTGATCATGGTGTTATGTCGAGGCTGATACCAAAAGTCATAACCAAAAACGAGACTATGCGCTGGTTTCTCCCACCTAAAATATAATAGACGGAGTCAAAATAATCATTGGCTTAGAGATTAAGCATAGTCTAGTTTCACTAAAACTACATAACTTCAGTTTTCCTTAATAAACCATCAAGTGGACCGAAACCAGAAATTAGAATAGAATAGAAAACAGTCCTTGGACTTTCCCAATCACAACAAAAATAACAACATACCCAGTGTAGTCGCAAAGTGGGGTGTAGGAAGGTTAGTGTGTATGTAGAATCCCTTGGCTCAAGATAAAAACAACCCAAAGAAGTCCAGAGAAAGAAATAATGGGAAGTACGAGAAACAACAGATAATAACTGACCAGAATCTGAAACAAATACAATAATCGCGGTACAAGGAATCAATAGAGGACCTGCCCAATCACATGCACGTTAAGATAAAAGATGAAAGTTTGTTATCTATCTTAATATTCCAATTCATTTCTTTTGCCAACTCGATTTTTATTTATACTCCTCCCCTCCTCAGATGCAAGGATTCTGTAATTTTCTTGTTCTTAACTACTAGGTTGGTTTTTAATAATAACCATACGCGAAAGACACCAAGGCAATTGGATACAAACAAAACCAGTAGAGAAAATTAAGACTCAAGAAAGTACACGAATACAGTACCTTCCTTCCACGTTAAAGTCTGAATCAAGAAGAAGAAATCTATTCCCCTTAGAATTTCCATCTTTTATCTCCGAGACATGACACCATTATCTCACCAGAAGCAAGGCAGTGAGCAGTGTGAGGGAATGCTAACGCCGTATTCTGAATGATATCATCTGGCTGAACAACTTTATACAAACTGGGAGCCCTCGGATTCTTTTGTGTATCAACTGCAAAAATGCGTCCTGATATGCAATAGTTAAATTTATCTAAAATCTAAGTTGCATACTTGCATATAGTCATCAAGATGTACTTGTTTTTTCACATGAGCATTATAGGGGAGTAGATAAAACTCTTACATTAGTGAAGGCAGGACGAGATATCGTCGAGCAGCTGATGGATCTCCGTAACAAGAACTGCGGAAATTCCATTCGGAGTGATGTAGTTCATCACCTTCATAAGGCATTGGCAGCCTATGGATTACTTTCGAATAAGATAGTGAATTAGGATCAACATCTACGGTAGCCAAGTAGTAAGGTTTTCCCCTTCATGTTCCTGTAGAAATAAACCATATTCAGAGTCGGATCAAAGATTTAAACTCGATTAGTTCATCCTATTAGAATTTTACCATTGAACTCATCGGTTAAAATTTAATATTTGTTCAAATATTAGTGCTTTTTCACAATGAATTTCCATAGCAAATACTTGATCAGCAAAAGTACGGATAAAGATTTCAATTTTCAACAAATCTGTACAAAAAGAACCATATTTGATCAGCTAAATCGAGATAAAGATTTCATTTTTCAAATAGTTTTGGATCAAACATACAACAGGCAAAGGAAAAAACTTCATTTTTATGAACTAATTCAGTGAGGGGAACCGCTCCTCAAGCGAAATCAAATTAGTTGG
This sequence comes from Capsicum pubescens, assembly GCA_030864215.1. Classification (NCBI taxonomy): domain Eukaryota; kingdom Viridiplantae; phylum Streptophyta; class Magnoliopsida; order Solanales; family Solanaceae; genus Capsicum; species Capsicum pubescens. The sequence continues at coordinate 138,936,145 of CM061546.1, read as the reverse complement.
ACTCCAATATAGGTACCGAACACCAAACGGAAAATCAAAAAAATATATGAACATTCTAGATTTCCATTTCGCCCACAAAAGATAGAACTTTTATACCAATCATGATTTTATAATGAATTTTTCATCAAAGGTTTCAATTATAACCTTTAGTTTTTCATTGTTTATATGACTTCCCAAGAAGTTAGATGGGGTCACACAAGCGTGTTATTGGGGCCGATTATTCACTTTATTGTGATCTGTATCGTCTCGGTTACAAGTTAGATTTTCTTAATCCACTAATTTTTCTAATTTGTTGACTTCTTATGTTCCGGAAAGAATAATACATAAACTTGTTAATAATACATCGAACATAAATTTTATTATACTTGTCTTAGACTTGTTCAAAGAGTCCTGTTTATTCTCAAATGATTCATGATGAACAGATGTTGGAAATGACATACACTTCTGGTTTATTCCTGCAGGAGGTTCTGGACAAAACTGTGGACATAGATTATGGTTCATTTCATTATTAAGTTCTTGTACTCCCGTTACTTTTATTTGGGACTTTGGATTGTTTTACTTGAGCCAAGATCTATCTTGTGGTGAATCACAATTTGAAGGTTAGCTTCTTCATTCTTATTATTGTGTAATTGGGACGTGCTTATTGTGTTATGTTTTAGCTATGCTTGGTTAATCATGATAGGTGAGTGGAACCCGAAGCTTTTGTTAAGGAGGTGTTTATATTAGTATTGCACTTGTAGTTTCATGTCTTTCGATTTCTTTGACTAACTGTTGGTGTTCCCGTTGCTCTGAACAAGGTTAGCTTCGTTTCCATTATTGTGTAACTGAGATGTGCTTATTGTGTTATGTTTTAGCTATACTTGGTTAATCGTGATAGGTGAGTGGAACCAGAAGCTTTTGTTAAGGAGGGTGTTTATATTAGTATTGCACTTGTAGTTTCTTGTCTTTCGATTTATTTGTCTATCTGTTATTGTTCTTGTTGCTCTGAACAAGGTTATCTTCATTTCCATTATTGTGTAATTGGGATGTGCTTGTTGTGTTATATATAGCTATGCTTGGTTAATCATGATAGGTCAATAGAACCAGAAGCTTTTGTTAAGGAGGGTGTTTATATTAGTATTGCACTTGTAGTTTCTTGTCTTTCGATTTCTTTGACAATCTGTTGTTGTTTTCGTTGCTCTGAACAACGTTAGCTTCATTTCCATTATTGCATAACTAGGATGTGCTGCTTGTGTTATGTGTAGCTTTGGTGGATTAAATAGTGATAGGTGATGTACTTGTTGGAGCACTTGAGAAGTCCAATTTCTCTCTTTTAACAAGAACACAAAGTTGGTCTTTCCACTAGTTAAGGCATTACTTAAAGTAACACTTTCACTTTGGGGCTAATGACCATGTGAACCAACATTTTCCATTCTTGAACTTAGTAAATGATGCTTGTAAAGTTAGTCGAGTTATGGAAAAGTTGACCCAGACATCATAATTATATGTTAAGAGTAATTTTTCATAAGATATTTTGTTATGTATGTTCTTTGCTAGAGTTTATCAATTTATTTATTTTCTATTACATTCACTTTTCTTCTTTATGAAATCTTATTGGTGATATTTAGCATATTCATCAAATTCTTCAATGGATAGATCTTGGATTGGAATGCTAAGAAACACACCAGAGTATTTGCTTGGTTTGAATCAGTTTCTAGATTTTGCATTTACCAATGGAGCTGTAGAAGATAAAATAAAGTGCATGTCCTATATGTGGTTTTAAAAAGTGGCAAACAAAAAAAGTGGTGTTTCACCATTTAATGAATAAGGATTTCCCTAAACATTATATCACTTGGGTTGTGCATGGGAAATAAATGTTTTGCCTAATTCCAGAAACATAGAGGTCACTCAAGATGCACAACCTTTTGAAAATCCTATTGAATTATTGATTAATGAAGCATTCGGGGGTTTAAGGCATGAGGGTGTTGATGCAGGTCCGTCACAAGTAGTGGGAGAAGAAGAAACATTACATGATTTGTCTGATTCAAATAACAAAGATTATTTAAAATTACTTAAAGATGGAAGTGAAGATTTGTATGAAGGATCCAAGTACTCAAAGTTGGAATTTTTGTTAAAGCTTTATCACATCAAGTGTTTGTCTGGGTTAAGTGATAAGGGAATGACTATGCTGCTAGATCTACTCAGGGATGCATTTAAATTTGCAAAGATCCCTATATCTTTTTATGAGGCTAAGAAAATCATTAACAAGTTGTGTCTTGATTATATCAAGATAGATGCTTGCCCAAATGATTGCATGTTGTACTGGAAAGATGATGTTAATACAAAATCATGTAAGCATTGTCACACTTCTAGATGGAAGCCCGAGAAGGATAGCAATCTTGATCATTCTCCAAGTACAAGTAAGAAACAAAAAAAGAAGCAAACGAAGCCTACAAAAGTTTTACGCTACTTTCCATTAAAACCAAGACTTACAAAGATTGTTTATGTGCTCTAAAATTGCAGAGCATATGAGATGGCATGCAAAGGATGGTATCAAAGATGGGATCTTAAGACACCCTCGAGATGGTGAAGCATGGAAAAGGCTTGATACAAATTATTTTGAATTTGCTTCTGATCCTCTAAATGTTCGATTGGGACTAGCTAGTGATGGTTTCAATCCTTTTGGAGCAATGACTACTAACTATAGCATTTGGATAGTGGTTTTGTTTCCATACAATCTTCCTCCTTGGTTGTGTATGAAGCAATCAAATTTTATCCTCTCAATGGTTATTCTAGGTCCACGTAGGGAATAACATAGATGTATATTTACAACCACTTATTAAGGAGTTGAATGAGTTGTGGAGTGAAGGTGTGGATACTTTTGATTCATCAAAGAATGAAATGTTCAAAATGCGAGCAACACTTATGTGGACAGTTAGCGATTTTCCTAGACTTGATATCTTATCTGGTTGGAACACGCATACTGGTCTTGCATGTCCTTCTTGTAATTTTGATGCAGAACTTTGTCGACTTCATCATAGTAGAAAGTGGTGTTTTATTGGCCACCGTCGATTCTTGGCAAGAAATCATAAATTTAGACTGATGAGACATCGTTTTGATGAAAATGTGGAAGAGAGGGCTTCTTCAAAGAAGTTATCTAGGTCAGAAATTTTGCAGCAGGTAAAAGATATCAATGTCACATTTGGAAGACAATCAGAGTTGCAGAAAAGAAAAAGGAAAAAGAATGTTGGGGAAGATGCAACTCAACAATGGAAGAAGAAAAGCATATTCTTTGATCTTCCATATTGGGAGTTTAATCCGTTGCCCCATAATTTAGATCCGATGCATATTGAAAAGAATGTGTTTGACAATGTTATATACACTTTGTTAAATGATAAAGAAAAGTCAAAAGATCATGTTAAGGCTTGAAGAGATCTACAAGATGTGGGCATAAGGCGTGATCTTTGGGTCGACGAGAATGATGAGTGTAAACTTGCTGCATTTGCAATTCCAAAGAACAAAAAAGTGGCCTTCCTCAAGACTTTAAAGAATATCTCAGTGCCGGATGGTTATTCAAGTAATATATCTCGTCATATTGTTTTGGATCAAAAAAAAAATAGGATTAAAAAGCCATGATTACGACATTCTTATGCAACAATTGTTACCCATAGCAATTTGCAATGTGCTTCCAAGACAGGTTGTTGCAACTTTGGTTGAGTTTTCTTCCTTTTTCAGGCAGCTTTGTTTGAAAAGTTTTAAGTCTTGCAGACTTAAACAAGCTACAAAATCGAATTGTGGAAACTCTGTGCCATTTAGAGATTTTGTTTCCTCCATCATTTTTTACTGTAATGATTCATCTAACCGTTCATCTAGTTGATGAGGTATAAAAAGGTGGCCCGGTATATTATCGCTGGATGTATTTGTTGAAAGGTAAGATAATTCGTTAGTCAAAATCATTTTAGTTGATTTTGCAGTAGTATTTCAACGTAAATGCTTCATCTTACACATTAATATTTTTGGGTATAGATTGTTGGGCCATTTTAAGTCCCTTGTAGGGAAAAAATCACAAGCAGAAGGTTCCATAGCTAAAGGTTACGTAGTGGAAAAAGCTCTCACTCTTTATTCTTGTTATTTTGAGAAAATTGAATCAAGGTTAAATCGACCTAAACGTGTAAATGATGATCCAAGCCAATATGAGGCTTCTGAAAAGTCAAGTATGTTCCCTCAACAAGGTAAGCATGTTGGAGGCTTCATAACAGAATCACTGACTCATGTGGAGAAAACACAAGCTCATCGATATGTGCTACTTAATTGTGCGGCCGTGAAGCCATTTATTGAGTAAGAAATCTACATTGATTTGATTTGTAAGATATGTTTTGAGTAATTGGATTAAAATTGCTAATTATACTGCCTTTATAGTGAATTTAGAAATTACATCAAAAGAAGTACAAGAAGCCGAAGAGTTTCAGCAATAGAGGTAGAGAGAAGAGTTAGTAAAGAGTTCCCTGACGAGTTTACTAAGTGAGTGAGTGAATGATATTATAATTTTTTTAATATAACTTTCTTATATCAATTTATAATTTTTGATATAAGTGTTTTATATATTTAGATTATGAATTCGGATATAGCAGATACTATCTCTGATGAGATGAAGTTATTAGCACAAGGTCCAGACCGAGATGCAAGAAGATTCAGTGCTTATAACATTAATAGATTCAAATTCCGAACTTTGTCTAGAGAACAAGGATTAAAAACTCAAAATAGTGGAGTTTTTCTTATCTCTAACACTTTTTGTGTCGCATCTAGTGCAGATAGACATACAACACAAGCAGACCTGCCATATTACGGGAAGTTGGAAGATATTATTGAGCTTAATTATTATGGTCAATTTAGGGTTGTTCTTTCTAAATGCCAGTGGGCTGACACTACTCGGAACAGAGGGTTCAAAATAGATGCTTGGAAATTTAATTGTGTCAACTTTTTCAAATTGATTCATACTGGTGATCTACTCGGAACAGAGGGTTCAAAATAGATGCTTGGAAATTTAATTGTGTCAATTTTTCCAAATTGATTCATACTGGTGATCGTGTGGATGTTGACCCATATATTGAAGCATCACAAGCAAATATGGTCTACTATGTTGATGATGAAAATGATAAAGAATGGAGTGTGGCTGTACATCTAAAACCAAGAGATTTGTTTGACATGGGAGTGGTTGATGAAGAGTAAATATATGAGAATGAGCCATACCAACAACAAGAATTTGAACAATTTTTTGATGTTGATTACGAGAATGTCCAAATTGCAATAGAGGAGCATATGACTGAATAGATATATCATTATTTTTTAGTTTCCTTTGGCACTTTGTTTTTCTCGCTTGATTAGTGGTTTTTTTCCAAGACTTCCTATTTTTTGGCTAAGAAAGTTATCTTTGTTCTTTATATAATTCTTGATACATTTGTTTTGTTTCTCCATTCTTAGTGTTTAATCATGAAAGGATCTTCTGATATGTTATGTGGTTTCTTATCTCAGGGCAAAAACTGGAGTACAGGAACTGATTGGGAGTCTTGATTGTACTGTTTTCACAGAAACTTCTTTGGGATCCAGGTAACGGAGTGGTTTTCTCGTTTTGATTAGGCAAATACATTTGTTTTGTTTCTCCATTCTTAGTGTTTAATCATGAAAGGATCTTCTGGTATGTGCAAGATTGGAAAGATTGTTTACACTTAGATCTTTGTTTCTGAAGCACATACTTTTACACTCAACTTATGACTTTTAGCTTAAGTTATAAGTGATTTTAAAAAACCCAATCCAAATATCCTTTCTTTAACCGATGAAACTTTATACTTGTTAAGCTGTTTTACTACTCATACATTTATAGTCGAATGTCATGAATTCTAAATGCAGTTGGTTAATGGAGTCTTGAGTTCAACTCCTTAATGCTTTGAATGTTATACTAGCTATGATCAGCCGATCAGGTGTTTTTTCCATGTTCTTATGCCCTTATGTAGTTTGTTGGTGTTAGATATCAGGGTCTATAGCTTTTTTGTGGGAACGATTGAAACTTTATACTTGTTAAGCTGGGTTTTGCTACTGATACATTTATAGCTGAATGTCATGAATTCTAAATGCAGTTGGTTAATGCAGTTTTAAGTTCAAATCCTTAATGTTTTGAATGTTAGACTATTTTTACCTTAGGCGAGTAGCAGCTGAGAATAACTAAGTCCAGTATATACCTGCTATGGTGTCTTCCCCTCTATTTTTGTAGGTTTCTTTGACCAAAATTTAGCTCCAAGTAGAACTTATGTGGGTTAAGTTTCTTGAGTAGAATATCAAACACACTTTTTCTTGTTGCACAACCAAAGGGAAAATGAGATTAGCAGGTAAATGAATCTGAAAGTCCACATTCACTGATCTGCCAAGTTTACTCTTAGTTTTTTCATGACTCTCTTAGATATGGCCTTAACCGTTCAACTAAATTATGTTTTCCTTCTCTTCTTGATTTATCTAAATACCTTTTACCAGTCAGCAGTTCCAAAAGAACTACCCCAAAGCTGTATACATCATTCATTGTCGTTAAATGACCTGAAAATGAATTAGCTAATCACATGTCTGAAGCCTTAAAATCCCTGTATATGACTGGTTTGTCGCCATCGTGAAGGAATGCTAGACCTTTTGCTGCTCCCAATGCTATCTTCATCCTTGTTGACCATGATAGTGTGATCGAAAACTCTGCATAATACCACAAACACGATAGCTAGTTTTCTTGCAGTTAAAATTAACTAGTAGCAGTAACGTGAAGACATTCATTTTTGTAAAATGGTTTTGGTGTGACAAGGCAAATATTTGGAATCAGTGAGTACATTAACAGTTATAGATTCCCCTCAGAATTATAACTTTTCTTAGTTCCTTGTGATTAATTTGCTTTAAAGGGAAATAAAACACAAGTTACTACTGTGAGGTGTAACTTCCCAGATGTCATCTTACTAAACACTACATTGTTTACTGCAAATATGCCAAGGTTCAAGCGGATGCAGAAAAAGCAAAAACTAGGTTCGTCGGTGTCTACATCACAAGGTACTGAATCAGCACCTTCTTTTCTAGACAAAATAAATCTGTCCCCGCTAATTCAGCATGCACCACAACCATCTCGACCAGTTTATTCAGCATCCCATCCAGCTCCTATAGATCAGGACACTCTACATCCGGGTCCGACAGTTTTCCCTGAATCACAACCATCTCCAACAGATCACTTGACATCGTATCCATCTCTGGTTGGTCGGGACTCATCACAGCCATCTCCTGTTGGTCGGGATTCATCACATCTATCTCCTATTGCTTGGGACTTATCACAGCCATTTCCTGTTGGTTGGGACTCATCACAGCCATCGCTTGTTGGTTGGAACTCATCACAGCCATCTCCTGTTGGTCGGGACTCATCATATCCATATCCGGTTGGTCCGGACTCATCACAGCCATCTCGATCAGTTCACTCTGCATCACATCTGGTCTGACAAATCAGGACTCATCATAGTCATCTCGATCAGTTCATTCTACATCACATTCGACTCCAACAAATCAGTATTCATCACAATCAGCTTCAACAGATGAGGCTGCACCCCAAAAACGTTCTAGGCGTGAATCGAATACGCATTGGGTCGTAGACGCAATAGGTAAATACTTCAGACTATCAATACATATTCAATAGACCTTTCTAAGCTAATGTAATGTCTCTCATAGCTTCACCCAATATCTTTTCTTATAACAGATTCAAGAAATAATGTCAAGAAAATCAAAGTGAAAGCTAAGGAAGTACTAAATTTAACAAGTGAAGAACATATCATGGTTAAGTTTGATGTTTTTGATGAACCATTAGGGGAAGCACACAGTCTACTTTTGCACTTTTGTGTAATATTAGCGTGTGATTGCTCCTTATTTCCAATCAACTTTGAGAAATGGTCGAGATACTTCAATCAGAAGCAATGAACATATTATAAAGGTATAAGCTCTAAATCCTGACGACTATACCACTGGTTAATTTTGTTTTTGAATTTTATATTTACATGTAGTAGAAAAGCTAGCCAATATTTTCATTTTGAAGCCCAAATTCTTCTTTGACACAGCCGAATCAATTGCTCGACGACAAATTTCTTTATCTATTGGAAAAAAGTGGGCTGCAAATAAGATTAACACGTGGAATGAAGTTGATGATCCACTTAAAAGTAAAGCTCAGATTATGGATAAGGTGTCGGATGGGATCCCATCGGATCAATGGATTTCTTTTATTGAATACAATTTTAAAGAATCAACAAAGATATTTATGTAAATGAATTTCTTTATAGTTGTATAATTATTTTTTTCTAATTGAGGTTTAAATATATTTTTATAAGAACATGCATCAAAGGAATCGTGAAAATCGAAAGAAACAGACAATTCCACACATTGGTGGCTCCAAAGCCAATGCTACAAGAAAGGCTGAAATGGTGAATGAATTAATCTCGAATGTAATTATTCCTAACTAGTAAATTATTTTGATTATGATTTTTAATTTATAGATGGTCGAGACTGGATAACGGCCTGGACGAGCACAAATGTACATTTCTACTCATAAGAATCAAGATGGAGTATATGTTAATGAAGCGGCAAAAGAAATATATGTGATTTATACTTATGTGCCATAGACTCTTATCGAGCAATAACCACGGTATGCCAAATGAATTTCTATTATTAATTTATTTTGACAACAAATTTTCTGTATGTAGGAAAAAATTGAGTCAGCTTTGAGCCAAAGCGCCATAGATGAGTCTCAAGTTTAGCCAAATGATACGGTTGGTAAGGTGCCAGGGCCAGAGCACTTTGGAAGGGTGAGATGTTTGGGATTAGGAGTTATTCCTAGTAGAGTTTTTAAACAAGATAGACCTCATTTTGGTGGTACAAGTGCTTCAAGTAGTGGAGGTTCTTGTTCGTTCCAATGTCGAGAAAACTTTGCTCAAATGATGAATTTTCACAATCAGATAATGAGTGCTTTGAAGGCATATATGATAATGAAAAGCAACGATACCGGAACAATTTGTGGGACTCTTTGATTCTCCTTCAATGGTTTCTCCCACAGCAGTAAGTAAAGTTCTCTTTACTTTTTTTTTTCAATTGAATCGGTTGTGAAAATTTTCTCCAATTTTATGTTGTTTTTGAGCTGGTGTGCTGCAACTTTTCTTGATCAGATTGGAAGTTTTTCTTGTGTTGTTTTCTGGTATTCATAATTTCTTGTGAATTATAACTTCAACTTTTTCTTTATTTTCAAGTGTAACAAGTTGCTTCTTAGTTTTAAAACATTATGGGGTCGTTTGATAGGACGTATTAAAAAAAATAGTCCATGTATTAAGTGTGGTATTACTTAATCCTATGTTTGGTAGAATTTTGGACCTATGTATTACTAATACCATGTATTAGTTATACACCCTATATGGTATTATAGGGTGTATTACTAATACATCCCATATGATGGTATTAGCAATACATGAGTTTTAATACCATGGACTAATATGTGTAAAGACAAAAATATCCCTCAAATTCTTTTAAATATATTTTTTATTTTTTTAGATTTGTACTGATAAATTTATTTAAATAAATTAGTTTACGAATTTTATTATTATTTACAAAAATGCCTCAAATTTCGTTAATTTTTTTCTAAATCTTTTTCAATTTATTCAGTGTGAATTACTTCTTTTCAATTTATCAAGATAATAATATCCCTTCAAATAATTTTAGTCATAAAAAAATTACTCTATTAACTTAAAAAAATACTTATTGATCAAAATCCAAAAATAAATTGCATGATTGCATACAAGCTTTAATTTTATAAATAGAATATTCATAAATAAAAATAATTTTTCTACTTAGTTTTAACACTCTACCGAATACAACTTTATGTTAATAATGATTCTATTGTCTCATTCAAAAGTTACACGTACCCCTCTCCAACTTAAAAACACCACAAAAATGGGAACAACAAGCAAATGATAAACAAATAAAGAAAAGATACCCCCAAAAAAAATTGCAAGTGAATGATTAAATCTTAAAATTATTTCAAAGTAAATAATTAGTTATATTGTTTATTTTTTTTATTTAAAAAAAAAGAATAATAAAGTTTTGCAAAGAAAATACACAAAGTTATAATATGTGGAGGGTATTTTTGTAAACAATATTACAATACATATTGTTTTCAATACATCAAACCAAACACTGCATAAAAAATAGTCGCAGTATTACTAATTCCAGTATTACTAATACAACCGATTCAGTATTATCTTATACGCTCTACCAAACGACCCCTATGAGGACAAATATCTTCATGTCCATAGGTAGGAGTCTATTTTGGTGTTGTGTTTAATTATTCTGTTCACGTGAACCGTATGTGAACCTTCATGTCCCGTATGTGAACCTTTGGTTTTGCTTTAGCAGTTTTTTCAAGATAAAACTTATAGAGTTCTTGTACTAGGGATAAGGTTACTGATTTATTTAACAATCTTGATATTGAGATTTGAGGTCTTGTTGATGAGTGAATATTTGAAGATTTGAGGAAAAAGCTTTAGTATAATGATTTCTTCAATGCAATTCAATCTTTGCATTTGTGACTTACTAAGTTGTTCATGAATATAATATTTTTGAAGTCCTCCGATTTCACCTTCAAACAACATCTCCCTTTCATCCTTATTGACTATGGTGATTATTATGGATACATCCCAAAGCCGAGCACACTTTTTTTAACCTCAATATACAGCTTCACACCCATATCATTTCGAATCAACAATGGAACTACATTACCTTCAACAACGTATCGAGCCTCAATTTTTTCGCTACTTTCATCAATTTAAAGTTCAATGGCAATAGCCGAAATCAATTTTTCATAATTAACATGTTCGCCTATAACGATGTCATCACTCTTATTGCCTCGTATTTGACATCATTAATCCAAACATCAGAATGACGTAAAAGAACAAAAATATTCATTGAAAATCGATGAAACATAAATGATAAACAATTGAAAAAAAAATAAAAATAGCACGGTTGGACAATGATTATGGAAATGAATATGTTTAAAGTTGAATTTTATAACAGATTGTCGTTTTATGTGGGATTTTCTTTACTTATATAATTGATTGATTGTGGTCACTGCTAATTTAATGCTTTTCTATCTGTTTAATTCCTTGATTTAAGAAATTTTGTTAAATGTGAAGATGTATCTTTAGCTTGTATCTCGTTTAAATTAAATGTACCTGAAATAGAAAAAAAATGAGATTTTTAAAAAAAGACAGGAAAACATGTAAATAAGGGCAAACAAGTCGATATTTACGTAAATTATACTTGTTAATTTATTTCAAGTAAATTTGTTTCCCAACTCAAAGATCATGTACCATGTGCGGTCATTAGGGGCACGTCAATTTGTCTTCTTTTCGTAAAACTTGATATTTTATGTACTGTTTTTTAGAATTAATCTAGCAGTACCCATTGGCACCGATACTACAAAAGGACTTGATGATCCACTTAGTTAAAAGCTTAGTTATTTATCAAGATGAACAAGGATCAATCGTAACTTAATACATTTTTTTCTTCTCTTTTTTAGTACTTCATGTATACTCTAGAAATCCCAGAATCGCCTTTGCATATGCCTTCAACACATCTCATGCAATACTACCTTCACCATCGAACCAAAGCCGAACAGTCATCAACTCGTTATGTTTGCTTCTTTATGTAGTTAATTGGAGGTGAAAGACGAGCTTCACTTGCACAACTTCTGGATGATTATTATCTCATGGCTGACCTTTAGTTGTCCAGAAAATTGGCTGGTGCTTCATGGATTAGGTGCAGCCTGTTACCAACCATAGGCTCAAAGACATATAGCAGAGTGTGTGCCCGGGGGGGGGGGCGGGGGGGGGAGGGTTAAACATCTTCTGATGGCAATAATGCCATCGTTCATATAGTACCAAAAGGAAGGAAAAGTCGGCAAAAAAAAGAAGTGACAATGCTTCTTTGAGCCATACTTACAAGTAGTGGGACCAAGGGTTGGGACGTCAAACTCAAATTGATATAAATTATGAAATTTTATTCGATTATATTTAATTTTTCTCCTTAATTATCAGTGCACAGTGAGTTATCACTTTCCTCTTTAATTGCAATTTTTATCTCAATAGTTTGTGCTATTCTTTAAAAAAAATAAAATATTATACTTAATAACATAACTATTATAACATACACACAATAATTAGTATGCGATACACACATGGAGCATCCTCAAAAATGTGATTTTAATTTTTTGTCTTTTATTAAAATTCTCTGCAATAGATAAAATTATCATTTACTATTTCTGATAAATAATTGTTATGAAATTATTATTCTAATATGTATGACTTTAAGTTCAATTAAAACTTTTATAATAAGTTTTCCTTATTTAACTATGTGGAAATATTAATATATTTTGATGGCAATTAGAAGAAGAGTAATAAAAGTAAACCCAATGGTATCGAATTCGAATTATAACCATACGTGATACATCAAATTCAAAAGATAATTTTCATGTAATTAATGATTTAGAATTATAAAATTTAATTTATGAGTCCTCATTTTTTGTCCCTTTTCCAAGTTTAGGGGTCCATTTTATAGAATTATCATTCACTATTTCTTTAAATTTTTATTTAAATGTATTTTATAAATTAAAGAGTTCTAAAATATTGGGTATGAGTAAAATATGTGATAAAAAATATTAGAAGAATTAATAATTAAGAAATCATAAATTTATGATAAGAATGACAAATATATTTTAAAATTAAGGAGTCTTTAAAATATATGGTACAACACCAACAACATACCCAGTTTATTCCCACATAGTGGGGTCTGGGGAGGGTAGAGTGTACGCAGATCATATCACTACCTCAGGTGAAGTAGAAAGGCTATTTTCGATAGACCCCCGGCTTAAAACTGATAACAGTATAACAAGCACAAAAGCTAAGTATTAACTCATCCATGGTCATTGGTTAATTTTTCTTTGTCTTTCAGACTTGTGAGAAGTATTTGTCTTTATGACTAAATTTTGAAAGAAGATTTCATGACAAAGTACCTGGTCAACTGTGTTGTAAGAGGCGCTCGCCACGTCGTCAATGGCGAATGGCGAGGCGAGGCTTGATCGCCTCTTCAGGTCATGGCGTTACGAAAATCAAAAGGCATCGCCTTTGCGAGAAAGGCGACATGGCGAGGCGAGGTAGCGAAGCGACAATGGCGTCGTCTTTTAATTATTTTTTTTTAAATTAGGGTTTTCGGTATATAAACTAATTTTAGGGCTTATTTACACATTTTGGCTCTACCAACTTGCTCAGTGGTGACTGCGGCTGCTACCATCCATCTCACAAATTTGATACAAATTTAAAATATATGGTAAAAATTATAAATATATATTTTAAAATTAATAGATACTAAAATATATGGTAGAAATGATAATGCTTTCTCTCTTCACATCTCCCTTTTAGCTCTAACGTTGAAGTGATGGAGCAAAAAAACAATTATAAAAATTAAAAATTGAAGCATATATAAAGTTACAATACCATAGTCCATACTAATTGATTTATCTTATCAAAAGAGCCCTTATTAAATTACAACGAAATAGCTTCCACAAGCAAAGGGTGGGGGTGGGCAGGTGGGGGTGGGCATGGTATGTATATACCGAATATCATATTGAAATTAAAAAAATTTATATCGTGGTATGGGTGTTATGATATTTGATAGTAGTTTTAAATTATTCTAGTTTTGGTATTTATGCAATGAATATCGAAATACCGTATACCGCACTGAAGCTTTTAATAATATATAAAATCCATATATATTATTTTTAAGATTATTAAATATATTTATACATCATCCATTAGCCAATTGAACATAAAAGTAAATTTTATTCAGAAATAAATTTTTGGGGAAGCTTATTATTTAGTATTACTGTACTTAAGTTTAGATAATGTTGTTCAGAGTTTGCATCTTGAACTACTCAATCGTGATTGAAATGTTCTTTTTGTGTAATTGATTAACAAAGATAGTTGTTATTATGATATGATTGAGACATTTTTAAAGTTTGAAGTTATAATATTTCCTATATGAATATATGTAAGTCGAAATTAAATAAAGTACTATTACCGAATTACCATACAGTAAAATACCGAAATCGAATTTAAAAATACTGAACCATACCAAACTAATTTGGTATGGTAATGGTATTGTTCTTTTAGATACTGAAAATCGAAGTTACCATACCAAATTTAAAATACCGTACTATACCTACCCCTAGCAAAGGGCTATTATTTTTCTTTAATTAAAGAAAATGATTTAGAACATGCTATTTAGATTTCAATATTTTTAGTAATTAGAATTAGCTCTTAACCAACTGTAGAATAATCAAACCCAAAATTTTGTATAATAGAAAATAAAATTTAACATACAATCTTTATGTTTATAACTTAAATAGACATAATATTTATTTTAATGTCAATTATTATGTTTTAATAATTATTTTTCATATATATAATTTTATTGATTGCCGTAAGACACGTGTAAAGCACATATATTAACCAACGAACAAATAAACGTGTTATGACAAAAAGTTGTGTATGAAACTCCAATAACATGTAAGCCTAGGCCAATGCCAATTTCCTAATTTGGACCACCTGAACTAAAAAAATAAAAGACCAAAGTAAGAGACCATTAAAAGGAGGCAGAGGCAACAACCTTTTCCCTGATTTTCCATTAGAACGCACACATCAGCTTCAAGTCTCATTGTACTTGTCTTGAAACCATATCCATCTATACAAAAGCAAAAGAATAACGTACATCTTGAAGCAGACATTATTGGTAATCTGCACAACTGAACAACTAATTACAATAGCAAAAGCATCTCGACTAAAACTAACACATCAAAAGTATGTCATTTCTCATTTCACTGTATAACTATAGACATACAATGCCTCATTTTATCAGGAAATATTCTTATGTTTCACGGAATAACTAGAGACATGCAATGCCTCATTTGATCAGAAAATATTCTTTAGATCAAATCGAATTGCCATCTGCCAGTATGGCCGCTTACCTTCTAGGTCATCTGCCATTATGGTCGCTTACCTTCTTTCTTGCAATTGGTACTACTCGATGGGTATTTTCTAGTATTCACTTTAGTTTTTTTCACAAAACCAAAACTACTTTCTTCCCACGTATGACGCTAACCTTTCAATAAGCAGCAAGGTGAACTGGGTGAAAGCAACTTACACAACTCTCATTACCAGCACAAAACATCCCACTACACACGATTCATTATGAGCCTCGTGGCATCTAAATCCAAGAATCAAAGCTCTCTTTGAAAGTAATAAGAGTAATCCTAATTGGCACTAGGCTTCCGGGTAGCAGAAAATCATGCACTGTGCAATATAGAATTACTCCTACAAATACACTAGAAATTGGACAGAGAAACATAACATCTTGCAACAGATTTTTCCTGCATACTACCACTTTAAAACCAAAAGTATCGTACATTAATTAGGAAAAAAGCCAACAGAGGATAAGCAATGGATCGAAACCGCTGCCCATCAGCCTAAGGTAAGACATCACTAGATTGCTCAATTTGCTCAATTTCCTATCCGACAGCTCATTAACTCGAATTACAACCATGTTGAAGAACTCATGGTATTGCAACATATTCTAGCCGTTGAGGGGAAGATACAAACTATATCCAGCAAAAAAGAAATTGACGCAGAAATTTTTGGCATTTCAATAGTAACTGCCGTAATAAGCTGTTGGAGGAACAGTTGTAGCTTGTGGTGCTGGAGTCGAAGCTGCAGTGGCAACAGCAGCTGGCTGTGCATAATTCTGCTGAGGGAAGGCCTGCCATGTTATAACAAAGTTGATTTAGTGACAAAAAACAATCAATCCCTGAGGGTATACTCGTGTAGCATGAAATTATGGAGATATAAAGCAAATATGGAAACATAAACTCTCCACTCTGCCCCCAGGGAAGGTGGGGTGTTACAGGCGTGTTTCAGTAAAATTGTACCTAACAGAAGTGTTTCATTGAATTTCAAACTTGGTTACAATTGTCCACTGGACTGAACTTCCCCCAATGGCCAATGCAACATGAAATTTGAGAAGCTCCTACTACTCCCAAATCTACTTACCAAGACACTTTGTAATTCTAATGTCCGACAAATTGTGAGAGAAATTCTTCAGGGAACAAAAATTAATTCTAGTTTCTTACCAAGGTAATTATCTCAATGATTAAGATGAATAAAAAGCTGACTGAAAGCAATTAAAAGGTTTAAGATATACACATGGAGATCCACTGTGCAAAGGGAAGTTATAGGTCATCGTTACCAAGGATAATAATGACTAAATATGTTTAGGATGAACTCAATACTGAAAGGTCACTGCAGTCTGGAGAGAAATAAGTGCAAAATGTGCCAACTACTAAACTTTCGAGAAAGAATTTCAGTTGAGACCTTAATATTGTTGGACTCTGGATGGCCAGTTCAACAAGGCTTCATTGGCTAATGTTGATTGGAAATCCACAGTGACAACATGAAATAATATTGGCATGCAAAATAATGGATCAAAATAATATGCTAACATAGCCAAATTCAACAGCCACATGTTTGTGTTTGCACGATATTTTTATTAAAGAGCCACCAATCCCTCAACCAGCGTCAAATTGGCCATGGTGGGGGAACATTCTTTTGGTATACCATACTATCATTCCACATGCTTCTCTTCCAATCATTCATAAAATAAAATCAGGGTGTGCTGTATATTAAGGCGACAATCGCATGGGGGTATAGCCCCTCATAACTAACCCATTCAACTCCTGTCAAGCCGATGATGGGGGATGTGTTTAGCATGATAAAGAGTGCTTACAATCTCCTCAGTCAAAGGACCCACATCTTGAATGGGTGAGACTGGTTGGTATTTGGTAATACAGATTATTCCTGCTTTTGCTCTTATTTTCTAATCGGCCATCCACAAGGACTTGGCCTCCTCCCACATTTCTAGATAGTGATCAACAACTTAGCATCCCCTGGAAAAATAGAGGGACTGATGACAATATTGCTTCTGTCACACACATCACAATCAGTAGCACATTTGCTTTGCACTTATGAATATTCTGGAGGTATATGGACGAAGTTGTTGCAGCTGTCTTATTCGCCAAATTTCTAACTGATTCAGAATCGCAAGAGGAAACTTTCCCTTCGTTAGCAATGGAAGTTAACTTTCTCTATTTTTTTGTAAAGTATCAACCCCAACCCCCAGGCCAAAGAGTCAAACACAGTGGCTTTTCGAACTTCCTCTGTTGATGACTCAAACCCGCACTAGAACTCAAGTGCTATCTATATATTTGGCAAGAATAGCAGAGTATTGCCAAGGTAAACTAGACAATTGGTTGTGCCAATTTGGTGATCCTAGACTTGTGTTCTTCTGTAATACGGGTTCATTGTCACTCCACTCCGAACACAAAGGTTAAATGGGAACTAAGTATGACTTGCAATTTCTCCAACAAATATTTTATTGTAGAAGAGCTACTGAAAGTAGTAGACTGATTTCTTTTCTTACTCGGGAACCAAGTGTAATGCCTCTTGTAATTTTGACCAATGAAATCAACATATAAAGATCAATGGATTAACTATATTCAACTGGCAATTTATTTCTCAGTATCAAAATGGAAATAAAGCAATTCAATTTCGAACACTGGAATGCTACAATTTGGGGATTAGCTAAATTTAGCAAGCCCTTTGGCCTCACCAACATTTTCAGACAGAACACTGGGGACCTTACAGGACATCAAATTACCTTCTCACTAAACCGTTTTTAGCATTCAAGGACATCAATTTGAGTAATAAAAACAAAAAGTAACCATGAAAGCAATAGAGATGCTTAATAAAAACATCCCTACTGAAACAACAATGCACTTTGACACTGTATGCAAGACAAGCAACAAACTGCTGATATATAGAAGGCGTTCTACATACCTGAGCTGGGTATGTTGAAGGATAAGCACCATAACCAGCACCGGAGGGCACCGATGCTGCAGGCGCTTGCGGAGGTGGATAGCCAGTACCATAACTCCCGTAAGCACCATATGCTGCCTATACTTCAACAAACACAAATAGAAAAATAAGCCACCGAAAGCATAGCTGCTTTGAAGTTTTTACATTCTAGAAGAAAAAGGAACTAATGAATAATCTCGTCTGAAAGAACAGACTGAGCAAAATATGAAGATCATTGCACATCCAGCCCCTACAAGATTTAATAGCCACATGAAAAACTGAAACACATACTTAATGAAGGACCTCCATGGAGAGAGGGGGGGGACAGATAGAAAATATGTGGCATGAAAAACTGTGGAAAGCAGAGTACTAAAGCATTTGTCAACAGAAAATATATAGCTTCACAGAAATCTGATTCACATGAAAAGAGAAAAGAGCTTCTAAAATCCATTTGAATAAAGAAGTTCAATTGTTTTTCTCCATGGTGAAGTTCCAATTAATTCCAAATCAACATTTTAGATAAAACCAGAGCAACACATAAATAGTTGTCCCACATTGCATTACTCTGAGATACACATCAGAATTTTAATTCATGACATTACCTGTTGTGCGTAACCAGGATTCCACTGCTGTGATTGGGCTTGTGTAGCCTGTGGCCAGGTTTGACCTTGTACACCATAACCTGCAGGCCACTGATTCTGTGCTCCAGAATATGCACCAACCACTGAGGGGTTGGTTGCTGCAACAGCAGACTTCGCCAGCTTTGTTTTCTCGGAAACTATATAATCTTCAGCCTGACGTTTCTTTGAATCTGAAGAAGTTCTATGGCGTAAGAAGAGTTTTGCATGCCGATCATCAGCCTTCTTAATTGAAGGTGTATCACCAAAAAGATCTAGAAACTGCAAACATGACAAGAATACAGCAGTGTCAAATCTTGGAATACACAGACAAGAATCTTGTTGTCAAAGTACATGAAATATATAACTGAATGCATTTCCAAGAATATTCGGTCATGATCACAAGTTCAAATAACTCCAGGTTCCCATGAGAACAGTGCACATTCCCAAAGCACCGTCAAGTGCCCAAATGTAATAGTTTGTACCTCCAAGAAAATGCTTGATAACTCCTCTCTTTCATCAACACTTGAAACGTTAGGGTTCTCAAGAGATGGAACTAAGAACTTATCAACCAATGAATCCAACAAATCTACTCTCTTTGGGAGTGACTGAATGGATTCTAAATGGATTAGTGCCTGCATATTACATTAAAGGAGCATGTCAATACGAAACACCAATTCCTCCACTCTTTATGCCCTTGGATGTGTGTGTGTGTGTGTGTGAGACAGAGAGAGAGAGAGAGAGAGACCTCCAGAAGTGGTTTTGACAGCTGGACATTCTCAACTGCTTGATCAAGAATTTCCCTAGTTTTTTCCACCTTCCCAGAAACCTTCCAACAGAAATTTTGTGCAGTGAGCCAAAGGAAGACAAATACATAAATTTTGAACAATTCTAATCATGAGGAACATCGAAGAGAGAAAAAAAGATGTTTCCGTGATATCATCACTCAATACTATAGGATATCAAGGTGAATCCTTAATGACTCTCCACGCACTTAACCTAATTCTGCTTTCTTTTCCTACTGAAAAATCTTCCACAAGGGCAGTGAAGAGTGTGTAAAAGTGAACAAATCACTAAAATGATTGAGAATCAAATGATTAAGTAGAATATTGCGACAAGCTATGGTCTACATAACTACATCTCACTATTATAAGTTCGAATACGATTGCAACATAAGCTATGCTGATGCACTTCCATAAAACGGATAATTACTAGAAATGTGAAATATAGAACAGGAAGTCCATGCCAAGATTACACTAAACAAAATGGGGAAGTGCATCCAGATATTATACTAAACGGGGAGAGAATTGGTTAATTAGGATAACAGAATTGAGAATAAGAACAAGAAACTATTGACCCGTAACTTCTATTTCCAAGTTAGTCATTAAGAAAGAACCGGGAGTTTCATAAACGGCAGCCCGGTGCACTAAAGCTCCCGCTATGCACAGGGTTTGGGGAAGGGCCCCACCACAAGGGTGTATTGTACGCAGCCTTACCTTGCATTTCTGCCCAAGGCTGTTTCCAAGGCTGAACCAGGAGGTTCATATTTCTGGAAAATGATGCTTCATTTTTACGAATTAGGAGTCCCATATATCCGCAAACAGATATGATGAATGTCGCATTCCAAGGGAGAAGTCTGACATATCAACCAATTCAACTTACAGCACTCCATGTGGCTATAACAAATGGCCACAGGAGGGGGAAGCCACCTGATACAAAGTGTGCAGGGAATGGCTACATTCATATGCTGCAATGAGCAGAAAATACAGGCAAATTCTGCTACTCCCTCTGTTTCAATTTATGTGTTTTAATTTCACCAGGCACAGAGTTTAGAGTTTAAGAAAGTAAAGAAGACTTGTAAATCTTATGGTCTTAAACTAAAAGATATGTATAATGTACCAAAATGACCTTTAAAGCTTAATCTTATGGGATGTTGAAATTAAGGAGTTGCCAAAATAAGAAAGAACCATTCTTTTCCAAACACATTAAAAAGGTAGGGAGTATAAGATTTGATAGAGCCCCCCCCCCCCAAAAAAAACGGCACATTGGCAAAACAAATTATTAATTCCAATTTCCACAAACATACATGGGGAAAAGCCATATCTATAACTGTTCACCACAATTGGAAGGGGTACATTACAACAAGATGGAAAAGGCAGCAGTCAATTGAGTCAAAGATGTACAAACTGGAAACACAAGACAAAAAAGAATTTTACCAAGTACATAAACCGAGAGTACTGTGCAAACAACAACGGCAGACTCTGTGAGTGTTCCTTCCCTTTTTCGATGGCAATAGCTTGTTCGTATATGGAACAGGCATCCTCAAGATTCCCCTTCAGAAAGACCAAGAAAACAATACATCAGATAAGTTAACAAAGATCAAAGCTGATCCCGAAGCCGTAGTGGGTGATCAAACAATCTTACAAGTCGACGTTCCATGTTTGCATGCTTGACTATTGCTTCTACAAGCCCAGGTGATATTTCAGCATGCACAAGTTGATATGCAGCTCGAGCTCCAGGAATATCACCACGTTGCTCCCGCAATCGAGCAGCAAAAAGGTGGATCGCTGGTTGCCTCTGTTAAAGATGGACAAATGAGTTGATAATGAAATATAGTAGGTTTGAAGGGAAACCCACTCAAGGAATAGCTCTGCACACGAGAATTTTATTTCCAGAAATAATTCATGGACATTAGAAACTAAGGCAACTCGTTTCCAAACCCTTTCCAGTACAAACTCTTGGCAAATAAAAACGATACTACTGTAACTTTCGAGGATCACATAATGCATGATGAGTGAAAAATTATTAGAAACCAAAAGGAATTAACCAGTAACGACCTCAGGTCTCACTTGAATTCACTACTTTAACACTTTAAAACCTATTTTGAAAGAGAAATGTATATTTGTTAAAGGACAACAAGAAGTATAATAATAGCACTTCCATTTATCACACTTATCTCCATAAAACTCAGCACAAACATCATAAGAAAAAACAATTGAGGGCATTGCCTACAACCTCATTGCAGCCAATCCAGAACTAAAGCAGTTGTTGGGTTTTCTACGGAGCTTAACCTTCTATGACAAGATATTCTTATATAGAAAGTATGGGATTGGGAATATTGATCCCATTATTTAGAGGACTAGGGGACCATACAAGGTAGACCCTTTTTGCTGGACACTTTCTTATGAAGCTGTGCTCACTCAACAGCCTTTACGGAGAAGAGGCATGCCCCTTTGTAGGAACTGTCTACATCATGAAAACTGAAAAGAATGGGGAGGATGCTACTCATTTATTGTTACAATGTAGCTTCACATCAGGTTTGAAATTCCTTCAACATGTTCCGCATCAGCTGGGTTATACCAAGGACTATTAGGCAGCTTCATCACTGTTGGACATAAAAGACATCTATCTATGTAATATTAAAAGTGTGAAGGTCCTTAGAGAAGTGATTTGACTTTTTGCCCTTCATTAGAATAATCCGCAATAGAAAAAACAATCATGTACTATTTTTCTTCTATTATAATTGATTTTTAAGACATAAAAATATTCGGTCAATGATAATTGATTTAAGGAGTCCTTTTCCTCTTATATTCCTAATAAACTTACCACAATAGACAAATCAAGTAAAAGGAAATAAAGAAAAGAAAACATGGAAAGAGACCAAGTAATTATACTATAAAAAGAAGGAAAATCACGTAAAACATGGAAAGAAAATCCTATAAAATTTTGCATAAATATTTTTTTCAATATTTAAAGAAAATATCGTATTAATAATAAACCAATTAGGTTATATCTAAGTTGCTCGAACTCAGGTGCGGCTGTTCGATACGGGTACGGATCTAGAGGTCAGATCCTTCACGATCTCAATTTAAAGAGTCAGGAATATGGATCTACGTATGGATACGGGTGTGGGGATTCAACGAAAATAGAGTTATAAAACATAAATTATGAGATACTATGTGGGAAACTTGAGGAGAAAATATTGTTCAAGAAAAAAATCCTCAAAGGAGAGAAAAGGAAAAGAAATAGCATGGAAATTTTTATATACAAGATATTCCATATTCTTCAGTTTCACCTTAGGCTTTGTTTTGATTACAAAAATTCTTAAATCCCAGATGATTTAGGTCAAAGTACCCAAAATCGATTGACCAGATCTGGTAATCCCACACTCATGTCGTGTCGACATGGGTGCGGCACGGCACCAAAAGTGAAGAGTCCAAGTATGTTCCTTATTTTAAGAACATGCGTACATTACATACTCCTATTCAGGAATACTTTGTCGTTGGTTTTTGTTGATCCAATTGGCAATATTCTTTAGGGATTTTGTTTTGAGAAGTTTGGGGATCCCTTTTCTATCTAATTTTACGATCGATGAGATTGAAAAGACCGTACAATCCGAAGTAGTTGATCAAAGGTAATGTTTATTACTACTTACTCTATTTTTCTTTTGGTGTGCGTCCATAGTTCGGATCCCTTCTAGTGTTTAAGCATGAGGGTGCAGAGTACTATTCCAACAAGTGTTTTATTTTGTAGAAGTAAAGTCAATATTTTTTTTTCTTTTTGGATCTGTGGTTTTGATTAAACTATTAAATTTTATACATGTTGCTTTTGGTCAAGCTCTAATGCCTTCCTCTGCTTTTGCTTGTCTAGGTCAGAAACCTTTGTTTAACTATTGATATTATTAGTTGTTGACTTGTTAACTTGCAACAACTATAAAGGCATTAAGTTGTTGAGTCATACTATGAAGGTTTGGGAAAGGGTGGTAGAGTTGAGGCTGAGAAGGATCGTGAATATCTCTAAGAATCAGTTCGGTTTCATGCCAGGTCGCTCGACCACTGAGGCCATTCACCTCGTGAGGAGATTAGTGGAGCAGTTTTGGGAGAGAAAGGACTTGCACATGGTGTTTATTGATCTAGAGAAGGCATATAGAGTTCCGAGGGAGATTATGTGGAGGTGCTTGGAGGCTAGAAGGGTGCCCGTGGCGTACACTAGGTCGACCCAGGACATGCATGATGGGGCGAAGACTCGTGTGAGGACGGTAGGTGGGGATTCGAAGCACTTTCCAGTTCTAATAGGGTTGCACCAGGGATAAACTCTTAGCCCATTTTTATTTGCCTTGGTGATGGATGTTTTGACGCGACATATTCAAGGGCAGGTGCCTTGGTATATGTTATTTGCGGATGATGTGGTACTGATTGACGAGACTCGGCGAGGAGTTAATGATAAGTTGGAGATTTGGAGACAGACGCTTGAGTCTAAAGGATTTAGGTTGAGCAGAACCAAGACGGAGTACTTAGAGTGTAAATTTAGAGAGGTATCGCAGGAGGATGGAGTGGTGGTGAAGCTGGACTCCCAGGTCATTCAGAAGAGGGAGAGTTTCAAGTATCTGGGGTCTATGATTCAGGGCAATGGCGAGACTGACGAGGATGCGCGCATCGTATTGGGGCAGGGTGGTTGAAATAGAGGCTTGCTTCGGGAGTCTTATGTGATAAGAAGGTGCCCCCGAAGCTTAAAGGTAAGTTCTACAGAGTGGCAGTCCGGTCGGCTATGTTGTATAGAGCGGAATATTGGCCAGTTAAGAACTCTCACATCCAAAAGTTGAAGGTGGCGGAGATGCGAATGTTGCGATGATGTGTGGACATACCAGGAAAGATAGGGTGAGGAATGTCGAGAGAAGGTGGGAGTTGCTTCGGTGGAGGATAAGATGCGAGAAGTGAGGTTACGTTGGTTCGGACACGTGATGAGGAGGGGCTTGGATGCTCCAGTGTGGAGGTGTGACACACTAGCTATGGATGGTTTTAGGTAGGGTAGAGGTAGACCGAAGAAATATTGAGGGGAGGTGATTAGGCATGATTTGGAGCAGTTACAACTTACGGAGGACATGACCCTTGATAGGAAGGTGTGGAGGACGCGGATTAGGGTAGAGGGTTAGGGGGTGGGGGTGCGTCGGTAACAATAAGGGAGAGTTCTTTTGTGTCTGTAGTTTTTTATTCGTGGTGCTGTGTGATGTCTATGATTTCGGTTAGATAGTTCTTATTTTTTATCTTGTGGTTGTAGTATTATCATGTTGCTAGCGGTGTTGGTTTATTTTGCACTTATCTTTTGTGTTTGTTATACTGTTATCGGTTCTAAGCTGGGGGTCTACCGAAAACAGCATCTCTACTTCACCTGAGGTAGTGGTATGGTCTGCGTACACTCTACCCTCCCCAGACCCCACTAGGTGGGAATACACTGGGTATGTTGTTGTTGTAACTTGTTATCCCATGAACTTTATGTTTACTGGTATGTTCTTTTCTTATATTATGAATGTGTGTTTATTACTGCTTACTCTATTTTTCTTTTGGGGTGTGTCCATAGTTCAAACCCCTTCAAGTGTTTAAGCATGAGAGTGCAGAGTACTATTGCTACAAGTGTTTTATTCTATAGGCAAATAAAGTGGAGACAAAAGTAAAGAGAGTCAGCATTTTTTTTTTCCTTTTTGGATCTGCAGTTTTGATTAAACTATTAAATTTTATACATGTTGCTTTTGGTCCAGCTCTAATGTCTTCCTCTGTTTTCGATCATCTAGGTCAGTAACCTTTGTTTAATTACTGATATTATTAGTTGTTAACTTGTTATCCCATAACTTTATGTTTACTGGTATGTTCTTTTCTTCTATTATGAATGTGTTCTGCCGATGTCTTTGACCTATTTATACATCGTTGTGGATAGTTTTTGGACGTTACAAGCCTACAACTGTATTGTATTTTTTCTTTTGCGATTGGAGTTTTCCCCTCTATGGTGCAACCAAAGTTCTACAAAAAGTGAATCTTTTAGACACAAAAAGTTGTTTTCAGAAAGGACAGTTTTTTCTTAAGTATTCAATTTTTTTTAGTTTCACATCTTTCAAATGGCATGATAAACATATTCACTCTATTGAATTTGATTCAAAAGAGTTTGGTTGATATATCATGTATTTTTTCTTTTGCGATTGGAGTTTTCCTCTCTTTGGTGCAACCAAAGTTCTACAAAAAGTGAATCTTTTAGACACAAAAAGTTGTTTTCAGGAAGGCCAAATTTTTCGTAAGTATTCAAATTTTTTTTAGTTTCATATCTTTTAATTGGCATGATAAACATATTCACTCTATTGAATTTGATTCAAAAAAGTTTGGTTGATATATTGAGAATTAAAGCCAAAAGATAGTGGGTAAAGATGTGAATATTTCTTTTCTTAAACTTCTAGCTTTGATCTGAACCCCCAAATTCTTTATTTTTATTTTTTTGCATTTGTCCTACCAACTTAATTAGTTACTTTCTCGAATACTTATTGAGTGACTTCCCGAGATAAAAACCGTTAGATACATGTTCCTAATATCTAGCTTAAGTGTCATAGGATAAAATTCAAATAAGCTAACCTAAACTAATGATTAATACTTTAAATTGACTCAAATTATGCTTCTTAAATTTTTCATATTTGACGTGAGACACAAGTGCAAAGCACGTACTCTAAACTAGCATACTATAAAAGCATGAATAATTTTTGTTAAATATTGAACGACCAGAATATCCTCAAGATGTTGATCGATTTTTCAAACAGCAAGAACAACAACATGCCCAGTGAATTCCCACAAAGTGGGGTCTAGGAAGGGTAAAGTGTATGCAAT
The DNA here is from genome assembly GCA_030864215.1 of Capsicum pubescens. Lineage (NCBI taxonomy): Eukaryota > Viridiplantae > Streptophyta > Magnoliopsida > Solanales > Solanaceae > Capsicum > Capsicum pubescens. Next base: position 138,909,844 of record CM061546.1, on the reverse strand, counting down.
CCCATACCACTACCTCAGATCAATTTTTATACCCTTCAAAAGTTAAAGCATTATTTAATAGAACTATTTCATACTGGATAACATTATAATATGTAAAAAATATCCACATATCTATAGGATATGAAATTGAACAAAAATGTTGTTATTTGACCGTGAAGAATCCTAAAACTAATGCACTATTATTAACAAGTAGAGTCCTAACTAAATATTACAGCTGAATTTTGGTACCTAAATTAGTTTCGGGTGCAAATTCTTTGTGCTCAACATTGTTGTTAGTTGTTTTGGTCTGGTTTGGTCTTTCCCATAGAAGAAAATTAGAAGACGAAGAATATGAAGTTAAGAACTAATTTGATGAAGTAAATTCTTTTATTGAATAATTATTTTAATTTCTTTTCCCTTTAATTTTAGGTATTGTTTCACGGTCCAAATGTAGTGTGGCGAAGATGATGTTTGCGAGACTTGGATTGGCGAGAAATAGTGGAAAGGATGCTTTTAAAGTAGATGCTCGAGATGAACTTTCAACTTTCAAAATAGTTTTATTGTTATTGTTTTTGTACGTTGATGACAAGTGACAACGTTCGTATAACCTTCACTGAGTAAATAACTAAGTTTGATTACATTATAAAATTTAAACAGCCAAAAACGGATATAGAATTTTAATTTTATGGACTCAATATTAAGGTTCTTAGCATTAAATTTATCACATCTTTATAGTTAGGGGTTCATATATGCTATTGGTTAAGGATATGTATGATGGAGCGAAGACTCGGGCGAGGATAAAGTGAAGGGGGGATCAGAGCATTTTCCAGTTTTGACAGGGTAACTTGACAGGGTTGCACCAGGGATCAACTCTTAGTCCATTTCTTTTAGTGATGGATGTTTTGACGCAGCATATTTAAGGAGAGGTGTCTTGGTGTATGCTATTTGCGGATGACGTAGTTTTGATTGATGAGACCCCGTGAGGTGTTAATGATAAATTGGAGGTTTGGAGACGAACCCTGAAGTCAAACGAGTTCAAGTTGAGCAGGACCAAGACGGAGTACTTGGAATGTAAGTTCCGCAACATGACACAGGAGGACAAGGTGGTAGTGAAGTTAGATTCCCAGGTTGTTTGTAGAATGGATAGTTTTGAGTATCTTGGGTCTATGATTCAGAGAAATGGAGAGATTGATGAGAATGTCATGCACCGTATTGGGGAGAGGTGGATCAAATAGAGGCTTGCCTTGGGAGTTTTTTGTGATAAGAAGGTGCCTCCCAAGCTTAAAGGTAAATTCTATAGAGTGGTGATCCGTTCGGCCATGTTGTATGGAGTGGAGTGTTGGTCAGTCAAGAGCTCTCACATTCAAAAGTTGAAGGTGGCAGAAATGAGAACGTTGCGTTGAATGTGTGGACTTACCAAGGGAGAAAGGTTTAGGAATGTGATTATTCGGGCGAAGGTGGGAGTCGCCTCGGTGGAGGACAAGATGCGGGAAGCGAGGTTGAGATAGTTTGGGCATGTGATGAGGAGGGGCACGGATGCCCCGATTCGGAGGTGCGAGAGGTTAGCTTTGGATGGTTTCAAGGGGGAGAGGCAGGCCGAAGAAATACGGGAGGGAGATGATTAGACAGGACATGGAGCAGTTACAGCTTACCGAGGACATGACCCTAGATAGAAAAGTATGGAGAACTCGAATTAGGTTAGAAGGTTAGTGCGGATAGGTGAATCGTAGCACGTAGTTAGGTGTGCTTTGGGATGGCCTTGCTAGTAGCGGTAGGACCTTTCATATAGGATGGAGTCTCTAGTTAGGTGGGTTTAGGGGGGGGGGGGGGGGGCTTGCGGTTTGTTAGTGTATCGTACTACTTTGTGGGTGCCTTATTTCTATTATTTCATCTTGTCTCATGTTTTATTATGACCTTATTTACTGTCTTTGTGTCTTGAGCCGCGAGTCTATCGGAAACAACCTCTCTACTTCTTCGGAGGTAGTGGTATGGACTGCGTACATTTTACCTCCCCAAGCCCCACTAGGTGGGAATTCACTGGGTATGTTGTTGTTTATTAACACAAATTTATGCACTGTGCCAAAAGAACTGAGTTGAAATGAACCTGATATCAAAAGACTCTATCCGCCCATGAGAGTGACAACTGACAACAGCGCTCTCACATGGGCAGCTTTATGTTGCATTTGTAAACGAGATATCAATGTCGAACAGACTTAGGAACATGAGATAGCAACAATGCCACAAAACATCTAACCAACTTAATTGAATTGACCATTTTTTTATGTTCAAATGATATATAAACATTTTGATTTAATATGTTGACTGAAATTTGCATGTTTTTGAAGTAATTGTTCGAGATTAACTCTCAACTTTCAAAATAGTTTTATTGTTTTTGTACGTTGATGATAAGTGACAACGTTCGTCTAACCTTCACGAAGTAAATAATTAAGTTTGATTAAATTATAAAATTTAAACAGCCAAAAATGGATATGGAATTTTAATTTAATGGGCATATTTAAGGTTCTTAGCATTAAATTTATCACATCTTACAATTAAGGGTTCATATATGTTATTTGTTATATTTTGAGTGAATATTTACACAAAATGCACTGTTGCAAAGAACCGAGTTGAGATGAACCTGATATCAAAGACTTTATCCGCCAATGATAGTGACAACTGACAACAGCTCTCACATGGACAGCTTTATGTTGCAGTTGTAAACGAGATATCAATGTAGAACAAACTTAGGAACATGAGATAGCAACAATGCCACAAAACATCTAACTTAATTGAATTGATCATTTTTTTATGTTCAAATGATATATAATCATTTTGATTTAATTTTCGTATGTTGACGGAAGATTTACGAGCAACGCACGGACGTAGAGACTAGTTTGGAAACATAAGAGGAGAATTTGGGATACAATCCCAGCTTGCATTGGAGAGGTAATATTTAAGGAAAGAATCCGAAGATGCTTTGAAAGCAGATACCAGAATATTCATATCTTGAAATATAGATGTATCTCTTTTTGGTTTGGTGTAGACTAGAACATGTTTGTTGTGTAATACTTCCAATTTTACATTAATTTGCTGTTGTGATTGCTCCCTATTTGTATCCTTTTTTTCCAAACTGTTTTTTGTTAAAGTTGATGGTCTTTCGGAAACAGACTCTATATCTACGAGGTAGAAGGAAGGTCTGCGTCACAGACCCCACTTGTGGGATTACATAGAGCATGTTGTTGTTATAGGGTAGAGACTAGAAGACGTAAACATGGTGGTCTGGGCAATAGTATGTTAGAACTTCTCAATTCCACCAGTAATGTAAAGGAACTGAGTTTGCTTGTAAGTTTTATGGCATGATCTCTGCGCTCATTTTATAAATAATAATTTAATTTAACCTCCTAAAGATATTTACTGATTCCAATCAATAGAAAAGCCAGTTAACTTGAAGAGGGAAAAGAAACCTTTCAATCTTTAAATACTAAACTTTGAGATGAAAAGTTAATACCTAGTATGCCGGGATGTGGCTACTAATATTATCAACATTTGCCAGACTGATTAAACTTTAATCGAACATTCCTTTAACCAAAAAAAAAAAAGAGACAAGCAAAGAGCCAGATAGTTTGTCAAAAATACAAATGGTGATGAAGTATATTCAGAACTGACCCCCTAAATGCAAAGAGAATCTCATGTTGAACAGACCACATAGGCACATATAGTGACGAGAGGAATTTTTTTGAGAAAAAATTCATGACATTTTACCTTGACAAACACTTGAGTGGCACGAGCAAGGGCATTATCGGCAAGATCCAAACTTCCACTTGTTTCCATACAAGAAACATACCGAATCCAATATTCAGGATAATTGGCACATGCAATCAGGCATCTCTCATACAACTTGACCACCTGACTCGCACAAGTAACAAATCACTTAATACATATTAAACACTACCACAGTAAGGAAATTCCACAAAAAACTGAAAGGACTAAGGAGTGATGCACAAGGAGTACTCCGCTGGTGGAACAGGGGCCCTCCAATACAAAAGGAGGGACCCTTCTAGCCTGACATGGTTAGGAAGATAAGAACACACCTGCATGCATAACATTGGAACTTTAAAACAATTATTCCACCATACAACAGATCATGAACCCAGAACGTCGACTCACAAATGAGGGTTTGAAGTACTTAGCCTTATAGAAAGCAAATGGATGGCCCATGCTTTAGTCCAAGTTCAATATCCCGTTTAAAAAGATGCTTCATCCGATGGTTTAGCCAATATAGCATATGAGGCAGCAGATATTACTTTAACTGTAAATAAATTGTATAGCAAGGCAACTAAAGCTATAAACAAAGAGAAATTGAAAATCCACAAAAAATTCCAAACCCAAGTACCTTATTGAAGTCATCCCCTCCTTCTATGAAGTCAAGATAATTGTGCCAATTTTCAAGCTCTGCAACATTCAAAGGCCGCACATGAAAATATGGCCGCCTTATAGCCGTTTCGAAACCAACGATCTTAGAATCGAACTCTTTAGCTTTCTTATACATCTCTTCTCTAATGGCGATATACATCTCCAACTCCTCCGCATCTTTTAAGCTTGCACTTACAAGTTTAGAAGACTCAGAACCAGGATTAACCTCTCCTTCAACCTGTTCACCCCCAGCTTCTGTTGCAGCTGCAGCTTCTTCAGGAGTTCGTAACTCTGATAGAGGCCTACTAGCCACCAGTTCCTTGAATCTGCAGACATATTGCACCAGAAAAGGAACAGTAGTCACATCAACTACTTTTCTTGAATCAAAAAAAGTATCACTACACTGTTAAATAATTTAAGCCCTTTAAAATAATACATGTTGAGATGTCTGAAATATACTTCAATACCAGCAGCTTAATTAGCTAGGATCTTTGCTCCTACAGGTGGATTTTTAAAAATTAGCATGGAACTAAAATACTACACAGTTTCTGACAAAAAATAAGAGCAGGCCCAGGCTAGAATTATATACTATAATAATTGACCACTTGCTAGAAAGTAATTTTTCAAAAGCATGCTCAAACAAGCAAAACCAATGAAAGATATGCCAAAGAATAAGCGTCTTTATAATTAATAAAGAAATAATGTATTTTTCCACAAGGCAACCAGAATTTTACAGCCAGCAATAATCTGAGAGCCTTGAATGAATAAGGAAAATGCAAAATAAGCTTCAAAGAAAATAATCACCCTTCAAAATAGCGATCGAGCTGCTGATTTGGATTCTGCAATATCTGTGTGTAGATGGCAGCAACATTAGACCAAGCCTGCTGCGTGTACTCATATTCCAGGTACTTATCCCAAAGTGGAAAGGACAGGTAGTCTGTTCCAACATACACTAATCCTCTTTCAAATAACCTAACAAACCAACAGAACAAAGTACTATATGATTAAAAACACATTAAAAACACACACATGCCTTCGCATGGGCTTAGAAAATGCTGTACATGAGAAGACTTCAAGCTAAAGTACTAATTCACTCAAAGAGCAGACACTCCCACAAATATGCTACATTTACCTTCCTCAAAACAATCTTACAATGTCCGTGAAAGGTGCACTCAGAGGGCATCTTAGCCTTACTGGACGAGATCTTCTCAGCAGCAATGTGTTTATTGATGCATCTCATGTGCGACGGTTAATAACAGCAAAATATCACGGAGAACTACATGGACTAAACACAGCCCTAAGGACAGGGAAAATAGAAGGGGGAGAATAAGGCCATAAAATAGAATTGAATCCTGAAGAAAATTCATATGGCTACTAAGCAGGCCATAGAATCACGTGGATTGCACATCAGTTATACAATTCTGAAGTGCAACCCAAACAAACCTTATGCCATGTAGATGATAAGAGCTGTTGCAGACATGCTGAAATCAGGTCAGAGAGCATTGAAAGATCATATAGTATGGCACAAAGAAAATTTTTAAGCATCTTGAGCCAATGATCTCCCATATAAAACTAGAACAAATCAAATCAGCAATAACATTACCTTCTAATGGTGCCAGGATCTCCATAAGTGCTTATAGCAAAAACACAATAGTGCAACCACATATCTACCGAATATGTCACACCTTGAACAGCCCGTTCATAGACCTCCACAACTTTGTCAACAGAGCCAAGACGGGCCTCATGATCTGCATATTTCTTCCAATAACCATAACACAGAGGAAATTCTGCCAAGAATGCATCATAAACCTTCCGAATCTTCAAAATGTTCCCCTACATATTTTCACAATGAATAACAAATTCAGCATTGAGGAAATTTGTATCCATAAGTTACGGAATATCGACAACCACAAGCTTATTTTAGTAAGAAAATTGACCCATAGAAAATCTCTTCTCAAAGGACAAATACACACTCCACATTGTAGATGAGCTTCTCTGATTAATGTAAAGATCAAAAAATTAGAGCTCACTTCAACTATGAATAAGTTGTGCTAAATGTTAGGCAAATCATCCAAGAAATACCATATGAAGATCAATTATATGAACGTGTGTTAGTTTGAGTTCATGGAAATAAATAAGCTCTTTAATCAAAGCAAATGGATCAAATCTTTTGGGACACAAACAACGGAAGTGCATAAAGTAACGCAGATAAGAGCATCAACATCATCACCATTCTTGTACAGTTAAATCTCTTGCTAATGAAAAATGATGACTTCTGGCTGTTATACATCACTGATTACAATCCTGGTAACAGTGACAAGTACTAAATAGAACATATACAAAATATACTGGTAATTTTAGATTAAACATGGACACCACCAAATTGTTTTCCTAAATAGGTTAACACGTGGCATGGATGGGAAGAGATACGGAGAGAATACCACCAACTCTATAGTACCCCATGTTCCAAAGAACAGGAGAGTTAGCTTCGCTAAAGAATGGCTATAAACATAAAAAGATATAAGCTAAGGCAAGAAATGCTATGCGACGCAGCTCCTGCAATAAGTCGCATAGACAATTAAATTATAGCTTAGAAACAATTTTCCAGGAATGGTACCCAAATATATATGTACTTGAGAAATTTTGCACCACACCTATCCTTCTCCCTAGCATGAAAGTCAGGTTTGCAAAAGATCAGAAAAGACAGTACCTCTCTGGATAGGTTCTTACCAGTTGGACAGAAAGAGAAGCAAATTAAAATATAAAGAGAACAATAAGAAATGCTATTTTGGACAATGAACAATAAGAAACGCTATTTTCTCAATAACAAAAACTAAGACCAGAAAATGAAGAATGCCAAGATGACAAATCCACTTGACAGAAGGTCAGTTAAAGTACCTCCGACATCTTCTCTGTTTCCTCAATAAGGGCAGTCCAGGCACTGAAGTCTAAAGAATTCGTCCTTACTATGCTCCATAATCTTTCCTCTTCAGGAGATAAAACTGCCAACAGAAAATAGCTAGTAAGTTCACTACATGTTGATGCAGCTCACATTCAGGACAAAGGAACCAAAAAAGAAATTTCAAACATACAAAAGATGAAAGATGGAGAAAGACAACAAAATTGACAGTAGACAACATGCTGCAGCAAGAAGTAACAAGAAACCGACCGGAGAAAGAAGCTGGTTACAGTATGAAAGACTACTGAGAAAAACAAGTAACTACCAATCACCAAAGACATTCACATAGAGCCGAGCTATGGCAGCATCCTAGCGTAACTTTACTCTTTATGCAGACTTTCTTTAGGAAGAGAATAGTAACTCCACATGTCTGCTAAAGAAATTTGCATTAGCTACATGTATTTGTATTATGATTCTTGTAACTAATTAAATTGATGACAAGCATCCCTTAACATCTAATGAAGTTTTTCTTTAGTTAATTGCGGGAGTAACAACAGATGATGACACAAGGACACCGAAAAGTTAACAATTATACCTAGGCCATCCTCTGGCTGATGCATATTGGAACTTCCATGAACATCTGATGCAATCCCATTTTCAGCAATTCCAACAGCTGCAATGTCTCTTTCTTCAGCAGTGTTGTTGCCATTTGCAGAAGATTCACAGTCAGTAACTTGGGATGAACCTACGGGTGCATCTGCTAGAGCTGCAAGATCCTGGCTGGGGTCATATGACATAGCAGTTGCACCTTCTTGCTGGGTAGAAACTTGATCAGTAGTATAAGGGTTTCCAGCTTCTATATTAGTAGATGCTAACTCCCCAGCCCCATTTGGACAGGCAGTGGCCAGATCCCCAGCGTTTCCAGCATCAGAAGAAAGGTGGGCACCAGCATCATCAGGATTTATTGACGAATAACCAGCAGATATATAATCAGTGACTGACGAGGTTTGAGCTACCACAGTTTCACTTTCGCCCATAATTTAAAAAACTGTCTACATCACAGGCAAAACTGATTAGTACAGCAGCTAATATCACAAAAAAAAAAAAAAACTAAAGGAAAAATTAACATCATACACATTTGTTCCCTAGCATATACATATTAAATAAATCACAGAATGAGTAGGATAACTAAGTAAACATGATAAGAAATGAGATATGAGTGTAATTGAGTAAAATGTTTCCTTTTACTCATTTCTTTCTATAGGCCATCAGACAGGCTCTATCTGATCAGTAGATGCTAGTAGTTGTTTACTACAGAAAAATCTTCCTTTCAGCACAATTTAAACCATCTCTAGTCACTTTCGACAAAAAGAGAAACAACAGAGGGAAAGAGAACAAAGAGCTGAAACATTCATAGTCTAGACCTAGTCAAAGCAAAACGTTACTTCCCCTTCTTATCCTACTATTACGGCAAACAATTTAACATACGTTCGATGGCCCTAACAGAACTTTGGATAAACAATCTGACAAACGCAACGACAGATGCCTGTGCAGTTGGCATTTGGCACTTGGCACTGTGAAAATAGCCACACGTGCCATGAAGTTACACCAATTGCAACTGGTGTTACTCAGCACAACAGAAATTAAAATCCTGAATCCGACTTTATAGACCAGAATTTGAAATATAAGACATACAAATCTACACTCTAAAACTCTAGAAAAGTCAGAAAACTATAAAACATTACAAAAACCTCGCAATTACGAGCCAATAAACTACGGTTCTGAGTGCAAATCCTACCAGCCAACATAGTACTGAAATATAAAGAACTAAAGTAGATAACCTACAGGTAGGTGAGCATCATTGTTTTTAAAAACGGAAAACGAACGACGAAGGTGACGATGGGAAGCCCGAAATTGAACTCACCTAATGGACGGCGCGGGGTCGACGAAGAGTTTCGAGAGGCTTCTTTGAATCGTTTAGAGAAAAGCTGCAGAGGGGTTTTTTTTTCCTCTTGCGAGTTTCGGGGTTTTTCAGTTCTACGGAGGAAAGAAAAGGATTAGGGCAAAATAAATGAAGCAGTAGTCTGCCTATAGCGCGCGAGTCACTTTGCCGTTTGCCCACGGGACACGATATTTGTACTTGTTTCGCAAGAAGAAAGGTAAATTACGTATCTAAACGTAATTATAAAGATTATCCGTACGCATTTGGCCATTAAAATAAAAAAACTCACCTTATTGGAAATTTTCAAAATAGAATTAGAAGTAGCATTTTATCATATATTTGTAATATAAATATTTAAAATTTAATATTTAATAAAAAGCATAATATATGATTTTAAAATGTAATATAATTAAAATAGGATTACTTTAAGAAAATGAAAAAAATGAAACCATTATTGGGCTATTTTTCCAAATTCTAATTACAGCTTAAATTTTTTTTTGACCAAACGGGATCTTAATTCCATGAACGATTATGGTAAAATTAAATTATTATATTTATTATATTAAAGTACTTAAATAAATTATCTCTATATTTGTCACATAATACAAACAATCGGGGTATCTAAGTTTCTGAACTTGAAAACTGACATATTACTCACATGTTTGTACTTTATTAGTTTATAGAAACGTGTTTTACACGTTTATCCCATACTATATAAAATTCGTACATATTTAATTTTATGTTAATATTCTCTTCATCCATATTTATTTGTCCATATTATTAGAAATAGTACAACAATTCATGTTATAAAAAATTAATAGATAATTTATCCATTTATATTCAATTTACCCTTAGTTAGTAACAATATAATTACCCAATATGTTTTACGAACCATTAAATTTATTCTATTCAAGGGGTGATATAGTAAAATTATCACTATTATTTATTATTTCTTAGCTTAAGAGGTATTTTAATTTACTTAGTATAGGTACCCGCCCGATGCGCGAAATATTTTTGTAAAAAGTATTCATGTTAGCTTATTAACTTTGAAACAATAGAATTAATCATTTTTTATTTTACCATATTAACATATTTTAAATTTATTATGAAACATTAAAAATAATTGTAATAGTGAAATTACAACTAACTAATTGCTTTTTAAAAAGAAATTATCTTTTAATTTTTAATGTCAAACATTGAAAGTACTCAATTTTAAATAAAGTTCATCACTCTAAATTCAAAAACTAAGAACATACAATTTATTATTTTCGTTTAAATTTTCAGAGTTTATTCTTTTTTCACAATTTTTTTTTATTGTTCAATTTTATCATTAATATTTTAAAGTATTTGATTTATACTTATTATAACATTTTCTAAATTGATTCAATTAAAATTCCATTCACTCTCAAAATCATCCATCCGATCATCCCACCAAATTCCACATTCAACCCAACCTTTACTCCCCCCCCCCAAACCAAATTTATTTTAAATTTTATTTTTTTTCATAAAAAGTTTCTTATACCACCCGCCCCTACCCCTCAACCCTCCCTCTCCGGGATAAAATTATTTTTCCTCCCCAACTTTATCTTAAAATCAAACTCCCCCTCAACTTTGAACAATAATCATACTCCCCCTCTATCCTAATTGACTTTCTAAAATTTTTATTTTACCCTTTATCATCATTTTTTTTATTATTTTTTTTAACTTCTTTAAAATCATCATATTTTCATTTTTAAAAAATCATATAACAAAATTTTCATAAAAACATAAACATTATCTTCTAGGAAAAAAAGTAAGAAATACTAATTAAGTATATAAGCTAATGATGATCTTTATGAAGTAAATTAGCATGATAAGAAAATTAGTTTTATTATTTTACAAGTGAAAATAATAAGTAATACTAATTTTATAAACATATTTCAATGCAAACAATAAATGAAAGCGATAAGCCTCTAGTACCACCTCGAACTATGGTCAAAGTTGTTACGACACACTCCAACTTCACAGAGGTCCTACTGGAGAAAATTGAAGGAAAGGTGTCTTTTAAGTCTTGAATGAAGATTGGTGACATTGACCATTTTAAAGGGTCAAACATAATTAAAAAACTTGATTAGGTTAATTGTGGACTTGATTAATATTTTCTAAACTTTTTAATCTTTTCAAAAATATAAATTAACCCACACCCACAAAACTTCCCTCCCTCTGCAAATCAATCTCTCTCTCCTTTCTTTCTCTCGATAGTTCTCTCTCTAACTTCTCTCAACCAATATTTTTTTAAATTTCTCCCTTCAATCTTGTGCAACTTTAACCTCTGGCAACAAATAGTTTTAAGTTCTTGCTCGTTCCTTTTTACTTTCAACCGTCAGTCGACGTGACAACATTCTCCGACGACAACAACTTCGAGTTCTTCATCGTTCCTTTTCGATTTTTACAAGTAAAAAATTAGGGCTTTTAAGTTATGACGAAAATGAGGAACTTGATTTGTTGGTGTTTGTTATTTTTTTATGTTTTTTGTTATTTTTTTTAATGTTTGTTATTTTTTAGTTGAATTTCTCATCTGAATGTATCTGCTACTGCTGTTTTTAATAATGGATAAAACATATAACGTGAATCCAACAAATGAGTATTTGTTGCAACATATGTGACTAATTTGTTGCACGGATTAGTAATATGTTGCAACATATATGACTAATATGTTGCGCAAATTAGTAATCTGTTGCAACATATATGGCTAATCTGTTGCACAGATTAGTAATATGTTGCAACATATATGACTAATCTGTTGGAACATATATGACTAATTTGTTACAACAAATGAGTAATCTGTTGCAACATATATGACTAATCTGTTGCAACATATATGACTAATTTATTGCAACAAATGAGTAATTTATTGCAACATATATGACTAATTTGTTGCAACAAATGAGTAATCTGTTGCAACATATATAATTAATCTATTGCAACAAATTACTCATCTGATGGATTTGTTTTATAGTGTTGTAATATGAATCCAATATATGGGTCATCTGTTGCAACAGATTAGTCATATATTGCAACAGATTACTCACTTGTTGCAATAGATGAATCATATGTTGGATTCATGTTGCAGGTTTTATCCATTGTAGCAGTAGCAGATACACCAAATAAGAAATTCAACAAAATTATAATTTTACTTACAAAATAAGCTATGAAGTAATGTCCAAGTGATATACGAACAAAATTTGACCTAATTTTTTTTTTTTTTAAATTCAACAGGGGCACAACGAAAAAGTAAAACACATGAAAAATTTCATGAAACAGGTAAAGAAAACAAAAATAATATACCATACATCAAATGCAAAAGGATCAAGGGGACAAACATTTGAGTTCTCCTAAAAACGTTTAAATTTCCTAATATTTTAATTGTTTTCTAATTGTTAACCCATCTGTTACAACAGATTTTCTATCTGTTTGATAATTTCCAACAGATGAATCATCTGATACAACATGCTAATCATCTGTTGATTCAAATTAAGCAATTATTAGTAATAACTAAATTGATTTAACTAAAATTAAAGACGTCTCTACGACAATGGGACAAACATTTGTGTTCTCCTAAAAATATTTGAGTTTCCTAGTATTTTAATTATTTTCCAACAGATTATCTATTTGTTGCAATAAGTTAGTCATCTATTGCAACAGATGTTTATAACAGGTTAGTCATTTGTTTATTCAAATTAAGCAATTATTAATAATAACTAAATTAATTTAATTAAAATTGAAGACAAGTCTTTAATAGAAGACCTTAGACAAGGGGACAAATGTTTGAGTTCTCCTAAAAACATTTGAGCTTTAGTATTTTAAATTGTTTTTCAACATATATCGAACTCGGAACCAAAATGAGCCACGAAATTTAAAAAGTGACCAAAATAGGCCATCTATTTTTAAAGTTACCAAAATAGGCTAAACGTAATAATTTATTACGTTTTCTACCTTTTTCTTAACGGTCAACTAACGGAGTTGACTTGTACAAAAAAGCAAAAATTTCTTACTTTTTACATTCTTTTTATAAAACGTAAGAAATTCTTACGTTTTATAAAAAAATATAAAACGTAAGAATTTCTTACGTTTTACACGAAAATCGAGGAAAAAAATACAATGAATTGTCAAATCAATTAAAAAGGTACTAAAAAAAGAGTTGTTCAACGTAACAAAAAGTTACGTTCTTAATTTTTTTATAGCAGTGGTCCTCCACCCACAATTCCTTTTTCCACAAATGTCTCATCACTTCTACTTTTTCCTCTTTTTACACATGATAATTATGAATTTTTTTATTAGTTAAATTTATTTATATTTTACATGTAGTTCAAATAATTTATTTTTTCTAATAAATTTTTACGTTTTACATAAAAAAAATTAAAAAAAGAAGTATCAATTACCTCATTAACTTAACAATTTTCTTATATTTATTCTATATCAAAAAATAATCACTTCTATTCTTAATTATCCGATTTCTCTTTAAAAATATTATACTTTTGAGTTTTCTTCTACTCCAAAATAGTGAAATGCTGAATTATGATCGATCAAATATGCTACTATATACAAGAATTATATTTTTTTTAGGAGTGTTCCTAAAAAAATATATTTTCTTATATTAATTTAGGAGTGTTCCTAAATTAAATTATATTTTTTTACTCCATTAATTATAATATGAAACATATTTGTGCATGTGAGTCTCCTCAATATCCTAATCGAAACACTAATCGAAAACTACGCTGAATCACTATCCGAAAAAATTAATTTTATATTTTTAACACACCAAAAAATACAATTCTTGTATATAGTAGCATATTTGATCGACGATAATTCAATATTTCACTATTTTTTAGTAGAGAAAAACTCAAAAGTCTAATTTTTTTTAGAGAGAAATCGGATAATTAAGGATAGAAGTGATTATTTTTTTATATAGAATAAATATAAGAAATTTTTTAAGTTAATGAGGTAATTGATACTTCTATTTTTTATTTTTTTTTATGTAAAACGTAAAAATTTATTACATAGAGGAAAAAATAAATTATTTGAACTACATGTAAAATATAAATAAATTTAACTAATCAAAAAATTCATAATTATCATATGTAAAAAGAGAAAAAAGTAGAAGTGATGGGACATTTGTGAAAAAAAAAATTGTGGGTGGGGGACCACTGCTATAAAAAAGTTAAGAACGTAACTTTTTGTTATGTTGAACAACTCGTTTTTTAGTATCTTTTTAATTGATTTGATAATTCACTACATTTTTTTCCTCAGTCATCGTGTAAAACGTAAGAAATTCTTACGTTTTATATTTTTTTTCATAAAACGTAAGAATTTCTTACGTTTTTGTAAAAGTCAACTCCGTTAGTTGATCGTTAAGAAAAAAAAAAAAAACGTAATAAATTATTACGTTTAGCCTATTTTGGTAACTTTTTAAATAGGTGACCTATTTTGGTCACTTTTTAAATTCTGTGGCTCATTTTGATTTTGAGTTCACATATATCTTGTTTATTTAATAATTTTCAATAGATGAGTCATATGTTGCAATAATTTAGTCATCTGTTGCAACAGATGTCTATATTTGTTGGATAATTTTCAATAGATGAGTTAGCTATTGCAACAGGTAAGTCATGTGTTGCAACAGATGTCTATATATGTTTGGTCATTTTCAACAAATGTCTTTAACTGTTTGGTCTTTTCAAACAGAGTACTCATCGATTGCAACATGTTAATTGAAATCGTAATTGAACTTATCAATTCATCTTTAATTTTAGTTAAATCAATGTTGTTATTACTAATAATGTCTTAATTTGAATTATTTCAAATAAAATTGGTCAATTACCACTTTACTCAAGACAAATACACTTAGATGATTATGTAATTACTATGAGATTAATTGAAATCGTAATTAACTTATCAATTCATCTTTAATTTTAGTTAAATAAATTTAGTTATTACTAATAATTACTTAATTTTAATTATTTCAAATTAAATTGGTCAATTGATCATTCTACTTAAGACGAAACACTTAGTTGATCATGTAATTACTATAAAATTAATTGAAATTATAAGTGAATTTACTAATTCATCTTTAATTTTAGTTAAATCAATATAGTTATTTCTAATTATGGCTTGGTTTGAATCATTTCAAATAAAATTGGTCAATTGATCACTCTACTCAGGACGAACACACTTAGTTGATCGTATAATTACCATGAGATTAATTGAAACAGTAATTGAACTTATTAATACTTGTTAAATTAATTTAATTATTACTAATATAATGGCTTAATATGAATCAATAGATGACTAAGACGTTGCAAAAGACGAGTAATCTGTTGAAAATGACCAAACAGATAAAGACATCTGTTGCAACAGATTAGTCACCTATTGCAATAGATTAGTAATCTGTTGGAAATAACAAACAGATAAAGTCATATGTTGCAACAGATTGGTCATCTGTTGGAAATGACCAACATATAAAGACATTTGTTACAACAGATGACTAATCTATTGCAACATATATGTATATTTGTTTGATAATTTTCAACAAATGACTCATCCGTTGCAACAAATTAAATCTATTGCAATAGGTTATACACTTAAATGATTATGTAATTACTATGAGATTAATTGAAATTGTAATTATTAAATCAATTTGGCTATTACTAATAATGACTTAATTTGAATCATTTCAAATAAAATTAGTCAATTGACCACTCTACTCAGAACGAACACACTGAGATGATCGTGTAATTAATATGAGAATAATTGAAATCGTAATTGAACTTATCAACTCATCTTTAATTTTAGTTATATCAATGTAGTTATTACTAATAATATCTTAATTTGAATCATTTCAAAAAAAATTGATCAATTAACACTTTACTCAAGACGGATACACTTAGATGAACATGTAATTACTAACTATGAGATTAATTGAAATCGTAATTAAAATTATCAATTCATCTTTAATTCTAGTTAAATTAATTTAATTATTACTAATAATTGCTTGATTTTAATTATTTCAAATAAATTTGGTCAATCGATCATTCTACTTAAGACGAAACACTTAGTTGATCATGTAATTACTATAAAATTAATTGAAATTGTAAGTCAACTTACTAATTCATCTTTAATTTTAGTTAAATCAATATAGTTATTTCTAATTATGGTTTGATTTTAATCATTTCAAATAAAATTGGTCAATTAATCACTCTACTCAGGACGAACACACTTAGTTGATAGTGTATTTACCATGAAATTAATTGAAACTGTAATTGAACTTATTAATTCATGTTTAATTTTAGTTAAATAAATTTAGTTATTACTAATATAATGGATTAATATGAATCAATAGATGACTAACATATTGCAAAAGATGAGTAATCTGTTGAAAATGACTAAACAGATAAAGACATCTGTTGGAAATGACCAAACAGATAAAGACATCTGTTGGAAATGACCAAACAAATATAGACATATGTTGCAACAGATGACTAGCCTGTTGCAATAAATGGTTCATCTATTGAAAATTATCAAACAAATATAGACATCCGTTGCAATAGATGACTAAGTTGTTGCAACAGATGACTCATCTGTTGAAAATTATCAAACATATAGGATATATGTTGGAAAATAATTTAAAATACTAAAGCTCAGATGTTTTTAAGATAACTCAAATGTTTGTCCCCTTGTCTAAGGTCTTATCTTTAATTTTAGTTAAATCAATTTAGTTATTACTAATAATTGCTTAATTTGAATCATTTTAAATAAAATTTATCAATTGATCATTCTATTAAGGAAGAATACATTAATTGAAATTGTAAGTGGACTTATCAATTCATCTTTAATTTAGTCAAGATCAATTTATTTATTACTAATAATGACTTAATTTGAATCATTTGAAATAAAATTGATAGATTGATCACTCTCCTCGAGACGAATACACATAGTTGATTAATTGAAATTGTAAGTGAACTTATCAATTCATCTTTAATTTTAGTTATATCAATTTAGTTATTACGAATAATGGCTTAATTTGATTCATTTCAAATAAAATTGGTCAATTGATCACTTTAATCATGACGAATACACTTAGTTGATAATTTAATTACTATGAGATTAATTGAAATTGTAAGTTTATCTTTAATTTTAGTTAAATCAATTTAGTTATTACTAATAATATCTTAATTTGAATTATTTCAAATTAAATTGGTAGATTGATCACTCTACTCAGGACGAATACACTTAGTTAATCATGTAATTACGATGATATTAATTGAAATTGTAAGTGAACTCATTAATTCATGTTTAATTTTAGTTAAATCAACATAGTTATTACTAATAATGGCTTAATTTGAATCATTTAAAATAAAATTGATCAATTAATTATTCTACTAAGGATGGAACACTTAATTGATCATTTAATTACTGAGATTAATTAAAATCGTAATTGAACTTACTAATTCATCTTTAATTTTAGTTAAATCAATTTAGTTATTTCTAATAATGATTTAATTTGAATTATTTCACATAAAATTTGTCAATTAATCATTCTACTCAGTACGAAACACTTAATTGATCATGTAATTACTATGAAATTAATCGAAATTATAATTAAACTTACTAATTCATCTTTAGTTTTAGTTAAATCAATATAGTTATTTCTAATGATGACTTAGTTTGAATCATTTCAAATAAAATCGGTCAATTGATCACTCTACTCAGGACGAACATACTTAGTTGATCGTGTAATTACCATGAGATTAATTGAAATTGTAATTGAACATATTAATTCATATTTTATTTTAGTAATCAATTTAGTTATTACTAATAATGACTTAATGTGAATCAATAAATGACTAACATATTAAAACAAACGAGTAATCTATTGGAAATGACCAAACAAATAAAAACATCTGTTGAAAATGACCAAACAGATATAGACATATGTTGCAATAAATGACTCACTTGTTGCAACAACTAATTCATCTATTGAAAATTATCAAATAAATATAGATATCTATTGCAACAGATGACTAAGTTGTTGCAACATATGACTCATCTGTTGGAAATTACTAAATAGACAAAATATGTGTTGAAAAACAATTTAAAATACTAAAGCTCAAATGTTTTTTAGGAGAACTCAAATGTTTTCCCCCTTGTCTAAGGTCTTGCCTTCAATTTTAGTTAAATCAATTTAATTATTATTAATAATTGCTTAATTTGAATCAACAAATGACTAACCTATTATAAGCATTTATTGCAACAGATGACTAACTTGTTGCAACAAATAGGTGATCTGTTGGAAAATAGTTAAAATACTAGGGAACTCAAACATTTTTAGGAGAACTCAAATGTTTGTCCCATTGTTTTAAAGACTTGTCTTTAATTTTAGCTAAATTAATTTAGTTATTACTAATAATTGCTTAATTTGAATCAATAAATGACTAATATATTGCAACAGATGATTCATCTGTTGGAAATTATCAAACAAATAGAAAATCTGTTATAATAGATGGGTTATCCATTAGAAAACAATTAAAATACTAGGGAACTTAAATATTTTTAGGAAAACTCAAATGTTTGTCCCCTCGATCCTTTTGCATTTGATGTATGATACACTATTTTTGTCTTCTTTACCTGTTTCATGAATTTTTTTATGTGTTTCACTTATTCGTTGTGCCCTTGTTGAAATTTTTAGAATTTTTGTAGGTCAAATTTTGTTTGTATATCACTTGGACATTACTTCATAGGTGATTTTGATAATTATAATTTTTGTTGAATTTTTTATTTGGTATATTTGCTACTGCTACAATGGATAGAACCTGCAACATGAATCCAATATATGAGTCATTTATTGCAACAAGTGAGTAATCTGTTGCAATATATGACTAATCTGTTGCAACAAATGACCCATATGTTGATTCATGTTACAACATTATAATATAAATCCAACAGATGAGTAATTTGTTGCAACAGATTAGTCATATATGTTGCAACAGATTACTCATATATTGCAATAGATTAGTCAATATGTTGCAACAAATTAGTCAATATATTGCAACAGATTAGTCAATATGTTGCAACAGATTAGTCAATATGTTGCAACATATTACTCATCTGTGCAACAGATTACTCATCTGTTGAATTCACATTACATGTTTTATCTATTGTTGAAAAAACAGCAGTAGCAAATACACTCAGATGAGAAATTCAACTAAAAATTATAATTTTACTTACTAAAATCACCTATAAGTAATTTCCAAGTGATATACGAATAAAATTTGACCTAAAAAAATTTGATCAAGTAGCAATAGTAGCGGTAACAACAATGTTCGACAACAAGAAGATGATGATGATGAACAAGAAGAGATAATAATGAAGAACAAGATGATGATAATGAAGAAGAAGATGATGAATAAAGCAACAACAACAATGGACAACAAAAATCACGAAGAGAGAGAAAACTCCAATAAATGAGAAGAGAGAGAAACATGTCTTTTTCTCCCTCCATTTCTAGTTATATTAGGTTTTACATTGGATCAAAGTGTAAATTAAAAAACTTGTGAGCTATTTTCAAAATTTTCTTACTTTCTTAATCCTTAATAAAGTAATTATCACCTCCAGTCAATTATTAAGACTTGTGTCACCCACACTTCATTTTAAAACTCTTTTGTCACCTAGAGCCTAAAGCCCCGTCCTACTATCCCCTAAACTCAAATTTTATCATTTTTTGTGCTAATGTGACACCTTTATTACATGAAATAGAGCCCACATCAAAAGTGTCACATCATCTAAAATAGCTGACAAAAGGTATTACGTTAGCTAAAAAGATTGACAAAAATACGCTAAAATTTAGTTTAAGGGGTAATAGGACCCCCATGAAGTTGACGTGTGTCGTAACAAATTTGGTCATAGTTCGGGGGTACTAGATATTTTTCTCGAATAAAAATAAGGTCAAATTTTAAAGATTTATATTTGTTTATATAAATTATAAAATATGTAATGCTCTATTAATGACAACCATAATTTATTTACTGATATAGACAATAGATAATATCATTTTTTATCACTTGATTCTCATACTAAAAATAAATGTTTTAAGTTATCTGCTCAATTTGTGGAATCAAGAGAATTGTATTATGTTTTTTTTTTTTGCCTTTTAGTGTTAAATAACTATATAAAGTAACAGTATAGATAAATTTAAAATTTCAAATTTTCATTAATAAGGTTAATTTAACAAAATATACCTCTAAGTAACATTTTTTTAAAGATTGTGTTATATCAACAAAAAGTTAAGTAATATGAAATGAATTTAGTAAGAAAGTGGTAAAACACGAAAATATACGCACATGCATGTACATACATATGTATATACACACACTTAGGGGTGAGTTGTTTGGAAATAAGTTATTCCGAAATTAGTTATCACAAAATAAGTTGTACTAATATGTATGTGTGATAACTTATCTCATCACTGTGGTATAAATGGTGCGACAAATGATTTTGAAACTACCTAATACATCTAATTAAACACAAGATAAATAATCATGAACTTTATCTCTGAATTATTATAATTATACCTCACACCAAACGACTCTTTAATACATATAATACTAAAATAACGATCTTAAAAAATAACATTGAATTTTGTGATAAATTTATAAAAAAAACCATTAATTTTCTTATAAAGTTAATAAACTTAAATAAAATGTTACAAATATCCATGTTAAAAACATATTTATTACATATAATATAAAAAGAAATTACATAAATATAGGAGTAAAATTATAAGGATAAAATGGACATTGCATGGGATAAAGAGAGGAGTATGATTATTGTTCAATGTTGAGGGCGAAGTTTGATTTTTTAATCAAAATTGGAGGGTGAATCCCTCTCCCAGTTAAACAAAATTATTTTTTTTTTAAAAAAATATATATTAACCCCATCTATCCTAGCTCCACCCCCACCCACCCACCCCTCTCCACAAATTTGAGAAAGTTTACATTAATTTTTAGAGTGAAAGTTTTCATAGAATATCAAAGAATCTATCAATATATACAATGGCATAAATTCTTTCATATAGGTTGTTTAATATTTTGAGAAAACAACAACAAACCTAGTGTGTTCCCACACAGTGGGGTTTGGGGAGGGTAAGATGTACGTAGTCCATACCACTACATCCGAAGAAGTAGCAAGACTGTTTCTGATAGATCCCCAGCTCAAGACAAAGAATAATAAACAAATTCATAATAAAAGTATGAAACACGATGACACAACAGAACTAAGACACCCACACAATAATACCCTACACTAACGTACCAAATACACCCCCACCCCAACCCTCCCACATGCACTAGCCTTCTATAATAATAATTCAATCATGCAATTAGGCATTTGCAGATCATAAAATCGTACAATATTAAATAAAAAATATGCACATATATATAGATGTAGAAATAAAATCAATATCAATTCTAACCTTGCAATTAGAACATCTACATAACTATTAAACAAAAAAATTATACACATGCATAAATAATTAACTTAAAAAAATTGCAAGTTATCTCTTTTGATCTAGAATATGCCATAATTACATAACGTGAATAATCAATTTTCATTATATCTCCAAACATGATTTTTCACTGATGAAGTAATTATGTGTAGTCATAGTTTGTCGATTGCAAAAACTATTTAATGGAATATTGCTACATAACTATTTAGTTTATGAATATATCAAGTAATATAAACTATGTAAAAACTATTTCATGTCATATACATAAATTGGTAGAAGTGACTACCATAAAATTATGTGACTCCTGCATAAATTAAACAATTGTGAGAACGTAATAAGTGTGAATGTAAATAAGATTTCACATATCATATGAAAGATGGATCACTTTATAGGTTTTATAAATTAAAAAAAGAAGAAGAGAAAAATATGTGTTGACAATTTCTAAGAAGATATGAGAAATAACCTGAATTATCTGTTACCCATTTGAATGATAACTAAATAAAATTTAAGAAGTTTCACCATCAATCTCTATGCTATAATTTGAAATTTTTGAATATTAACATGTTATCTCAGACCAAAAAAAAATTGAAATAATTTTAGAAGAATTTTGATTTCGTCTGTCTTTGTTTTTTAATAAAATATTTGTGAAGTTTAAAACTCTTATAATTATGATATCGTGAGGAAGCTGTAGTCATCTATAAAACTATAAGTATTAAATTCAAATTTTAAATCCTTTATCTTTCATTTGTTATTATTTTAATCTTAAATTTTGATTAAAAAATTATTTTAAATTTGAAAAAGTCCTACAATAGGATAAAGTGTGGAAGTTATAACCATCTCAAAAATTATTTAATACTATCAAATTCAAATTTTAAATATTAAGCTATTATTTTTATTACTACCACTACTATTACTATTATTATGTTTTTAAAAATAAAAAAATAAAAATAACACATTAACATATTTTAAATTTATTATGAAATATTAAAAATAATCGTAATAGTGAAATTACAAGTACCTAATTTCTCTTGTTTAAAAAAGTTTTATCTTTCAATTTTTAAATTTCAAACACTGAAAGTACTTAATTTTAAATAAATTTCACTATTCTCAATTTTAAAACTAACATAAAATTTATATTTTCGTTTAACGTTTATGATTTTGTTCCTTTTTCACAATTTTTTCATTGTTTAATTTTATCATCAATATCTTTAAGTATTTTATTTGTACTTATTATTACATTTTATAAATTGATTCAATTTAAAATCTCATATCACTCTCAAATCATTCATCTGACCATCCCATCAAATTCCACATCCACCCCAACCTCTAAGCGCCCCCACCCCACCCCCAACCTGACAAAAGTAGTTTAAGTTTAATTTTTTTTTAAGAAAAGAAGAAAATAAATCTTACCCCACCGCCCCTACTCCCCAACTCTCCCTCTCCGAATAATTTTTTTTAAAAAATATTCTTAACCTCACCTATCCCTTCCCCCACCACCCTGCCTCTCCCCTCCCCCTTACAAATTTGAGAAAGTTTACCTTAACTTTCAGAGTGAAAGTTTTCATAAAATTTCAAAAAAGCTAACAATATATACAGTGAAATAAATTCTTTTAAATGGGTTGTTTCATATTTCGAGAAAAAAATTGTAATAACAATTCAACCATACAAATTAGACAGTTGCAGATTATAATACCATATGATATTAAAAAAATATGTACATAGATAAATCACAAATTTTGAAAGGAATATAAGTTACCACTTGCGATATGATATATGACATAATTACATAAAACAAACAACCAACTTTTATTGTATCTTCAATTTGATGGTTAATTGATGAAGTAACTCTATGTAGCCATAATTTACTAACTGTTGTAAATATCTAATGTGATATTACTATATAACTATTTGAATTTATGAATGTATCAAGATATTTGAGCTATATAAAAATCTTCATGTTATCTCATATCTAGGGGTGACAAATGGGCGGGTTGAGCCGAATTTGGGCGAGTCAAAATGGGCTAAAACAACAAATGGATCATTGCCCAACCCACCCAAAATATAGATGGGCTAAGATGGGTTGGGCCAAGATAGGCTACATAATGGGTTATAGCTCAATCCGCGCAATTTAACCCATCATTGAACAAATTACCATTCTAGTAACAATTTAAGTTGGAATGATATTTTTTATTTTCTTTTTATATTTGTATTATTATATTATCATTTTCACATAAAAATAACATATGAAAACTAAAAAAAAATTAATAAAAGCATTTGTATATATATATTTAATACAAAATAACAATAACGAATAAGATAAGAGAGGTGGAAAAAGAGAAAACTATTTTTTTTTTATAAAATAAATTTTAAAGATTTTTTATTTTTTTTTGGGGGGGGAGGGGGTGGTAGGGGTAAGGGGTAAGGGTAGTAGTACGCCAAGATTTTTTTAATTTTTTTTTTTTGAAAATGCAAATTAAAAAAATAATTGTTATGAGGGGGGCTGGGGATGGGTCAGGGTAGGGAAAAGGGAGTGGGCGGGGGTAATAAAGAGTTTATTTTTTATAAATTTTTTTTTTTTTTTAAAATAATTTTTTAGGGGGTGGGGGTAGGGGGTGTATTTAAGGATCCGGAGGTAAGGGGATCGAGTAAGAATTTTATTTTTTATTAAAACTTTTTTTTTTAGGAGGGTCGGGGGTAGGGGTTGGTTGGAGAAAAAAGACTTTGATTTTTTTAAAAAAAATATTTTTTTTTCTTGGTTGGGATGGTGGTGGTGGTAGGGGTCGGAGTAAGGAGGTGGGGGTCGGGATAGTGCGATGGTGTAAGAAAAAAAATCACTTTCTTAAAAATATAAATTAAAAAAAATATTTTTTGGGCGGAGGAGGGGGGATGGGGTTGGTCGGGCTACGGGGTGGGGAAAAATATTTTTTCTTAAAAAAATAAATTTTAGAAAATATTTAATTTTTTTATGGGGTAGGGGTAGGGGGATGGTCTAAGAAAAAAAATTATTTTTCTTCATTAGAAAACTGATTTATTATTACAATTATTTCAAGACGAAAACAGAATATAATTGAAGTAACTAAAAATATTAAAAGTAAAATTATAAATACTAGGATTAAACATCTTTATGGATCAAAGTTGGGCATCATTATGAGTTTATTTGGGTTGATGATTTGTGATGAGTTCACTTGGGTCAGCCCAAATCAGCCCATCTTCAAAATCACTTTAGCCCAACCCATTAAAATATGGACGGGTTGAACGGGCTAAATGGGCTTGGGCTAATTTTGACATCCCTACTCTTATCCTATGTAAACAAATTAATAGAAGTGAATATTCATAAAACTTCAGAATTTATGCATATATATAGACGTAGAAATAAAATCAATATCAATTTAACCTTACAATTAGAAATCTACAAAACTAATAAACAAAAAATATGTATAAATATAATTAATTAATGTAAAAAGATTGCAAGTTACCTTTCGTGATTTAAAATGTGTCATGATTATATAACGCGAATAATCAATTTTCATTATATCTTCAAACATGGTTGTTCATTGATAAAGTAATTATGTGTAGCCATAGTTTGCCGATTACAAAAATTACTTGATGCAATATTTCTACATAACTATTTAATTTATGAATGTATAAGTAATATAAATTATGTAAAAACTATTTCATATGGCATATACATAAATTGATAGAAGAGAATTGTCATAAAATTACGCGATTCTTGTATAAATTATACAATTGTGAGAACATAATCAGTGTGAATATAAAACAAATTTCACATATCATACGAAGATGGACCACTTTATCGGCTTTTATAAATTCAAAAAAAAGAGGAAAAATATATGTTGATAATTTTCGAGTAGATAGAAGAAATAACCTGAATTTGTTACCCATTTGAATAATAACCGAATAAAATTCAAGGAGTTTCATCATCATCTCTATGCTGTAATTTGAAAATTTTGAATTTTAACATGTTATTTTAGATTAAAAAAATTGCAATAATTTTGGCTGAATTTTAATTTCATCTGTCTTGATGTTTATCAGCATAACTCTTCTTATAAAGTATTTTGCAAAGTTTAAAACTCCGATAATTATGATACTGTAAGGAAGCTGTAGTCATCTATAGAACTCTAAGTATTAAATTCAAATTTTAAACTCTTTTTCTTTCATTTTGTTATTATCTTAATCTTAATTTTTGATTACAAAAAAGCTCAATTAAAAGATTATTTTGAATTTGAAAGTCCTGTAATAGGATAAAAGAGAAAGTTGTAACCATCTCAAAAATTATTTAATACTATCAAATTCAATTTTTAAACCTTAAACTATTATTATTACCACTACCACTACTATTACTATTATTATGTTGTTTTATATAAAAAATAAATAAAAGTACTACTATGTGTGTACTATTACCACAATGTTTTTTAAGATTATTATTATTATTATTATTATTATTATTATTATTATTATTATTGTTATTATTATTATTATTGTTATTATTATTCCCACCACTACAATTCCCACTACTACAGGTACTATTACGTTTTTCCAAAAAATTAGAAGTGATGCTACTACATTTTTTTTATAAAAAAATATTATTATTATTATTATTAATAGTAGTAGTATATTTTATTTAATATTTAAATATATTTTATGACATTGAAAAAGATAATTTTATCAATAGTAAGATAATTTTAGCTTCCTAATTTACGATAATAATTTTTTTTTTAAAAGCCTAGTATTTTCAAATTCAAATAACTCTAATCTTTTGATTCAACTATTTAATATTTTTAAATTCAAATTTTTTATTACAACACTATTAAGTTTTATCCTAAAAATTGCCACGTGCCTTTTTAATATCTTGCCACTTGGCTTCTTGTCTTGCTTTTAATTTGTTTATATATATATATATATATATATATATATATATATATATATATATATGTGAAAAGTTGGGTTACTACTCTTTTTTCCTATATAAATGGCCTTTACGTAATTACTCTTATAATGAAGGTTTTTCCCTAAGTTTGCTATCCAGTGTATAAGAGTCGTATAAGAGTAATACACATATACAAAATATATGTGGTCACTATTGTTTCCACCTGTTTACTTACTTTGCCTTTTATTGCTTACCAAAAAAATCTACTTTCTCTTTTCCTTAAGAAAACAAAATAGATGTGAAAAAATTGGTAGAGAATACCTGTGAAATTGGAGTTTTCCATTGATTTTGGCTTCTTTAACTTTTGGTAAGTTATTACTTTTTTTATTTCTATTAGTGAATTCCTCTTACTTTCTCTTTTTTGTAACAAAAGATAAAAATAGCTGTGGAAAAATTCGAAGAGAATAGCTGCGAAATTGAGATTTTCCATTGATTTTGGCTTCTTTAACTTTTGGAAAATTATTTCATTTTGATTTCTATTAGTGAATAGATTTTGATTGATTTTTGCTTCCTTTACTTCAGCTAAGAAAAAAATTAGGGATTTCGATTGATTTTAGTTTCCTTAACTTCTGCGATTTTCGATTTCCTAACTTCTGATAAGAAAAAAATTGGGATTTTGATTGATTTTGGCTTTCTTAACTTGTGGTAATTTTATTTTTTTTATTTGTATTGGTGAATTCATGTCTGAAATGTATGTTACCGTTGTGATATTGATTTCTATTGGTGAATTCATGTCTAGAGTTTATGTTAGTGTTCTGTTATTCTCACCTATCCCACTTCAATTTCAATCTCTGTCGAAAGGCATAACCAGTATAGAATTAACAATTGTGTATCTCCTCTTAAGGGTATCTCGATATCATAGACAAACATAGTCTAGAAGAAATGATACTTTAATGTATGTTGTTATTATTATTTCTTTCCTGTACCAAAGTTAATAAGTATACCATTTCAATGAATAGCTCAGTTGTTTTTTTGTATGAGTTCCCATACTATCACTATTTTCCTTAAAACCCTTACCATCATTTTTCTATGGAGGTAACTATTCTACAAGCACAACTCAAATATTTGTGCCTAATTTTAAACTGCTTGAAATGTAGCTGTTATTTCAGTACATGAAAAAATAGCAACCTTCTGTGTAATGAATGTCTTGAGCACAATGATTTAGCTATTCAAAAGTTGCAAATGTATTTATTCAAGAAAGCAATGTAACAAGCAGAAGAATGCTGATTTGTGTCTGAACTCCTGCTATCCGTTTAATGATTCTTATTTAATTTTATGCATTGTTGTATGTTGCTTGCAAACTTATTTTCTGCTTGAATAAATTCAATGTAAACTATCATTTATTTTGCATGTTCATCAATTCAATGGCTCCTGAGCTGGGAGTCTATCAGAAAACATCCTCTCTACTTCTTCACAAGTAATGGTGTGGACTGCGTACCACTGGATTTGTTGTTGTTGTTGTTGTATAAATTCAATGACTATTGTAATAGGTTAATCCTTAGTTTTATTCTTGTAATTAAAATCTCTGATATTGCAGGTATGGCTCCATAACCTCGGTTTTGGACTTCTTGTTTACACAGTTGAAAATGTCTATGATAATTCCGGAGAAGATTCTTCTTGTAGCAGGTAACTTGTCTCTGTCATGGGCTTATCTGTAATCAATTGACAAGAAAACTGCAAATTGGTGTATGTATTAAACATAATGCATGTTGGTCGGATAAAAAACAGAGGAGAAATTATTATACAAGTAGAAAATTAGTATTTGTAGAGGACACACTGCATCATTGTCACTACGTCAATAAGATTTCTCATTCTTCAGTCAGAAGGTTGGTTCGTTTTACAAATTGTGAAGAATAAAACTCTTAACAATCTCTGTGGACACTAAGCACAAAAAATTCACTTTGAATGAATAAATTGGACAAATAGGATAAAAATGGAAACGAAGTAGTAATAAAAGAGTTGATACTTTGTCCTAAATTATGAAATAAGACTGAATGTTGTTGTTTCTTTTTTGAACAATCCCATTTGTAAGAGTTTCATTGGTGTTTCTAAGTACAACCTTTGCTTGTTGCATATCTTGATTTACATTGGTTAATAAGTCTTTGCTAAGGTACCATTGTTCTTTGTCACACCAATGTCTGATCTTTCAAAATGCTCTACTTTTGGAAGTCCCAGCGACAATTTAGAGAGTTCAAGCAAACATTAAACTTGTCGACTGTTAAAGAGGTAAAAATCATGTATTTTCACCTTTCTACCATGAATTATGTTGCTAATTTTGCTCAAACCCTTCATTTTTGATATCACACTCATGTTAGATATTTCAAAAATATACTATTTTTGAAGAATTCAATACACACCCATTGATATTTTTGAAGAGTCCAAGCAACATAGATTCATCAACTTTCTAGCAATAATATTGTGCCCACCATACAATAGAGAAACTCTTAGGTCACCTGGGGACCTGCACAACTAATATCATGTTTGATAACATTTTAGCTACTATGTATAAAGTTCAGCACACCAAGTATGGTGTTTGATTATCCAAAATAATCAATATATGAATACATATGAATAACTAAAGCTTGCATAACTGACAAAAGGACCCTTTACTGTTGATTAACACTAAATACTAATCAACTTAGTGGATTTCTTAAAGAGAATTTCTTTTTTCCATCTTCCTTTTTCTTGTATGATTTTTTACCTTATGAATTTCTTAAAAAAATTGTTGAATTCTTTAGGTATGATAAATACCATAGTTATTATGAAATATAATATTGAGTGTCTTCGCGCTTATTGATTCAGATAAAGAAAGAAGTATATATCGCTAATGTGTTAACTGATTGGAGCAATTAGTTGAAATATTGTGTAGAGTTGCTTCATCACTATTGATACACTTAAGTCGATTCGTATAGCTTTGATTTAAAACAACAACAATAATATCTCCAGTGTAATTCTTTAATTGGGATCCGGTAGGGTAATGTGTACGCAGACCTTAACCTTACAAGGTAGAGAGCCTGTTCCCGATAGACCCTCAACATAGCTTTGATTAAAAAACAAAATTAGTTGCCAATATAAAGAGTTTGATCGTCATTCACTTTGATTGGATTTAGGGATCTTGGAGTAAGCTTTCCTTTGTAGTTGGTGGTGACTTTGTGATTGTAATTTTGCATGTTACTGATATATCAACAACTATTAATTCATCAGCTAAAATATTCATGAAAAGTCAAAAACTAAGTGATAAAGGTTTTGTGAAATCTTTTAAGATGTTAATGAATAAAAAGGTTCCAAGCCTTAGCTTGTAAAGAAATGAATCTACAAGATCATTTGGATTTCCTTTAAGAGGTTGCACGAGTTGCTTGTCTCTGATTCCATTGTAAAAATCTTGAAAGGATGTTTAGAAAAACATTCAACAGTCTTACCGTAGGAAAGCTCTATAATTTTTCTATAGTTAGGTCCAATCCATCAATAGGCTTTTCTGAAATGGGGCACAGTCTCAGCCTTAATGGATGAGCATTTTCAGATTTACTAAGCCTTTTGCACCTCTCCCAAATGGACATGAGAAGAGATTAGACATGAATTTACCTTCTCCAGTTGGGGAAATTTGGATGATAAATAAATAACTTAACCTCTCATCTTAGCTAAACCAAATATAAGGTAAAGAACCTATGACTAAGGAAGAAACAATTTGACTATGTTGCTTGGATTCTTCAAAAATATTGCTGCATCCATGTCGGATCCTCCGAAAATGCACTACTTTTGGAGAATTCGACACTATATGATGTTACCATTCATTTTTCAAATGTATGTTTGCTACTTGAGTCACAACTCAGGTCATAACAATATCAGAAAAGATATTAGAGTAGAGTCACAGTTTATTCTCAAAGGGCAGTGGCATTAGTAGTCAAAAGTTCCTCTATTAAAAAATGGTTCTTCATTCCCTTTCCTTATTTTTACAATCCCTTTCTCTCTATTTTTATGTTTATTTGGACCACTTTTGCAATTTCCAATCACAAATGATACAAAAAATAAAGAAAAATATGGTCTTGTTGTCCATCATCTAATGCAATGCTAAAAAATGGCATGCGTGCAGTAGGTCTGGTTTTAGAACAATGAAAATAAATTCAAATATAGTTAAACAAGCTAAGAAACATTCCTAGACTGTCTGATTTACAATTTGTACACATTATTGTAACTTTACTATGTTCAATATTCTTAACTTAGAACTTAAGATAAAACAATTGTGAGCATAAGAGCATCTTTCCACTTATGACCAACTTAGAATCTTGTAGTTTCAATAATTAGTGCTTAAGAATACATTAGCATGGCCTCCATACATTCGTATTGGAGGTTACAGGTAAGCTATTATGCTGACTTTTCATTGCAGTGCGAAAAGTTATATGAAAGATCTTTTTTTTTCTTTTTTCGCTTACTTCAACCTAAAAAGGGAAAATAATCTTTTCTTCATTTGATTCACTAGCCTTCTCTCATCAGATAGGGAATACCAGAATCAAGATTGCTTAGAGGGATAATAGAACATATCTAACCGTGTCTTTGAAATGTAGACCCTTTTTTGTGATCCAATTAGCATTTTTTCTTGAGAATAGGACCTCACGATCCAACATTTATTTGTAAATTCTGTACTGAAGTTGAGACAGCTCAACCTCGGAAGCTAATTCTCGTGCAGGCAACACAGTCTGTCGTACTATTGAATTTTATGTTTGTGTTGTATCATGTATGTTTCTCTGTTGATATAGGTATAGATGATTAATATAATCATATTCTATCTGGTTTGAAGGATCCAACACAGCTGCGGCAACATATTTGGAAAGTCCGAGCAACTTCGATCTCTGTTATCATTAATAACCAAATTATCTTAGTGTACAAATGATATTTCGAGTAGTTTTACAACTATCAAACACTTTTGTATCATGTATGTTTCTCTGTTGATATGGGTGTAGATGATTAATATAATCATATTCTATCTGGTTTGAAGGATCTAACACAGCTGCGACAACATATTTGGAAAGTTCGAGCAACTTCGATCTCTGTTACCATTAATAACCAAATTATCTTAGTGTACAAAATGATATTTTGGGTAGTCTTACAATTATCAAACACTTATTCTTCTACTTCACTAAAGAGTTGCATAATAACAATAATATTATTTGCTTACTTGCCGTTCCATCTTTTTTGATTAGTTGTATCGCATTGACTAATTATTTTGATGAATGTCTTGTTGACTTGTTGTTGTGATGAATAGGAACCCCCCCCTTCATAATTTCTCATGTTGTTTCGTATATTACTTAAGAATTTTTAGGTTATGCTGCTCTAAACACACAATTTTTTTACAGAACTTGCTCGAGAAAATGGAACAATAGATGAAAAAGTCCTTAAAACTGCCTTCGCTGCAACTCAAAACGGCTTATTTTCTCAAGTGAGAAGGGCATTTGGTATTACACCATTAATTGCGAAAAATGGGTGGTGCTGTTTGGTTGATGTTATCTGGAAAAGAACATTATATGTTGCTAACCTGGGGAATAACTGTAATACGCGTATGTTGAAGGTGATGTTGCAACACAACACCCAAAGAAGAAGACGTTTCAAAAGTTCAATTCAGAAGAGCCAGTCTTAGTTCTCCACTACTGTCTTCGACAAAATGTTGTTTCTGCAACCAACCAACAATGTACCGCTCTTGTACCAATAACTTTCAACTTTCGAACTTTTTGTACTAATAAATGATTTATATGTAGTACTTTCACAAGCTAACAACATAACACTGTAATCTTTGTTCCACATATTATGAATCATAACTATTTGTCCCACATATTATGAAACATGACTATCTTATCTGCAATCATACGGGCACACTAGTATATATATATATATATATATACACACTAGTCATATAAGGCCCGTGCTAAGCCCAGGCCCATAATCAAGTAATTTAATATTTTATGTAATAATAAAATTAAATATATAAAATAATTACAACTCGTAAAGATCATAAATTGAAAAATATTAATATTTTTATGAGTTTATGAACATATTTTCTATAGGTATAATTAGAAATATATTTCTTCAGATATTTATTAAGTCTTAAGTTTATTCGTAATTTCACGTGACAAGAATTTAAGCTAGTTAATATGGTAATTTAAGCTTGGGTTTATATTAAATTAAGCAAAAAAATTAAATTCATCAAAAATGAACCTCGAGGTCTATCGGAAACAACGTCCCTATCTCACATATGAGGTAGTGGTATAGACTGCGAACACTTACCTTCCACAGGCCCCACTTGGTGGGAATATACTCGGTATGTTGTTGTTGTTGTTCATCAAAATGAACCTTGAGAATCTATTAATACTTTATATTTAGTTATGCTTCAGAATATTAATTCTCAATTAATCAAAGAAAATATTTTTAAAACAATCTAATCTTAATTGATACCACCACCTTCATTTTAACTTTATCAATAATTGAACTTTCAATATTTAAAATATTTTATTGATAATTTCAAAAGTAAGATAAAATTGTTCATAAAAAAATTATATTCAATTCATAAAAAGTAATTAGGAAATATTGAGAACCATACTTTGGTCATTAGAAATAAATATAACCTTATAAAATTAATTAAAAGATTTACCGATTAGTTACAACGGGGAAATCTAAACAATTCATTTGATTATCAGCCTGAATTCTCACCTTATTGGTGAAAGTTTGATTCTCCACTTTGTAATTTTCTCTCTATTTTTTTTTTCAAAAAAAATTCTTAAACAAATAAAAATTCAAGAAAAACTCAATAATAATTTCTCATATTATGACACACCACATACAAAGTCCTATTTGGCAAGCAAGGAAATAAAATAGTTTTATCTTTATCAACTACATGCCATAATTTTAGTAGATTAACAAATTAATTGAAATTACTAAAGTAGCCTTGTGAGGACTACCAAAGTTTATTATTCTCTTTTATATATAGTAGTGTTAATCTGATCTTAATTGATACCACTACCTTCATTTTTAACTTTATCAATAAGTTCAACTATCAATATTTGAAATATTTTATTGCTAACTTCGAAAGCAAGATACAATTGTGTAACACCCTTAAAGAAAAAAAATTTGAGCATTTTATTTTTTGTCTTTCCGAGTTTGAAACGTCATTTTTTAACTCAAATTGTACTTAGGTATGTTAAAGGGGTGTTCCGAAAGAGTTTCAGAATTTTTGGATGGGGTTCGAGGTGGTTTTGGACCCCAGAGGCAGTGAGCCTCCACGATATCCCCGTGTCACGGAGGATAGCCTCCGCATTATTGATCGTGACACGGAGCATAGTTTTTGCGTTAGGGTCTGTGGCACGAAGGTTAGCCTCCGCGATAAGATCCGTGCCACAGACCTATGTAAAAATCGGTGTAGTTTTATTTTAATTACTTAGGATGAAGGGTATGGGGGTATTTTCACCTATGAACGACCTTTACACACTATATTTACTTATTTTCAATAGTTTTCATGATACCAAGGCTATTATTCTACTCCTAAACTTAAAAACCCCAAGAGAGCTAAGGATTACCTTTTACGTTCATCTTTCGGTTTCAAGCTCCGAATCACTTTTCAATTCTCATGTGTTTAAGGCATGTACCTCTTTCCCTATACTTGTATTTTATTAATGGCATGAAAATTAATTTATTATTCATGATTTTGATGTTAGTTTTTGAACTATGGGTTGAGGGTTTTGGATTTAAATTGTTGGAATATTTTTCCATGGTTTCTATTGATTTATTATGCATGAATTGTTGGTTTGTACTCTCACTAGGGTACATGAAAATAGTGAATGAATTTAGGGGTACAATGGATTCCCCAAATAATTGGTTTTGGTATGAAAATTGATAATAACCTCGACCCACTTGCATAATTGGTTTTGGAATATGAATTATCATTTGGTTTAGCTATTATCTTTAAAACTAATGCATTGCATAAATGACAAAATGACTAAGGATGGTTTTGAAAACCTTGTGGCGTACAATGGAATCCTCCAATTTGATTTTAATAGTGGAGTCTGAGGTACGAGGATTCCCAAGGTAATGACTTAATGACATTTTCTTGGAAGTTATAGTCGGTATGACGATACCACATAATGATGCCTTAATAATTGACTCATGGAATCAATGATTTGGTTATGTGTTAAATATTATATTATGGTCTTAAAGGGGGTTGTGTAGCAAAGCCGTGCGGTGGATGTTCGGGGGGATTGATACTGGAAACTCATGTTTGCCGACGTGAGGTTGGTCTTGATGACCGTGTCCATGAGCTACACTTGATATATTTTGGGATGGCTAATTGCCTTGATGGATTTAGTTTTCCCTCGGGTTTTCTCTGGTTCATGCGTCTAACATGCATTAGGGCCCTTTCAGCAAGGGGAGTTGAACTTATATAGCCCGCGGGTCCGGTTTAGGACGGTCAAGCTACTTAGTTGAAGCTAAGGTTTTAAAGTTCATGCTAAGCTCTGTTCCCTTTCCCGGCATGTGCTATATATCTATAATATTAAAAGTGTGAAGATCCTTAGAAAAGTGATTTGAACTTTTTGCCCTTCATTAAAAAACTCTGCAATAGACAAAACTGTCATTTGCTTCTTTTTTTAATATTTAAAACTTACAATTTATTTAAATTTAAATATTAAACCTTTCCTTATTTGAATTATATACCCTAAATTTTGGACTTTAAAATCAACTAGAATATTACCTTAACTAAATCTTTAAAAGAATATCAATAAGTTAAAACATGGGTAGTTAATAATATGAATTTGTTAGCTTTTTTGGCAAAACGATATATTCTTTTTTTGGTAAACTAATATATATTTCTTTATGCAAATATAAAATTGGTATAGATTTTGGTTAACTATGTTAAGTTTGGAAAATTAAAGTTTTCCTACGTTATAAAAACTACGAGTAATATATTGAAAATCTAATATAAATCATATAGAAGTCAAAAATTAAATTCTTTTTTATTTTGGTCTGTTTTAAAACCCTCACAAAAGAAAAGTTAACAGTTTCAAATTCTTCTTCGTCAACTTTATTCGGAGGCCTCTTTTTACTTACATGAAATTAAATTGGTGTTTTTTTTATTATAAAAAATTAATTTAGTCTCCAATATAATTAAAACTTGTGAAGAAGAAGAGAATTTCAATTACTGATGAGATGCGATAATAATCTTAATGAGAAAGAATTTGAGTGGTTAAAGGAATGAAATATCCTTGGGCAAAATCTTGAACGTTTTTAAAGTCATAAACGGCAAAATTTTCAATGACAATCTTATTATTTTAATAATATTCAAAACTTAAAATTCTATGCTTTGGCATGATCACGTGATGTTTTTTTTTTTTTTTTTCAAATATCAACTTTGTTTAGTTTTACAAGTATTTCTTTTGTTTATTAAACTTTACGAGTTAGAATATAACTTTGTTAATGGGTCTCCAACTTTGTGATATATGTTGTATTGTAAAAAAGATTATTAATATCGATAATAAATGTTTTATCATGATAAAACAAGCATAATCCTGAAAAAGGAAAAAAAAGATCAAGTGAGACACCTAACATATTTGAGATATAATATTATTTACATATCATTTGTATAGACATAAGATTTATTTTAATGCCAATTTTTTTTAATAATATAATTTTTTTTGTGTGTATAATCTAATTGATTGACATGAGAAACACATGCAAAGCACGTAAACTAAACTAGTGTGTGTATATATATATATATATATATATATATATATATATATATATATATATATATATATATATATATAATAATATATTAAAAGTGTGAAGGACCTTAGAAATATTGTTTGAACTTTTTGCCTTTCATTAAAAGTCTTTGCTTTAGACAAAATCGTCTTTTCACTATTTTTTCCTAATATTAAGAGTTGAAAATTAATTAAATATTTTTGATAAAACCTTTCCTTATTATAAGTCATTAGAATTAATGACAACTAATACCTTTTTCATTAGTTTAAGAATTCTAAATCAATTAAAGTTGATTTTAAGAAGACCTGAAAAATTTAGAAATAAATATGAAAGTGTTAGAATAAGAAAAATATAAGAAGTATCACATTTTTAAAAGTTTTAAGTAAGTAATCAAAGATTTTCTAAGATTTAACTTTAAAAATAAGGAAAGATTTTAAATATAGAAAAAATAAAAAGGAATAATTATAATACAAATATGATTCAAATCGATGCGTTTATTTTAGCCTCTAGCAGCAAGAAAAAAAGGTACTGCATGATAAAAGTAACGATCCATTAATCACTTGAAATTTCTGGTGGTAAAATATATATCTACTTACGATAAAATATATGTTATGTTTACATTATTATATTAAAGTGTGAGGATCTTTGATAAGTGATTTGAACTTTCTGCACTTTATTAAAAATCTTCACAATAGACATAATCATCTAATTTTAAATAATCAAAGATTACACGTGCGAGGCACGTGCAGTTTAACTAGTAATATTAAAAGTATGAAGGACCTTAGAAATATCGTTTGAACTTTTTGCCTTTCATTAAAAGTCTTTGCTTTAGAAAAAATTTATCTTTTCACTATTTTTTCCTAATATTTAAGAGATTAAAATTAAATAAATATATTTATGGTAAAACCTTTCCTTATTAGAATTTATCAGAATTAATAACAACTAATAATTTTTCCATTAGTTTAAGAATTCTAAATCAACTAAACCAATAGACGAAATCATTTAATTTTAAATAATCAAATGTTACACGTGCGAGACACGTGCTGCAAAACTAGTATATATATGTATATGTAAGTAAATATATATATATATATGTATTACATATGGTGTTGTGCACTGGATTTTAAATGGTTTCTGTATTATGGATCATGACATTTCTTTATCCTTTATCCCTGAGTTACATGCTAGCGCTCCAACCGCTAACCATCTTCAGACACTGTATCCCCACGCGATGCAGGAATTGGTCATACTCCTACTTCTCCTGCATAGTGACTAGGTGAACGTGGGGCAACTCATGAGTCAGACTGAAGTGGTGAGCTTCCATACTTTGGAAGACCTCATTTCATGCCGTTGATTTCCTTAGGTTTGGTCTATTTTTTTGGATTTATTTTTGGCTAGGGTCGGGGGCATGTCCCGATCAGACTATCTTTGGTTTTGTTAGAGGTTTTGTTGGACATTGCTGCGGGCATGGTATTATGGTTGGTTATCAATATTGGCTATTATTTGGCGGTTGTTGGATATTAAT
The DNA here is from genome assembly GCA_030864215.1 of Capsicum pubescens. NCBI lineage: Eukaryota > Viridiplantae > Streptophyta > Magnoliopsida > Solanales > Solanaceae > Capsicum > Capsicum pubescens. The sequence goes on along the minus strand of CM061546.1, from coordinate 138,871,862 downwards.
CTATCATAAACTCTTTGAATTTCTTTATCATATCTTGCTTAAGGTTGGGATTTCGCTGTTGTATTATATTATATTTTGGTCGAACAGGGTAAGTGAGTGGTCTCCAGTCCTTGATGGACTTGAGATGCCCGTCACGACCAAACCCTAGTTTTGGTCATGAAAAAGTTGGTATCAAAGCGTAGGTTCATGGTCAATTAGGTGTCCACAAAGCCGTGTCAAGTAAAATCTCTTTTATAGGTGTGAAAAACCACACTTATAAGAAAGAGACTACGAGGTATTTAGGAATGTTTTTCCTTCTTATTGTCCTATTTTTGGGCTGTAGAGTCTAAGGTCTTGGATTACTTTTACTCCCATTTGCTCGCCTTTCTGATCATGTCTCCTAGATGATCTGAAGCTCATAAAAACTCATCTGTCTCGCCTGAGGACAATTTGGGCGGTTCTCGTCTAACTTATGGGGTATAGACTCGATCAAGGGTCGCTGCTTCTGATTTCCCCTGTAGAGTTCCACCTGTCTCCACTGATCCTTCTCCAGCTGGTGGTATTCATACTTAGTCACCTTCGAGAGACATTACTAATGCTGAGTTTCGCCAATCCATTCATCTATTGACCCTGTTGGTGACATCTCAACCACTTCAAATAAATTGTGATGGTATTGATGGGAGTTTATCTGAGGCCACTAGAGTTGGAAAGTTTATGAGGTTGGGCCCTCCAACTTTTACTAGTACTAAGGTTGAGTAGGATCCTTAAGGTTTTATAGATGAGATAAATAAGATCTTTTGGGTTATGCATGCTTCTGATGTAGAGGGTGTGGATTCACTGTCTATCAGTTGAAGGATATAACATACCAATGGTATGAAGAGTGGGATTAGTCTAGGGATGATGATGCAGAGGTAGCATTGTGGGATGACTTTTCTAGTGCCTTTCTAGATCGCTTCTTTCCTCAGGAGTTGAGGGAGGCAAAAATTGAAGAGTTTGTGAATTTGAAGCAAGGCAGGATGCCGATAAAGAAATATGCCTTAAAATTCCACCTGTTTTCGCAATATGCTCCTAAGTTAGAGTCTAGCATGAGGGCTAGAATGAGAAAATTCACTTTCGATTTATCTCATGAGTTGATTCTAGAGAGCAAGGCTGCCTTGTTGAACAAGGAGATGGATATCTCTCAACTGATGGTGCATGTACAATAGGTTGAAGATGAAAAGAAGAAGCAAACAGAGGTGGGGGAGAGGAAGAGTAAGAAGTTTTGGTATTTAGATCAGGGTGGAGGTCGGCAACAGAGTGGTAGAGATGGCGGGAAATTGTCCAAGAAGACGTGGGGCAACTCTCCTATTTGATGGCTAATGCACCTTATTCGAAGCCGTCTGGAAATCATCATTTTTAGAATGGTGATAGTTCTAGGGCATAGAGTGCCTAATCTCAGGCCAATAGGGCCTAGTCAGCTCCATCATATCCTCTTTGCAGACTTTGTAGTCAATTGCATCGTATTTTCTGTGAAGAGTGAAAGAACCAGTGTTTCAATTGTGGCCAACCGAGACATATGATGAAGGATTGACCCAGAGTAGGGTCACTACGGGGGCTAATAAGGTTTCGGTTGCCATGTCATCAGCTCCTGCACCAAGGGGTGCCACATCTAGTACCGACACTGAACGAAATTTCATGTACGCTCTTACCATCCATTAGAAGTCTGAGGCATCTCATGATGTCGTCATTAGTCTGTTAAAACTCTTTTCTCTTGATGTGTACTATTTACTTGATCCGAGGTCTACCTTTTCTTATGTGACCCCATTTGCGACTATAAATTTTAGTTTCGATCTTGAGTGTATGTTGGACCCCTTTTCTATTTCTACCCCGATGGGTGACTCGGTGGTTGCTAGAAGAATCTATAAAGGTTGTGTGGTATCTATTGGTGGTAGGAAAACTTTGGTGGATTTGATTGAATTAGACATGTTAGATTTTGATGTCATCTTGAAGATGGATTGGTTGCATTTGTGCTATGTTTCTTTATACTGTTGGACCCGTAAAGTCATTTTCAAATTCCCAAACGACCCGGTTATTGAGTAGGAAATGAGTTCTTTAGTGCCTAAGGGAAAGTTCATATCATATCTTAGAGAACGAAAATTGATTTCCACGAGGTGTCTTTATCATTTGGTCTGGGTTAAAGATTTTAACTCGGAGGGTCCTTCATTGCAATCTATTCCTGTGGTTAGTGAATTTCTAGAGGTTTTTCCTGATGATTCTTTGGCGTCCCTCTCGATAGGGAAATTAAGTTTGTGATCGATCTTCTTCTGGACACTCGTTCTATCTCTATCTCTATCCCTCTTTATAGAATGGCTCTGGCTGAGTTGAAGGAACTTAAGAAGCAGCTGAAGGATCTTCTTGACAAGGGTTTTATCCGCCCTAGTGTGTCTCCGTGTGGTGCCCCCGTTCTTTTCGTGCGTAAGAAGAATAGTTCTCTTCGGATGTGTATTGATTACCACCAATTGAATAAGGCGACAGTGAAAATTAAGTACCCTCTTTCTAGGATTGATGACTTGTTTGACCAACTTCAGGGTGCTAAGTATTTCTTTAAGATTGATCTTTGGTTAGGTTATCATCAACTAAAAATTAGGGAAGAGGATATTGCTAAGACTGCCTTCTGTACTCGATATGGATATTTTGAGTTTTTGGTCATGTCTTTTGGGTTGACCAATGCCCCGACGCATTTATGTATCTCATGAACTGGGTATTTCATCAGTTTTGTATGCTAAGTTTTCAAAGTTTGAATTTTGGTTGAATGTTGTTACTTTTTTGGGTCATGTTGTTTCTAGTGAAGGGATCATGGTGGATCTACAGAAAGTTGCGGTGGTTAAGAAGTGGCCTAGACCTACAACTCCAATCGATATTCAGAGCTTCTTGAGTTTAGTTTGTTATTATAAGAGGTTTGTGGAGAGCTTCTCATCGATTGTCGCACCTTTGACTAGGTTGACTCAGAAAAAGGTAAAGTTTCTATGGTACGATGCTTGCGAGGGGAGTTTTGAGAAGCTAAAAGATAAATTAACTTGTACTACAATTTTGACCCTGTCTGAGGGTACTGACAGCTTCATGGTTTATTGTGATGCGTCCCGTGTGGGACTTGGTTGTGTGTTAATGCAACATTGAAAGGTGGTAGCATATGCTTCTAGGCAGTTGAAAGTTCATGAGAGGAATTACCCGACTCATGATTTGGAGTTGTTGGCTTTATGTTCGCATTGAAGATTCAGAGACATTATCTATATTGGGTACATGTTGGTATTTATTTGGATCATATGATCCCGCAATATGTATTCACCCAGAAAGAGTTAAATCTCAGGCAAAGGAGATGGTTTGAGTTGCTCAAGGACTATGACATGAGTCTCCACTATCACCCAGGTAAGTCTAACATGGTTGCTGATGCTCTTAGAAGGTTATCAATGGGGAGTTTATCCCATGTGGATGAGGAGAAGCGGGACTTGGTGAAGGATATTCATTATTTGGCTAATATTGGGGTTAGTCTCTTAGAAATTGAAGATGATGGTGTATTTGTGCAAGAGGTGGTGAAGTCATCTCTTGGCACTGAGGTAAATGAGAAACAAGTGTTGGATCCTATCTTAATGTAAGTCAAGGGTGATATGGGTAAGTAGAAGGTGATGGCTTTTGATATTGGCGGTAATGTTATTCTGAGGTATCGAGGGAGGTTGTGTGTTCCTGATGTGGATGGGCTACGAAGTAGAATTTTAGCGAAGCTCTTTAGTCGCGTTATTCGATTCATCCTAGTTTGACAAAGATGTATCATGACCTTAAGAATATTTATTGGTGGAATAACATGAAGAGAGATATCGCTAACTTTGTGGTAAGGTGCATGGTGTGTCAACAAGTGAAAGCGGAGCAATTGAGACCCGAGGGTTGTCTCAAGAAATTGATTTGCCTGTGTGGAAGTGGGTAGTGATTAATATGGATTTTGTTACCAGCCTTCTGCAGTCTCGAAACCAGTTTGATTCTATTTGGGTCATCGTGGATAGGATGACTAAGTTTGCTCACTTCTTGCTGGTGAGGACTAATTATTCTGTTGAGAACTATACAAGGTTGTTTATTCAGGTTATTGTGAAGTTGCATGGTGCCCCAGTTTCTATCATACTAGATCATGGTACTCAGTTCTCATCTTATTTTTGGCGGTCTTTCCAGCGAGGTTGGGGACTAAAGTGAACCTTAGCACCGCTTTCCACCTGCAGACAGATGGGCAAGCGGAAAGGACCATTTAGACTTTGGACGATATGCTTCGGTCTTACGTAATTGACTATGGTAGTAGTTGGGTTGACCATTTACCTCTCGTGGAGTTTACGTACAATAATAACTATCACTCCAGCATTGGTATGACTCCATTTGAGGCGTTGTATGGTAGAAGGTGTAGATCTCCTATTGTGTGGTTCAAAGTTGGTGAGGCAAGGTTGTTCGATCTTGATTTAGTTCCCAAGCTATAGAGAAGGTGAAGGTAATTTGGGATAGGCTTAAGACTGCCCAAAGTCGCCAAAAGTCCTATACATACGTGAGGCGAAGAGAGTTGGAGTTCGATGTGGGTGATTGGGTGTTCTTGAAGGTGTCTCCCGTAATGGGAGTGATGCAATTTGGAAAGAAGGGGAAGCTCAGTCCCCGTTACATTGTCCCTTATTTGATTTTAAAGAGAGTGGAAAATGTTGCCTATGAGCTAAACAACCTGTAAGTTTGGGTTCTATTCACCCTGTTGACACGACCCAAACTGGGCCATGTCGTATGGGTACCTCGATCCCACATGAATTGGAGGTCGCCCTAATAACCTAACCTAATCATAAATATAAATCAAAAGGGTCGGATGAACTCCGACTATATAGTAATATAGCAAAAACAATACTAGTAGTCATAACAATGTCTAACCATTTCATAAATATCAACACACTAGCCAATATATCCAAGTCCATAGTGATCCAAAATACCTCTATACAAACCAACGTTTAGAAATATATATATCGGGACAAGCCCCCGACAATAGCCTAAATAAAACTATGTCTAAAGATAAGAAACCAAGAATGAATGACTTCCGAGGTAAGGAAGCTCACCACTCCAAAGTCAATCCGCGAACCGCTTCAATCACCTAATCAATCCGCAGGAAGAGAAGATGATTCTTTGGACCCTATGTCGCGTGGAGACATAGCGTCCGGAGACGGTTAGCGGTTGGAGCGCTAGCATGTAACTCAAGAATAATGATAAAATGGCATCATCATTCGACAAAAAGTCAATATATCATATTCAACCACATCCATACACTTATCCATACATATAGGTATATCACATGCCAAGCAAAGGATCAAGGCTTAACAATATTCTCAAAGTATTCAATCATGAGACATAAAGTGGAGGACTACGACCTTCCATACCTAGATTCGAACAATTCTTATTAGGCATAGGACTTTAACCACCTTCACATATTACTAGACAAAGGACTTCAACCATGTACACATTCATTAAGCAAGGGATACTAACCACATGTTCACACATTAGGCAAGGGACTTTAACCTCATGCCGTATTAGATAGGGGACTCTAACCCAAGCCATTTCATTCGGCGAGGCACTTTATCCTCAAGAGATCTCATTGGGCAATGGACTTTAACAGTAATGGATTTTATTAGGCAAGGGATTTTAACCTCAAGTCATTTCATTAGGCAAGGGACTTCAACCTCAAGCCATTATGACTATTATTAGTCGACATTAGGACTCTAACCCTTTGTCCATACATCATAATCTATTCAATTCACACATAAGAAATTTAACCTATTTAGCCAATTCTACACTATATATGACCACATGATCCTCATAGGAGCCTTTGTTGCTCAACTATTTCAATAGGACAATGGCTTAATTCAATTTATCACATAATTCAATTTATGGTCATAAAGACCATCACAAACTATTCACATTGCACTAGCAATCTTATACCACATTCTTACCACACTTTAGTTCAACACACAATTCAAGTTCATTTTCATATCTAGGGACTTTAACCCCTCATTAGCCATCAACCAACAAGATCATCAGCTTTATAGCACATGGCTCATATTACCTTTACAATATCATTTATCAACTTTCATACTTATTGGGTCATTGCCCTAGTCCAAAACATCACCAACATGTGACTAGATAATTCACTTAGACATTTTCACAAACACCTTGTGTGCATGCCTTTATCAAGGCCAATTTTAAAATATAAATCATTATCATTAGGGTTACTCAACACCCACTTGTTTAACCACAAACAACAGGCACCTACATATACAAAACATCACCAATATCAAGCATCAACACGAATCTAAACAAGGGTAAATATTATCCACCACAAAGGATCAAAACCCTGAACATTTGATTTCAAAATCTCCATGTACACTTACTAATCCAAGTGTAAGATACATGGTTTTTGAGTTATTTAGTAAGGAATAGGTTTACATGCCTTAGACAACTTGATTCACCAAGAATCTTGACTCTGCCTTGCTCCTAGATGCACACCCTTGAAACTTTAGCCTCCAATTCTTTACAAATGAGTTAGAGAGAGTATTTTAGATGTTTGATCCAATCAAAAAATGGATGTTTATAAGTCTATAAGCACTTATATAGTAAGGGTACTTAGGATTTTGGGTATGGGAAATGACCATAAGGTCCTCAAGTAAAAGCTAGAAAATGAGCCCGTCCTTGGGTATGACTCACTTAAGGGAATCGTGCCCTAGGGTATGAGTGGTATCCTAACTTGTACCCTAGGCTTGTCCTAGTTCATCCATATTGGTTAGGGTAAGACTACCCACTATAGAGTCATATCCAAAGGGTACGACTCATGCCCTAACTCGTGCACTCCATTCGTACCAAAAATAGTCCATTTTTCAATCAAGAAATACTTTATACGATTGGGTTGTGTACGGATCGTATAGTTGGGTATGATTGGAGGGTGTCTCACTCATACCTAGGACAATGAGTAACCCTCAACACATTTCTTAGGGTACAAGAGGGATGGATAAGGAGGATACGACTCGTATCCAAGGGGTACGACTCATGTCCCTAGTCGTACCTAGCCCAGTGACATCAAATGAGGAAATCTTCCTCACTGTTCAAAGACTAGGTGTTTCACTTATGTTTCATGTGTCTATGTTGATAATGTGCGTGGGTGATCCTTCCTTGGTGGTGCCTATTGAGAGTGTTGGTATTTTGGATTCCTTTTTATATGAGGAAGTTTCGATAGAGATCTTGGATAGAGAAGTTCGTAGGTTGAGGAATGAATATGTAGCTTCAGTAAAGGTCCTTTGGAGGAACCATAAGGTGTAGAATCCACTTGGGAAGTGGAGGAAGATATGAAAGCTAAGTACCCATTCTTGTTCCATGTGTCGGTCGAAAAAGCTTAAGGTATGAATTTCGTCTTTCTTGTTATTATCTAGGTTTATCATTTGATTCTTGTGTAATATTGCTATTCTCGTGCGAAAAGTATCCTAGATCATCACTCGGGGATGAATGATCCTAAGGGGAGATAATGTAATACCCTCAATTTTTTTTGAGCTTTTTAGTTTTGGCCTTCCCAAGTTCAAAATGTCTTTTGACTCAAATTGTATTTATGTATGTTAAAAGGGTGTCCCAGAGGTGTTTTGGAATTTTTGAATGGGTTTCAAAGTGGATTTGGACCCCGAAGGCGGTGAGCCTCCACGATATCTTTGGGTATGACTCACTTAAGGAAACTGTACCCTAGGGTACGAGTGGTACCCTAACTCGTACCCTGGGTTTCTCCTAGGTCATCCATATTTGTTAGGGTAAGACTACCCACCATTGAGTCATATACAAAGGGTACGAATCATGCCCTAACTCGTGCACTCCATTCGTACCAAAAATAGTCCATTTTTCGATTATGAAACACTCTATACGGTTGGGTTGTGTACGAATCGTACACTTAGGTACTATTGAAAAGTGTCTCACTCATACCTAAGACAGTGAGTAACCCTCAACACACTGCCTAGGGTACGAGAGGGGTGGATAAGGAGGAGATAACTCATATCCAAGGGGTACGACCATGATCCTAATCGTACCTAGCCCAGTGATATCAAATAAGGAAATTTTCCTCATTGTTCAAAGCCCAGGTGTTTCACCTGTGTTTCATGTGTCTATGTTGATGATGTGCGTGGGTGATCCTTCCATGGTGGTGCCTATTAAGAGTGTTGGTATTTCAGATTTCTTTTTATATAAGGAGGTTTCGATAGAGATCTTGGATAATGAAGTTCGTAGGTTGAGGACTGAAGATGTAGCTTCAGTAAAGGTCCTTTGGAGGAACCATAAGGTGGAAGAATCCACTTGGGAAGCGGAGGAAGATATGAAAGTTAAGTACCCATTCTTGTTCCATGTGTTGGGCGAAAGAGCTTAAGGTATGAATTTCATCTTTCTTGTTATTATCTGGGTTTATCATTTGATTCTGGTGTAATATTGCTATTCTTGTACGAAAAGTATCCTAGCTCATCACTCGGGGACAAATGATCCTAAGGGGAGATAATGTAACACCCTTAAATTTTTTTTGAGCTTTTTTGTTTTGGCCTTCCCGAGTTTGAAATATCAATTTTTGACTCAAATTGTATTACGTATGTTAAAAGGGTGTTCCAGAAGAGTTTTGGATTTTTTGAATGGGTTTCAGAGTGGTTTTGGACCCCAAAGGCGGTGAGCCTCCATGATATCCCCGTGTCGCAGAGGATAGACTCCGCGTTAGGGTCCGTGACACGGAGGATAGTCTCCTTGTTAGTGAAACACCCTAGATTTTGGCCCTTGAAAATTTCCTGAGCTTTGATCTCACTGCTGATAACGCTCAAACTACACCTCTCAATGAGAATGTAAGCGATCGTTGTCAATATAAAACCCAACTAGGTTGGGGTCGAATCTCACAGGGAATATTGTGTGAACATAAGTCATTTGTAAATTAATCAATTGACTGATGGATGTCAGATCGGTCTTCATGGTGGTCACACCAGAGTTGGTAGCCTCCACTCCCTTCAACAACTTAGCCATTATGTCCTCCATGGACATCTTTTTAGAACTTGTTGAAGCAGCCTTACAATTTCCAAGAGGAACGTATAGCCCGCTCCTGTCATTGTTATTCCTCCAATTTCCCTGCTCCCTATCTTTATAAACAGGCTTATCATAAAAGTTCCGACCTTGATTCCCTTGTCTATTGCTTCGAAATCCCCCTGATTATTAACATAGTTAGCCTCTTCTTCTGCATCAGCCTCAATCCTATCCTGAGATCTGATAGCTTTCACTTTCTCAACCTTGCCTGATAGCAAGTGCTTGGTTAGCAAGTCCATCTGTGTTTTCAGTTGAGTCATGTCTTGGTCATGCTCCTCTTCTCTTCTGCGTTGTTCCACAGTAATACCTACAGAAGCAGTGGGGCTGGCCACCACAGAGTCTCTGGTATGCCCTGTTCGACTCTGTTTGGTCATTCTGTCCAGCATCTCTGAAGTCTTTGGAAATGTAAGATCAACAAACGAACCACCAATAACATTGTCTACAATTTGCTTTGTAACAGAGTTGAGAACACTGTACAAAGTCTCCATCAAATGTATGTCCGTCATGTTGTGGTTTGGACACTGTGTCAGCTTCTTCTTGAATCTTTCCCAGGTTTCATGCAAGGCTTCAGTCGGGAGATGCCTAAAGTTGCTGATCTCGTCCCTTAACTGTACCCTCCTGGAAGGCGAAAAGAACCTTTCTAGGAAAGCTCCTTTCAACTGTCTCTAGTTGGTTATAGAATCAGGTGTCAGCTTATTTAGCCACAATGTTGCCTCCCCAGACAGACACAACGGAAAAAATCTCAACCGGATAGCATTCTGGCCCACTCCTGGGTTATCAAAAGTTTTGCAGATGGTGACAAAATTCATCAGATGCAAGTTCGGGTCATCCCCAGGAAGGTTACCAAATAACCCCTTCAGATTGAGGAGTTGGATCATAGTACTAGTAATGTTGAACTTGGCGCCAGGTGCCAATGGTGGAGGAATGACTGCACCCGTTGCACCTGCTCCGTCCATTCCATCATCATCATCATTGAGATCATATTGGACCGACTGGTACTCTTGTCTTTCTCGGAATGGACGATTCCTGTTAATATTACGTCGTACTGGTGCAGCTATCTGCTCTGCACGCCTTGGGTTACCAGGATTCAACAACTCCTCGTCTTCCGAATCTTCGTCCTTAGGGTTTGGATGTCGTGCTTATTGCCCGACATTTTGCACATTCACCTGAGCTCGAGGTAAGGTTGCCAGTCTGTCAGCCTCTTGCTTTCTGCCATTCTTTCAATTCGTTGCGGTTTCGGATTAAGTGGTAATAATGGTTCTTCGAAACTTCTAGTTCTTGGCATACACTATAAAGATCCTGCAAATAAACAAAAACCATAAATAAACATAAATCTAGAAAACTTAACTAACAGTCAATTTGCGCACACAAACTTCAGTTTACAACCGTATTCCACGACAACGACGCCATTTTTTATAACGCTCAGACTACATCTCTCAATAAGAATGTAAACAATCATTGTCGATATAAAACCCAACTAGGTTGGGGTCGAATCCCACAGGGAATATGGTGTGAACGTAAGTCATTTGCTAATTAATCAACTGATAGTTGGATGTTTCCAAAAATGGGGGGGGGGGAGTTAGTTTAACAAGCAATTTTTGGTTACATTAGTTTCAGTGTTCGTAATCAAGAGTTTATGAAAAACCAGAATTATGTTCACTAGGGATTTTGGTACTTGACAGATACTACTAGTGGTTCAGGATTCTCACGGTAGGTAGGACAACAAGTTATCTTTATCGAAGTTATGCCTAAATATCTCTCGACCTACTTAAGCATTTAATTACCTAATCCTCTTGGACTTAGGGAATTTATATTCACTGCCCAAATTTTACCTCAGGTTAACCAACCTTATTACAACGCTGATTATTAAACAGAGTATTTCCAAGTCCCTGTTGATAATTCACTTCCTACTATATTTAATTTCTTTCTCAAGCAAATAAAAGTAGGTTTTATCTATTTTTTGCAACCAATAGACGTTAATTAAAACCTCAGAATTATCAAAAAGTCCTACCACCTTTTGAATCCTGATCACTCAGCACCTTATCAAGACTTAACCCTAGATCCCATAATTCAGGTTAAAGGAATTTAGCCGCTCATGACGTAAAAATCGAAGCAACTAGATGAATTCATGCTTTGAAAGATAAACTTACTACAAGATGAATAGAAACTAGAGATTCTCAGATTAAATCACAAAGGAAATCCCAAAATAATGAATATAATATCTTCAAAGTAATTGCTTTCTCAAGCCAAAAGTAGAGAGAGAAAATATCAAAGTATATTGCTCAAAACTCAATGTGCTGAACTACTCAGAAAACCCTAAACAATGCTTTAAATAGTTCACCCTAATTATGGAAACAAAATAATAGAATTCAGAAATCCCTCAGATTAGGTGACGACATTTATGATAGCCTATTAGGAGGCTGACGACTTATCACAAATGTCGTCGCTTCCTTTATGCTTTTGGTCACTTGTTTCTTAACGCTGTGATCTTGGGTGTATTTATACGCCTAAGCACCATAACTTATCCATGTTTTAGCTAAGTTTAGAGAACAAAATGCCTAGTTTCTTATGTTTTTGCTCTACTTCTATGTAATTGAGCTAACCGATGTGATTAGCATGATTTCATGTATTAATGAGGTAGATGAAGACATAATGAGACTATGGAATATGGATGGCATATGACACAAGAGAGAGTAGCAATCTGGACCAAATGTGGCGCCTAGAAACTATGTCCAAGACTAATTTGTCATTTATAATTAGTTCAGGGACTTAGAAGGAAATTATGAAAGAAGAGATTATTAAAAGACTTAATTGCTGAATTTTTATTCACTATTATTTTTGGGAGAAGAGAAAGGCGGCGTAGCTTGAGGAGAGAGAGAGAAAAGTTTTTCTCTTATTTTCCCTATTCGCACATCAAGATCTTCTTCTAGTTTTTGGTATGATGAATATACTTATGATGATTTTCGTTTTATTCATGAGTAGCTAAGTTTATTAGTTAGGGGTATGGAAGCCTTATAACATACAATCTATCACTTTGGGTTTTGAATTCATTATGCATTGATTTGTTTACATCATACTCTTTTCGCTTATCTTGAATTCTCGTGGTTGCAAACATAGAGGATATGCCTTAAAACGTAACTTGTTCGAAATAAAGGTTGATGTTTGGAAAAGAGAGTAGTGACAAGAAAATAGGATTACCAATCCCTATTTCATAAGTTAATGCCTTAGCAGGATTAACTACTTGGAGATTTCGTATTATTTTTGGTAAATGCTTTTGATTCGAGAGAACTAAAGTGAATTAGTCCTTGATGGTTGATAAACACTTGGATTATGTTATTAAATTCAATACGTTTCTCTATAAACACAATACATGTATGAATTCGTAAAGCCTATAGTTAGAAAGTATTGAAAACCACAAGGTGGACATAACCCTAGCTTGCTATTTCTCTGAATTTGAATACTTCTACACATATTTCATCTTGTTAAACTGAAACCATTAATTTCTGAACTGAATTAAATACCCCCTATTTATTTTACGGAAACGAACGATTAAAAGTCAACTAATCTGCATAAAACTTAATTAGCACCATATTCCCTGTGGGATTCGACCCCAACCTAGTTGGGTTATATATTTGACAACGACCGCTTACTCTCTCGTAAAAGAGGTGTAATTTAAGCATTATCATGCTGACGACAATCTTGATGATTTATCAGCTCCTTGACGACCTATCACAAAATGTCGTCAAGGATCTGCTTCAGTTCTCATGTGCTGCCTTAGGCTTACGGCATTCTTGACGCCTTATCAGCTCCGTGACGGCCTATCACAAAATATCGTCTCAGCTTTCAACTTAGGCCAATTCTCTGTCTTCGGCTGACGATGAACTTGATAGCTTATCACAGGGCTGACGACTTATCACAAATGCTGTCAGCCATACTTTGTCTCTATTTTCTTTTGATTTCAACTTCTTTGCTTCCATTCTTGTTGGTTCTCCATCATATTAGCTTCTACTACAAAACCAAACACAAAACAATAAAAAACAACAAAAGTTGCTTAAGACTTTGTAATTATTCTTAGTTAAAAGCCTCAAATGTGTTAGCATTATCTCACACATCAACTGCCTTGGTTACGACTGGACCCCATGAGTCATAGGGTGCCTTGACGAGTAGTTGGGAGGAGTCGTAACCAAACCAGTAAGTTTGTGGCTTGATTTTGCTCTGAGTACGAGTGGCTCACTAAGAGTCATAATGATATATTACGAGTTGTTAGGTGTAACCAAAATCAATTACAATAATATATGTCTTATAGATAGTGCTACCACACATACTATTTTAAGCAATAAGAAATATTTCTCTTATTTGGTGATGAATGAAGTGAGTGTTAATACTATATCTGGTAGTGTAATATTAATTGAAGGGTCCGAAAAAGCTAACTTATTACTTACCGGAGGAACAAATTTGATAATTGATGAAGCATTATATTGTAGTAAGTCTCAGAGAAACTTAGTAAGTTTCAAAGACATTCGCCAAAATGGCTATCATATTGAAACTACAAATGATAAAAATATTGAATATCTTTATATTACTACAATAATGTCGGGTAACAAATATATACTTGAAAAATTACCCGCTCTTTCTTCCGGCTTATACTACACAAGTTTTAGAACTATTGAAACACATGCCATAGTAAATCAGAAGTTTACTAATTCAAATAACTTTATTATTTGGCATGACCGGTTGGGCCATCCCAGTTCTATTATGATGCACAAAATAATTGATAATTCATATGGACACTCATTGAAGAATCAGAAGATTCCTCAATTCAAATAATTCTCTTTTGTTACATTTTCTCAAGGCAAATTGATTACTAGACCATCAACAATTAAAGTGGAAATTCAATCCCTTGCATTTCTGAAACGTATACAGGGTGATATATGTGGGACTATTCACCCTCCATGTGGATCATTTAAGTATTATATGGTTTTAATAGATGCATCTACAAGATGATCACATGTATGTTTATTATCAACTCGTAGTTTGGCATTTGCGAGATTACTTGCTCAAATAAAAAAGTTAAGAGCACAATTTCCAGATTATACAATAAAGAGAATTTGTCTTGATAATGCTGGTGAATTTACATCCCAGGCTTTTAATGATTATTGTATATCAATTGAAATAATAATTGAACATCCGGTTGCCCACATTCATACTTAAAATGGTTTAGTGGAATCATTGATTAAACACCTCCAATTAATTTCTAAACCAATGCTTATGAGAAAAAAACTTCTCATTTAGATATGGGGTCATGCTATTTTGCATGCAACATCTCTTGTGCGGTTAAGGACCACAAGTTATCATAGAGTCTCCCTATTACAATTAATTTTTGGTCAAGAGTCAAATATTTCCCATTTAAGAGTTTTTGGGTGTGCGGTATATGTTCCAATTGCTCCACCACAATGCACAAAAATGGGTCCCCAAAGAAGATTGGGGATATATGTTGGATATGAATCTCCTTCTATTATAAAATATTTGGAACCCATGACTGGAGATTTATTTACGGCAAGATTTATTGATTGTCATTTTGATGAAACAATATATCCAACATCAGGGGGAGAAAATAAGCAGCTGAAAAGGGAGATAGACTGAAATGCATTATCACTATCTCACTTAGATCCTCATACAAATAAATGTGAACTCAAAGTTCAAAAGACAATTCATTTACAAAATATTGCAAATCAACTGCCAGATGTATTCACTAACCTATCAAGAGTTACCAAATTTCACATTCCAGATGCTAATGCTCCCATTCGAGTTGATGTTTCGGTAGGACAATTGACTAATGCAAATGAGTCTAAACCATACTTAAAATGTGGTAGACCAATCAGTTCCAAAGATAAAATTCCTCGAAAAAAAGAGGAGCAAATTATCAAAATAGTCATAATATGGAGGAAGCTACTCAAGAAGAGCAGCAAGACATAACAACTGATAAAATCTCAGAAGAGGTTCAAGTACCTGAAAATAATAAAAATAACGAGATCTCAGTCAGTTATGTCTTATAAAAAAAATAGGAAATCGAAATGATATAATTATCAACAATGTTTTTACTTATAATATTGCTAATAAAATAATGCAACAAAATGAGGATCTTGAACTAAAATTTGTCAAAGAATGTAGACAGAGAAATGATTGGCTAAAATGGAAAGATGCAATCAAAATTAAATTGGCTTCGCTTGAAAAACTCGAAGTTTTTGGACCTATAGTCTAAACACCTGAAGGTATAAAGCCAGTGGGGCAAAAATGGGTTTTTGTGCAAAAAAGAAATGAGAAAAATAAAGTCGTAAGATATGAAGCACGATTTGTGGCACAAGGATTTTCTCAAAGACCTGACATTGATTATATGGAGTCATATTCTCCAGTGGTGGATGCAATCACCTTCAGGTATCTTATAAATTTGGAAGTTCGTGAACGACTTGGTATGCATCTGATGGACGTTGTCACATCCTATTTAAACGGCTCATTAGACATTAATATTTATATAAAAATTCCTGAAGGATTCAAAATGCCTGATGCATATAAATATTCTCGAGAAAATTATTCAATCAAGCTTCAGAAATTCTTATAAGGATTAAAACAATCAGGACTCATGTGGTATAATCGCCTTAGCAAATACCTATTGAAAGAAGGGTATAAAAATGACCCAATTTATCCTTGTGTCTTTATTAAAAGGTCTGGATCTGAATTTGTCATAATAGTTGTATATGTTGATGACTTGAATATCATTAGAACTCCCAAAGAGCTTCCAAAGATAGTAGAATGTTTGAAAAGGGAATTTGAAATGAAAGACCTTGGAAAGACAACATTTTTCTTGGTCTACAAATTGAACATTTTATAAATGAAATATTTGTCCATCAATCCACATATACTTAAAATATTTTAAGGAGATTTTACATGGATAAAGTACATTCATTGAGTATCCCGATGGTTGTGAGATTACTTGATATTAATAAAGATCCATTTTGACCTCATGAAAATGATGAAGAACTTGTCGGTGCTGAAATACCATATCTTAGTGAAATTGGGGCATTAATGTATCTTGCTAGTAATTCACGCTAGATATATCTTTTGCTGTAAATTTATTAGCAAGATTTAGTTCTTCCCAACATAAAGACATTGGAATGGTATTAAGCATATATTCAGATACCTTTGAGGAACTATTGATATGGAGTTATTTTATTCAAATTAGTTCGATTCACAATGAATTGATTATGCAGATGCAGGATATTTGTCTGATCCATATAAAGGTCGATCTCAGATAGGTTATTGGTTTACATATGGAGGTACAACTACATCATGACGTTCAATGAAACAAATAATGATTTCTACATCTTCAAATCATGCTAAGATAATAGTCATTCATGAAGCAAGTTGAGAATGCATTTGGTTGAGGTCAATAACTCAACACATCCAGGAAACATGTGGCCTCATTTGAAAAAGAATATTCCAACAATATTGTATGAAGATAACTTCGCATGCATAGCTCAATTAAGAGGAGGATACATCAAAGAGATGGAATAAAACACATTTCACCAAAACTATTCTTTACTCATGATCTTCAAAAGACGGGTGAAATAGATCTTCGTCAAGTTCGTTCAAGTGATAATCTAACAGATATGTTCACTAAAGCATTGCCAGCATCAACCTTTGAGAAGCTTAGATACAAGATTGGGATGCATCGTCTCCTAGATATTAAGTAATGTTTTTATCAGGAGGAGTAAATACACACTGTGCTTTTTTTCCCTTAACCAAGGTTTTATCCCACTGGATTTTCCTGGTAAGGTTTTTAATGAGGAAGCAAACAATGCGTATTATAAACAACTATGTACATCCTATTCTTTTAATTTTTCTTATACATGGAGATCCAATGGGGAGTATTGTGAATAAGTGGCTAGTGGATGGCCATGTGGATCATTTACTGTAGCTCACCCACATCTCCACGGCACATAATGTCTATATATATCTCCCCACTTTACATGTAAAATGATACACAATTAGTGAAATACTATTACTAAAATTACTCATTCTATTCTCTTCATTATATATATTTAAATCTCTTTTTATTTCTCTTTCTTTCTTTCTTATAAAATTTACTCAGTCTTTATATTACAACAATAACACAATTCTAATTGCAAAAAGTAATTTTACCAACAACATGTCACAATTTTGGAGGAAGAAAAGTACTTTTGTCAGCTACATGTCACAATTTTAGATGGGGGAAGCAATTTACCAACCACATGTCACAATTTTAGAGGATGTTAAAAAAAATAATATTACCATAATCTTATCAACTACATGTCATAATTTTAGAGGAGAAAAATAATTACCAACACATGCCATAATTTTAGAAAATTTTAAGAAAATTAAAACTACCATAGTGTCATTGTGAGGACTACCAAATTTTGACATCCTCTTTTATATATAAGTACTAGTTTTTATGAGGCCCATGCAAAGCCCGGACCCAAACTCAATTAAAAAAATATAATTTGTATTATAATTTTTTAATTTATAATTGTTATAATCTTGTAGCAGTTAGTTATGTCTTATTCACAAAATGGATCTATTTATCTATTTATTTACCCAAGTTATCCACACCCTCTACAATTGGTATCAGAGCTATGTTGTTTAAAGTTACAGAAGTAGGATATATTTGAATTTATTTGATTAATTTATTAATTATGAAACAATTAAATTTAGATATTCATCAAAACAATATTTATAATATTTGTTTAGATGAATAACGTACAAAAACCACAACAATATAAAAAAATAAAACAAATAATATCTGAAAAACGTAAAGAATTAAAAATAAGGATAGAAAGAATACAGTATAACATAATTGTCGAAGTTAGTTAAAACTCAATAAATGCACAAAAAGAAGAAACATCAAATTTAGAATCAACAATAGATAGTCTAGAATATATATATCAACACAACCTATATACATTTAAATAAAATGAACAAAGAAGAATATATAATAGATGAAAAAACATATGAAAATCACGAAGGATTAAAAATAAAAATAGTATTCTCTAATTTAGGAAGGAGATATAAGAAAATAGGTGAACATTTATATTTAATGTTAGAAAAGGAAGAATTAAAATTAGAAGATAAGTTGACAGCCATGGTAAGAATAGAAAGAGAAAATGAAAAGATAGACAGAAAAAAGGAAATAGATAAAATAAAACAACAAACCACAAAAGAAATACGAAAAATAGAAGAAACTAAAAATAGTAGGATTGCTGAATTAGAAAAAGAACTACAAATGCTAAAAGATTTATATGAAAAGAGACAGAAAGAAAAAAGAAGAAAAAGATAAAGAACAAAAATTATTAATTAAGATAAATCAATTTAAAGAAAAATTAGAAATAAAAAATAAAGAACCAGAAACCAGTGAATTAGAAATAAATATAATAGATGCTGAAGAAACAGATAGTTATGATTCGAAAGATAGTGAAACATATACAAAAATTCTAGAAAACATAGGAAAACTAGAAATTAATGAAAAACAAGAAGTAATTAATAAAGAAAATCTTGAATTAATAAATACAGAAGTAAATACTCTAGATAAAAATATAATACCTAGTACATCAGAAATAAGAAAACCAATCTATAATTACAAAAATAAGTTTAAAAGATATAATCCAAAGGATGAATATAATAAATGGACATCAAAACAAATAATTAATTACAACTTTTTAGATTTAGACTGTGTAATAGACACAAATAAAACAATACAATTATGGTTAGGATACATGTCAAAACAATTATTAGATAATAAAATAGATACAACAAACACACCAGAATATATAGAAAAAACATTAATAGGAACAGTAAAATTATGGTTTTTAAACCTAGCCGAAGCAAGTAAAAAAATACTAAGATCTGATAATAAAACAGAAGGAACATCAATACCTACTAAAATACTAACAACATAAATATTGAAAAAATATGAAATAGCTATAAGAGAAGAATTTAGTAGTATAACAATAGGAGAAGAACAACAAAATAAAGAGAAAGATACGAATAGGAATTTAATGTTAAAATTAGCAATATGTAATACGTGCTATATAGATGAGTTATGGAGGAGTACTTAAATATAGATACGAAAAAGAAAAATTAGAACATCATTGCAGATACTACTCAGGTACGTTTGATGAAACAGAAATAAAATGAAAAATAAATAGAAAAGAATTATGTTCATTATATAAATGTTTATTAGCATTTGAACCATATATTGTATCTAACAAATTTATTGTGAGAACAGATAATACCCAGGTTCGGTGGTGGCTAACAAAGAAAATACAAAATTCAGTTACAACAAAAGAGATTCGGAGACTAGTATTGAATTTATTAAATTTTACATTTACAATTGAAATAATTAGTACTAAGAAAAATGTTATTGCAGATTACATATCAAGACAAAGCTACACAGACTGATATAATAGAAGATGATGCTTTAGAAAAGATACTCAAAACCCTAACTACGCTTTCAATGAAAATGGACAGTATGGGTAATAAAATAGAAAAGCTAAAGACTAATGAAGTTAAACTGAAGTCTGAAGCTACAAATCAGCTAACTAAGCAGTGTGCAGAGCTATGTCGATCGGAAGACATTAAAATTCCAGAGCTAAAATGAGACGTTAGGACACTCCATAAAACCCATAACATTTATCAATCTACAATTGCAGGTACAAGCAAAGGAGTTAGTAGACAAAGATACCAGAACATGAACATGAATAAGATATTTGAGAAACCATTTATACCAAAAATACAAAAAGACCCCTCGTACATACCCCTATAAATTACCACATATCGAGATAGTTTGAACCAAGATAAAGAAACTTATAACCATCTAGCCCGAGGATACATAGAAAATATCTACAAAGTACAAACTTTTCTAAACCTTAACCCCAGAGATACAGATATCCAAGAACCAAACACAAACTATATAACCCAAAGATTGCAAGGTCATAACAAGCTAATCGCACTACCCAAAACTAAACCAAGCTTAATAAAAACTTGTTTCGATTATGGATTATTAAATACCATATATACCCAAGATGGAGAATAACCATCAGCTATGGAAGAATTACATAAATATTCACCACTTATAAAAGAATAACCAAAGGAAATCTATTTTATATAAAGTTTTATACTCTACCAGCAGAGATTATACGACGAGCTCAAACCAGTTATACAAGTTGTAAAAATAGGATTAATCAGAGATATGATTATACCGAAAGATATTGTACAGCAGCCAGAGATACCCAGAATTTAGATACCTGATTTCTATGCAAATAAACGACTTATTGGATTAACTATAATTATTCAAGAATTAACAAATAATTATATCAATGAAAACCCAATATGGAGCTATTATTCAAGAGACCATAAAATAATTTATTCAAATTCAAGAGAACTACGACAAACAGATATGTAACATGTCAGACAATGGGTAATGACGTTACTTAACCCAGAAAAATAATCTACTGCAAGAGCAATTAATAAAGAATTTATTTCAGACCGATTATTAACAAGATATTGCAAGATAATTGAACAAAAATATCAAGACCATCAATATTTGAGATGTAAAGGAGAAGATAACGTTATACCAGACGTACAGCTAGAATGAAGATAAGCATGCCAGCTGAAAAGAAGATAGAAAAGCAGCAAATACGACAAGAAGAAGATAACAACGGAGCAATAATAGAGAGACAAGTTAATTAAAGTTGAAAGTGACATATGGAAGAATAGATACTTTTTCTTGAAAACTTTACGTAAATTATTTATTAGATACTATTTACTTTAAGACTTTTTGGCAAACATGTGCCATTATTAGTTGTAAAGCTATTCATAGCTTAGTCTTAAATTGTATAGACATTTGTAGGATTTAATTAGTTTTTGTCTTTTTAGAAGACCTTTTTAAGTTGGTAGGTTACAAGTGTAAAGATGTAAAAAGTTTAAGCGTTTTTTAAACATTATAAATAAAAGGCATCGAAGGCAGAATTAAAGCAAATTTTCATGCGTTGAAGCAAACACTCTTCTTTCACAATAAACTTTTGAATATTTAATAAAAAACAGATATATTTCTAAGCAAAAGCTATGGATGAACAAAGCCCAGAATTATCAAACCCACCAGAACAGGTATATTTATTTATGATTGTAAATATCTAAATTCATAAATTCCTAACAATCATGATGTGATAAAATAAGTTCATGTTAGTTGCTTTATAGTAGAATTATTCGAAAAATAGCATGTTAAGAAGTTTACTAGCAAAGTGGAAAAGGAGAAAAATCCCTAAGAACTATGCAATCCTAAAGGTGAAATCGGTGAGGCAAGAAAGCCGTGATAGGGGAGTAGCCAGAGTAGAGGCACTGTTTAAGGGAAAAGTATCCAGATTACCATGCTAATAGTGACCGAAGAATATGTTATTTAAGAATAATCTAGTATATAGTAATCTAAAATGATCATATTTTGTTATGTGTATGATTGAAGGAAACATTTTGAAAAAGCATCATATGAAAAATGAATACTTATTTATCTGACAAAATGGTAGATAAATTTAAAATACTTGTTTTGTATGTACTTAAGGATATAGAAATTATAGATATAAGAAAAATCATATTGAAAAAAATATTTGATAAATATTTTATGACTAGAATAAATTACATACCTCACCTACCTAACTACTCTTATAAATACTTACATACCAAACCTACACATCAACCATGATAAATTACGTATATTTAGAATATTGGAAAATAGATATGAAAAATATACAATTAATAGAAAAACTAATGAAAACAAATTTAGAAGAATATATGAGAACCAAAGATATAAAATATATAGAATACCTTAATGAAAATATAGAAGAATTAATAATATTAAAACAAACAACTAAAGAAAATTATGTAAAAGCATTTAATTAACCCACCTAAATGACAGATAATTTTGAAATACTAGTTTTATACATACTTAGAGATATAGAAATTATAGACGTAAAAAAATAATATGGAAAAAAATATTTAACATTGAAGATGAAGAGTTAGATATAAATCAGATAGAAGACGAGTTAGGAGAAATATACTTAAGTGATGACAATCACTATTACTACTTAGATAATTATTCAGATGGATATTATACAGATTAAGAAATGCTAGAATATATTCAAAGAGTTAGTGAAAAACAAAGTTGGCTATACGAAGAAATTAATTATAGAAATCAGCTTAGAAAAGAAAGAGAACAATTAAAAGAAAGATTAATTTGGATAAATAAAACCATGAAACAACTAGAATCAAAAGACAGTTTAGAATATGATTTAGACATAGAACTATTAATAGAAGAAAAAGACAGGATAATTAACGAAATAGATAACCTAGAATTTAATATTAGGTATAGTAAAATTAGAATAAATTATTACAAAGAAATTTGCAGTATCACAACTACTTTAGGATAAAATGATAGACTATGAGTATTTAAAATATTGGAGACAAGATATGGAAGAAATAAGAGCAACAAAGATACTTATGAAAGAAAATTTAATTGAATATTTTAGAACAAAAGATATAGAATATTTAGAATACCTCCAAAATAATATAGAAGAATTACAAAGACTAAGAGAAAAAACTAAAGAATACTACAATAAAGCTTTTAATCAATTACCACATAATCACCGTTCAAGATATGAACATTAATAAAATAAAAATGTTTAGAGAAGTTAAGAAATATCCACGCACAAATAAAATAGATCCATTAGAATAGATCTATTTTTTTGAATATATTTACCCAAGTTATCCGCACCTCCTAACTTCATTAGTCTTTAGGTTTTCTATTTCATTATCTATACTGTCCACTTTCATTTAAAGTGTAGTTAGGATTTTGAGTATCTTTTCTAAAACATCATCTTCTATTATATCAGTCTGTCTAGATTTGTCTTGATATGTAATATGCAATAACATTTTTCTTAGTACTAATTACTTCAATTGTAAATATAAAATTTAATATATTCAATACTAGTCTCCGAATCTCTTTTGTTGTAACTGAATTTTGTATTTTCTTTGTTAGCCACCACCGAACCTGGGTATTATCTGTTCTCACAATAAATTTATTATATACAATATATGGTTCAAATGCTAATAAACATTTATATAACGAACAACATAGGCTCTGATACCAATTGTTGGGGGTGCGGATAACTTGGGTAAATAAATAGATAAATAGATCTATTCTAATGGATCTATTTTTATTTGTGCGTGGATATTTCTTAACTTCTCTAAACATTTTTATTTTATTAATGTTCATATCTTGGACGGTGATTATGTGGTAATTGATTAAAAGCTTTATTGTAGAATTCTTTACTTTTTTCTCTTAGTCTTTGAATTTTTTCTATATATTATTTTGGAGGTATTCTAAATATTCTATATCTTTTGTTCTAAAATATTCAATTAAATTTTATTTCATAAGTATCTCTATTGCTCTTATTTCTTCCATATCTTGTCTCCAATATTTTAAATACTCATAGTCTATCATTTTATCCTAAAGTAGTTGTGATACTGTAAATTTCTTTGTAATAATTTATTCTAATTGTGCTATACCTAATATTAAATTCTAGGTTATCTATTTCGTTAATTATCCTATTTTTTTTATCCTATGAATAGTTCTATGTCTAAATCATATTCTAAACTGTCTTTTGATTCTAGGTGTTTCATGGTTTTATTTATCCAAATTAATCTTTCTTTTAATTGTTCTCTTCCTTTTCTAAGCTGGTTTCTATAATTAATTTCTTCGTATAGCCAACTTTGTTTTTCTCTAACTCTTTAAATATATTCTAGCATTTCTTAATCTGTATAATATCCATCTGAATAATTATCTAAGTAGTAATATTGATTGTCATCACTTAAGTATATTTCTCCTAACTCGTCTTCTATCTGATTTATATCTAACTCTTCTATCTGATTTATATCTAACTCTTCATCTTCAATGTTAAATATTTTTCTCATATTATTTTCTTTACGTCTATAATTTCTATATCTCTAAGTATGTATAAAACTAGTATTTCAAAATTATCTGTCATTTAGGTGGGTTAATTAAATGCTTTTTCATAATTTTCTTTGGTTGTTTGTTTTAATCTTATTAATTCTTCTATATTTTCATTAAGGTATTCTATATATTTTATATCTTTGGTTCTCATATATTCTTCTAAATTTGTTTTCATTAGTTTTTCTATTAATTGTATATTTTTCATATCCATTTTCCAATATTCTAAATATACGTAATTTATCATGGTTGATGTGTAGGTTTGGTATGTAAGTATTTATAAGAGTAGTTAGGTAGGTGAGGTATGTAATTTATTCTAGTCATAAAATATTTATCAAATATTTTTTCCAATATGATTTTTCTTATATCTATAATTTCTATATCCTTAAGTACATACAAAATAAGTATTTTAAATTTATCTACCATTTCGTCAGATAAATAAGTATTCATTTTTCATATGATGCTTTTTCAAAATATTCCCTTCAATCATACACATAACAAAATATGATCATTTTAGATTACTATATACTAGATTATTCTTAAATAACATATTCTTCGGTCACTATTAGCATGGTAATCTGGATACTTTTCCCTTAAACAACGCCTCTACTTTGGATACTCCCCTATCACGGCTTTCTTGCCTCACCGGTTTCACCTTTAGGATGGCATAGTTCTTAGGGATTTTTCTGCTTTTTCACTTTACTAGTAAACTTCTTAACATGCTATTTTTTTGAATAATTCTACTATAAAGCAACTAACATGAACTTATTTTATCATATCATGATTGTTAGAAATTTATGAATTTAGCTATTCATAATCATAAATAAATATACCTGTTTTGGTAGGTTTGATAATTCTGGGTTTTGTTCATCCATAGCTTTTACTTAGAAATATATCTGTTTTTTATTAAATATTCAAAAGTTTGTTGTGAAAGAAGAGTGTTTGCTTCAACGCATGAAGGCTTGCTTTGATTCTGCCTTCGATGCCTTTTATTTATAATGTTCAAAAACCGCTTAAACTTTTTACATCTTTACACCTATAACCTATCAACTTAAAAAAGTCTTCTAAAAAGACAAAAACTAATTAA
Source organism: Capsicum pubescens (assembly GCA_030864215.1). Taxonomy (NCBI): domain Eukaryota; kingdom Viridiplantae; phylum Streptophyta; class Magnoliopsida; order Solanales; family Solanaceae; genus Capsicum; species Capsicum pubescens. The sequence goes on along the minus strand of CM061546.1, from coordinate 138,846,582 downwards.
ATCCTACAAATGTCTATACAATTTAAGACTAAGCTATGAATAGCTTTACAACTAATAATGACACATGTTTGCCAAAAAGTCTTAAAGTAAATAATATCTAATAAATAATTTACGTAAAGTTTTTAAGAAAAAGTATCTATTCTTCCATATGTCACTTTCAACTTTAATTAACTTGTCTCTCTATTATTGCTCCGTTGTTATCTTCTTCTTGCCGTATTTGCTGCTTTTCTATCTTCTTTTCAGCTGACATGCTTATCTTCATTCTAGTTGTACGTCTGGTATAACACTATCTTCTTCTTTACATCTCAAATATTGATGGTCTTGATATTTGTGTCCAATTATCTTGCAATATCTTGTTAATAATCGGTCTGAAATAAATTCTTTCTTAATTGCTCTTGCAGTAGATTGTTTTTCTGGGTTAAGTAACGTCATTATCCATTGTCTGACATCTTACATATCTGTTTGTCGTAGTTCTGTTGAATTTGAATAAATCATTTTATGGTCTCTTGAATAATAGCTTCATATTGGGTTTCCATTGATATAATTATTTGTTAATTCTTGAATAATTGTAGCTAGTCCAATAAGTCATTTATTTACGTAGAAATCGGGTATCTCAATTCTGGGTATCTCTGGCTGCTGTACAATATCTTCCGGTATAATCATATCTCTGGTTAATCCTATTTTTACAACTTGTATAACTGGTTTGATCTCGTCGTATAATATCTCTGCTGGTACAGTATAAAACTTTATATAAAATAGATTTCCTTTGGTTACTCTTTTATAAGTGGTGAATATTTTATGTAATTCTTTCATAGCTGATAGTTCTTCTCCATCTTGGGTATATATGGTATTTAATAATCCATAGTCGAAATAAGTTTTTATTAAGCTTGGGTTAGTTTTGGGTAGTGCGATTAGCTTGTTATGACCTTGCAATCTTTGGGCTATATAGTTTGTGTTTGGTTCTTGGATATCTGTAGCTCTGGGGTTAAGGTTTAGAAAAGTTTGTACTTTGTAGATATTTTCTATGTATCCTCGGGCTAGATGGTTATAAGTTTTTTTATCTTGGTTCAAACTATCTCGATATGTGGTAATTTATGGGGGTATGTACGAGGGGTCTTTTTGTATTTTTGGTATAAATGGTTTCTCAAATATCTTATTCATGTTCATGTTCTGGTATCTTTGTCCACTAACTCCTTTGCTTGTACCTGCAATTGTAGATTGATAAACGTTATGGTTTTTATGGAGTGTCCCAACGTCTCCTTTTAGCTCTGAAATTTTAATATCTTCCGATCGACATAGCTCTGCACACTGCTGAGTTAGCTGATTTGTAGCTTCAGACTTCAGTTTAACTTCATTAGTCTTTAGCTTTTCTATTTTATTACCCATACTGTCCACTTTCATTGAAAGTGTAGTTAGAGTTTTGAGTATCTTTTCTAAATCATCATCTTCTATTATATCAGTCTGTGTATCTTTGTCTTGATATGTAATCTGCAATAACATTTTTGTTAGTACTAATTACTTCAATTGTAAATGTAAAATTTAATATATTCAATACTAGTCTCCAAATCTCTTTTGTTGTAACTGAATTTTGTATTTTCTTTGTTAGCCACCATCAAACATGGATATTATCTGTTCTCACAATAAATTTGTTATATACAATATATGGTTCAAATGCTAATAAACATTTATATAACGAACATAATTCTTTTCTATTTATTTTCCATTTTATTTCTGTTTCATTAAACATACCTGAGTAGTATCTGCAATGATGTTCTATTTTTTCATTTTCTAATCTATATTTAAGTACTCCTCCATAACTATATTCACTTGCATCTGCTTCTACTATATATGTAAATTTTTTATTTTAATTTGGGAATTGTAATTTTGATAACTTTTTACAAAGTATTTTTATTTTTTGAACTTGTTTTTTATCTTCTTAGTTGTAATTCTATTCTACATCCTTTTTTAATTTTTTCTGTAAAGGCTTTAGGTTTTCTGCTAATTTTGGTATATATTCTCTTACTTGGTTTACTAATCCTAAAAATGATTGTAATTTTATTTTTGTATCTAATTCTGCTTTTGAATTTATTATTTTTTGTACTATATGTTGTTGCATTTTTACTCCACTTTTATCTATTTGTATTCCTAAAAACTCTATCTGGTTTTTCATAATTTCGGCTTTCTTTTCCCTTAAACTTATTCTTGATTTTTCTATTATATCTATAAATTGTTCTAATAATTTTAAATGTTCCTCTTTAGTTTTTGTATATAGTAGTATATCATCTATGTATACTATACAATTAGGTAATTGTTTAAAATAACTATCCATAAAATGTTGCTATATACCTGGTGCATTTTTATATACAAATGGTAATACATTCCATTCATAAAATCCTTGTGGTACCGTAAATGCGGTTAATTCCTTAGATTCTTCTTCTAATTTTAAGTGGTAAAATACTAATTTACAATCAAATTTACTAAAATAGTTATATCCTGTATTTGTCTTATTTTTTATATCTTATTTGGTATTGGATAATTATATGTCATAGTTTTTGCATTTAAATTTCTATAATCAATAACCATTCTACTTTTACCTCTTTTTTGTTCACGATGTTTATTTATTATAAATGCTGGACTATTGTGTTTACTATTATTTTTTTGTATATACTGTTTTTCTAATAATTCATCTATATGCATTTTAAATTCTTTTAAATCGTCAAAACTATATGTTAATGGTTTTTGAGTTATTATGCTATTTTTATCTATTAATTTAATTTTTATAGTAGTTTTATGTTTTTTCCATCCTTTTAATGGATTTTCACTATATAATTGTCTTAATTTTTTCTTAATTATTTCTACCTTATCTATTAAAAATACAGTTATTTCTTTTTTATTTATCGAAAATACAACTAGTTCTACTGTGTCTTCTGCATTTTTTATATTTTTTAACTTTTGTGTAATTTTTTCACTTCCTTCTATCCAATCAGTTTTCTTTCTTATTTTATTAATAACTCTTTTTGCTCTTACTTTTTGTTTCATGGTGTTGTAAACCACCAATCTGTTTTAGTTATTATATGTGGGTATGATTTATCTAAAAATGACATTCCTAAAACCATATCTTTTGATGTTAGTTCATAATTATAGATTTCTTTTATTGTTATTATTTTATCCCATATCTGTATTTTTACAATTTTAGCTTTATATGTAATTAAGCTTCCTTCATTATTAGATCATTTGACTACTATTGGTGTTTTTAATTTATACCATTTACTTTCTGGTAAACAGTTGTATCTACATAAGTTTGCTTCTGCTCCTGTATCTACCATAGGTGTATAATACTTATTATAATATCCTTTTACTATTATTTTTACAAGTACATATATTTTCATATCATTTTAAAGTTCTTTTTATGAATAATATTTCTTTATTATATGTTATAGATAATTGTGTATGTTCTATATTGTATGGTTTACTTGTTCTAGCCATTTTATTCCTAATATTATGTTTGCTTTTTGCATTTCTTCCTTTATTTCAAATTCTATTTTTATTTTTCTGACTCCTATTATTATTTTTTTTCTACCGTATCTTTAATGTTTATTAGACTCTTTGGTAGATCTGGGCATATATCACTATTAGATTTTATTTCTTCACTTTTTACTAGATATTTTGTTATATAATTTTCTTCTTGTCCTGTGTTTAAGAGTATTGAATATTCTTTTTCATTTATTGTTCCTGTTATGTAATATTGATTTAAATTAACTGTTGAAGTTGTTTCATAACTTGTTCTTTTTGATGAGCTTGATGATTCTGGTTTTTCATGAGCTATTCTTTTTGTTGTGCTTATTCTATCATTTATTATTTCTAAATCTTCTTCTATATCTATGTCTCTGTAACTATAATCATTATTATCAATTATTTTTACAAATTGTTCAAAAGAACTTTCTATTTCTATTTTATTAATTTTATTTTTTCCCATTATTTTATGTTTTGTTGTTAATACATATAGATTTTTACATCTTGCTGTAAATATTTTACTTTCTGGGGTTAGTTCTATTTATGATATTCTTCAATATAATACTAATGATTTATCTATATTTTTATCTGTTATTGCTACTGAATAATTCACACTTATTATAAATTTAAATTTTTGGTATATTAAATTTCCTTTTATAGCGGTTATTATACCTTTTTCTATAGGTTTTATAATTATATCATCTGCTAAATATAATTCTATTGGTGTATCTATTCCTTCTTTAAAACACATTTTTATCAATATCTCTGTTCCTCCAAGGTGTACATATTTTATTGGGTCTTTATTTTTTATATAGTTAATTTTTTTATTAACTATTCTTTTTGTTACTAGTGGTATACTAGCTCTTCCTTTTGCATATCTACAGTCTATTACATGTTCTTTTTGGCTTACTACGTAGTATTCTTCCTTTTTTCTACTAAGTATATTTTTTATTGTTGGTATTTTAAATATTTTTTTTACACTTAAGTCTAACTCTTTTCCTTTTATTTCGTCAAATATATTACTGTCAAATATAATTTTTTGATCTGTTCCTTCTTCATTTAAATATTCTTCCTTTGTTATTATTTTTATATCTTCTTCAATTATTTGGTTCATTTTTATATCTTCTTCAGTTATTTGGTTCATTTTTATATCTTCTTCAGTCATTTGATTCATCTAATTCACTATCTATTTCATTATCTGTTTCATTCTCCGAAATTTCATATATACTATCTTCACTTTCTAATTCATAATCTATATAATCTATCTGCATATATTCTGTATTTTCTATTTTTATTTCTGATATTTATTTATTTTTTGGGTTTTTGGTAATTTACAATTTCTAGCTAAATGTCCTAGTTTTCCACAATTATAACAAGTACATTCTTTTATGGATTTATTTTTTCTATATGGTCTTTTACGCTTATAATTTTTTACATAATATCTTTTTCTTGGTTTCTTATATTTATATTTTGATTTTTTGTATTTATTATATTTCTTATGTCTTTTTCTTTTCTTATAATATTTTTCTTTACATCCAAATTGAGGTGCTATTTTATCTTTGCAACATGCTAAATTTCTTATTAATGTTTTTTCCATTTTTATTTCCTCTCTATATTTTTCACATAGATTTCTATACCATTGTTGTAAAATTTTTATCCTTGTTCATAGGGTATCTACTATTTTTGCTTCATCTCAATTCTTTATTATTTTTGAACTAAATGGTTCAGGTAATTTACTAAAATATAATTTTCTTATTTCTTTACTTTCTTTTATATTATATGTTCCTTTATAATAATATTCTTTAAATGCACCCGTATACTCATCTATATAACACGTATTACATATTGCTAATTTTAACAAAAAATTCCTATTCGTATCTTTCTCTTTATTTTGTTCTTCTTCTTCTGGTGTTATACTACTAAATTCTTCTCTTATAGCTATTTCATATTTTTTCAATATTTCTGTTGGTAGTATTTTAGTAGGTATTGATGTTCCTTCTGTTTTATTATCAGATCTTAGTACTTTTTTACTTGTTTCGGCTAGGTTTAAAAATCATAATTTTACTGTTCCTATTAATGTCTTTTCTATATATTCTGGTGTGTTTGTTGTATCTATTTTATTATCTAATAATTGTTTTGACATGTATCCTACCCATAGTTGTATTATTTTATTTGTGTCTATTGCACAGTCTAAATCTAAAAAATTGTAATTAATTATTTGTTTTGGTGTCCATTTATTATATTCATCCTTTGGATTATATCTTTTAAACTTATTTTTGTAATTATAGGTTGGTTTTCTTATTTCTGATGTACTAGGTATTATATTTTTATCTAGAGTATTTACTTCTGTATTTATTAATTCTAGATTTTCTTTATTAATTACTTCTTGTTTTTCATTAATTTCTAGTTTTCCTATGTTTTCTAGAATTTTTGTATATGTTTCACTATCTTCCGAATCATAATTATCTGTTTCTTCAGCATCTATTGTATTTATTTCTAATTCACTGGTTTCTGGTTCTTTATTTTTTATTTCTAATTTTTCTTTAAATTGATTTATCTCAATTAATAATTTTTGTTCTTTACCTTTTTTCTTCTTTTTCTTTCTATCTCTTTTCATATAAATCTTTTAGCATTTGTAGTTCTTTTTCTAATTCAGCAATTCTACTATTTTTAGTTTCTTCTATTTTTCGTATTTTTTTTGTGGTTTGTTGTTTTATTTTATCTATTTCCTTTTTCTGTCTATCTCTTCGTTTTCTCTTTCTATTCTTACCATGACTGCCAATTTATCTTCTAATTTTAATTCTTTTTTTCTAACATTAAATATAAATGTTCACCTATTTTCTTATATCTCCTTTCTAAATTAGAGAATACTATTTTTATTTTTAATCCTTCGTGATTTTCATATGTTTTTTCATCTATTATAAATTCTTCTTTGTTCATTTTATTTAAATGTATATAGGTTGTGTTGATATATATATTCTAGACTATCTATTGTTGATTCTAAATTTGATATTTCTTCTTTTTGTGCATTTATTGAGTTTTTACTAACTCCGACAATTATGTTATACTGTAGTCTTTCTATCCTTATTTTTAATTCTTTACGTTTTTCAGATATTATTTGTTTTAGTTCTTTATATTGTTGTGGTTTTTGTACGTTATTCATCTAAACAAATATTCTAAATATTGTTTTGGTGAATATCTAAATTTAATTGTTTCGTAATTAATAAATTAATCAAATAAATTCAAATATATCCTACTTCCGTAACTTTAAACATCACAGGCTTTGATACCAATTGTAGGAGGGTGCGGATAACTTGGGTAAATAAATAGATAAATAGATCTATATATTTCTTAAAGAAAATATTATTCAATAAAAAAGGAGTTTGACTACGGAATTAGTAAATACCAAAATAAATAGATACAAGTAAGTTGGTATTCTATAACATAATGATTTGAACTTTGAAGTATGTAAAATATTTATAACTCTGTGAAGACCAAATTTGAAGTGTACGTGCTTTGTACGTGTATTTTACATTGACTATTACAAAAAATTTTCCATTATGTGAAAGAAATTGCAGTGAAAACTCTTTGAATCTTATTTGGACCTAATTATTAGGACTATGAGTTTAGAAGAAAATAATATTGTAGTTTTAAAATCTTTAATTTTATTATGTAGCAGTTTTCATATAAATACCGTAAACATTCTTGTTATATATAAAGTAAAATGTTAATTGATTTGGAAATGTTAAATATTATGATTTTTCTCCTGAATCAAATAAATTTTTTAATTAAGTTGAAAGTCCTAAAACAATTTTTTTTTCTCCTTTTCATGCATAGTTTTTTCCTTTAAAAGTTGTGTGGGACTTCTTTTTAAAATTTTGACCCGTTTGATCATGAAAATGATAATTTTCTGAAATTAAAGTTGTTGTATTTGGCAACAATAACAACATACCCAGTATATTTCCACCCAGTGGGGTCTGGGGAGGGTAAGTATACACAGTCCATACCGCCTTGTACTTAATTCCTTTTAGATATGATACTCTTTTTTCTCTCGCTATTGACCTATGATTTTTTTCTCAAATTTTGTCACTTTTTAGTTCCTTGGACAGTTTAATTAAAATAATTTGAGAAAATAGGGAAAAAAAAGTAGTTTTATCTATTGTGAAGTGTTTTAATGAGGGACAAAAAGTTTAAATTATTTTTCTAATGTATTAAACTCAATTAATATTTAAAGAGTTTTTAACTTGTTCAACATTATTATGCGACAAAATAACCCTCAAAAATATTTTTCTCTCAAGAATTTGGTCAAATACCTTAATTTTAATATAAACATTTTTGACTCAAAAACTCAATTAAACAACTACAAAGGAAGGAATGCTGAAAGTGTTCAAATATTTGATCTAAAACGAAAGACATCATGAAACAAATATTAAAGGAAAGAAATTAAGACTTTAAGAATGGATAATATAATTTCAGAGCCCCCTTTGGTGTCATAAAGTTTTTTATTTTTCCAAAAAATATATAGTAAGTAGTGGTCATGTATATTACTCATATAGTCGTATTTTTTTATTTTTTTTTGCCAAATTCATGGCCAACACACCCATGTTGGGTTTTATTTCATTATACCACAATGTGGTACTCATATGGCCATTTTTATATCAGTAAACAACTTTTAGTTTTTCAAATATATTGATTCGACAATTTCCATGACAACAACTTCTATTTCGGACTTCATTCGGCGTCCATTATTGATTTTCTCTATGAGAAACTTTTAATTGAAAGAGAACACAAGAATTAATCAAAAAGATTATCAATTGTTTATTATGTATAAATCAAAATAAAAATAAGAAAAAACATGGAACAATATGTAACAACGTCAAAAGCACATTATAAAGTAAAAATTTATGTTAAAATAAATACTAAATATTTTGCTAATAATACCAATAATGTAAGTCTTTTCAACTTTTCTCTTCTTAATTTTTTGAGCAGTGCCTCCCTTTTTCTTTCTTCTCAAATCTAGAACATGAAAAGAGATGAAAAACACAAACAAAAGCATTAATAGGAATGTGAAACAACCATAACAAAACAAACTATTAAACCTTGTTGTTGCTTCTTTCTTTTTGACACGTTGAAGGGTCTTTTTCTCTCTCTCTATAGCTAAAAAGTTCTAAACCTAAAGGAGCTAAAAGTGGTAAAAGTTTACCTAAAATATAATTTAATTAATTTTATAGTCATAAATTTTAGGTACATAATTCAAATAAGGAAAGATTTAATAACTAAATTTTAATGAATTTTTAATTTTTAAAAAGTAAAAAGATAGCGAAAAGATGATTTTGTCTAAAACAAAGTCTTTTAATAAAGGGTAAAAAGTTCAATTTATTTTTCTAAAGGTTTCATACTTTTAATATATTATATATTATAGATTATAGATAGATATAAATTATAGATATAGGTTATAGATAAGTACTTACATATATATGAAATATACACATCATGTACAACAGAGTGTATGTGCAGTGTATACCGTGGTCATTTTTGGTAAACTAGATGGCGAATGGTATATATTGGTTACCATCCCTAACTATTATGGATCAATGAAGGGGAAAGTTTGTTGTACGGCCGAAATTATATTAAAATTTATATTTGCAACTTCTTTTTTGCTATTCTTGTCTTTATTTTGTTTTTGTAACATTATATTAGTTGTAAAGCTAGTTCAAGTATTTTTAAATATTTCTAAACATTAACTCTAAACATTAAAGAGTTAATGTTTAAAAACACAACTAAACTGTCTTTTTTTTGTTAGTTTCGTACTTCAATTGTCCATTGTTCTTCTTATCTATCTAAGCTATCACTCTATTATATTAAAACACACCTCAATGTCAAGTTGGCAAAATATTTGTTTTAACTGATAATATGCGTGTGCATGACAACTCATCATCGAGGTGTATTTTAGTACAAAAGGAGTGGTAATTGATGAATGAAATCCGTGAAAAAGTAATAATTTAGGTAGGTAAATTAAGTAATGAATAGTTGAGGTATGAGGCTCATGAAAAAAGATAATAATTTAGGTGTGTTTTTAACAAAATCTTAACGTTAAATGTATAAAAAGAATTTGTAAGTGAAAAAATACTATGATATTTTTCATGGAGTATATTTTATAATTTCTTTATGTTTTCAAACAAATGGATGCACAAAGCTCTTCTCCTTTTTAATAATCGTGGTGTCCTGGTCAGTTTGCGTGCACGTCGATTAATTTCATGGAATACATGTCACCTCTGTCAATCAACATATATCAGGTAACTTTATCCACCAAGGAAGATGGAAGAAATCACATAGTTTTTATCTCTGTTGGGAATTGAACCTGAGACTTCATGGTACTCAACTCCACTTTATTGAACTACTGGATCACACCCTTGGGGGCAGCTCCTCTCCTTTTTATTTACTAAAAGTTTTTGAGATTAAAAACTTTAATGATCCAATTAAGTTTTACCTTATATTGGATTAACTTCATTATTATTTTCTCCATTAAGCTTTATTAGCTAAACTTTTTTTTTGCAAAAAATTAAAAATAATACAATATTCAAGTAAATTCAATAATTTTTAATGCTACAAATTGTTGTATGATGTCCTCAATGAAGTTAGCTTATACATAAACATGATATTTAAAATAAAATAATGCTAGAAAGTTTTGATACGAACACATGCTTTTGTAGACGTCTTCAAATAATACAAAAGGAATAGGAAAGTTGATGAAATTATTTTTTATTCTCACTTTTATCTTTTCTTTTTTCTTAAAATGCATGTTAAGATATAATATAGTTCAACAATTTTCTTATTTTGATTTTTTCAAAGGAACTAATATTGTGATTTCTTAAATGTGTATGAAACTCTAGTATTTTTTGTTTAACTTAATTATTTTGACCAAAATTATATAAAATACTAATTATCTCATCTTTTATAAAACATTTCAATATCCAAAATGTGAAAAAATCACTCTTGTTCGTAATTATTTATTAGTATTATCACTTTTTGGTGAGTTAAACTGTAATTCTTAAAAAAGCAATTTTATTTATATGTAAAAAGTAATTTTTAATTTAGTAATTAAACAGGTACTAACGTAGAAAGGGAATGTCATGATAACATTTTTACTTATCTATTATGAATTTCTTAAGTAAAAAAGATATCTACAAATAAATATAATAACTATTTCCACATAAAAGAATTAGATAATTGTAATACCCCGCGATTTTTCCTAGCTTAAACTCGTCCAGAAAATGACAAGGAGTAGCTTCTAGAATGAGTGATGTTTATTTCGTGTGGAATTCTTTAAATTTAGACTTTTCATGACGTAGGAAATTGAATTAGCTTTCCAACGATATAAGATTCGCCTAAATCCGATAACCGGGTAAGAAGTTATGGCTATTTAAAGTTTCAATTGCAAAACACCATCATTTAGACCCTTAGCGCGCCGCGGAGCAGTGTCAAATCCCAATTGTCATTTTTTAGTGGCCCTTCGCGATATTGGCGCATCGTAGAGAGGGCCAATTTCCCAGTTGTCAATTTCCAGAGGTCCAGCGCGATAATGGCGCATCACGCCATGTGCGAAAATGGCATTCCAAAGGGGCACCGCGATGACTCCGCATCGCGGAGTCTATCCAGTTTCCAATTGTCATTTTTCAGTGAGCCATCACAATAGTGACGCGTCGCGGTGGTCACCCAGATCGGGAAAATGTACGTTTTTCAGTTCCGTTTAAAATTTTAAAGGGGGCATTTTGGTAAATTACCCAACTCTCAATCCGTCCAAAAACAGAAGATTTATCATATTTGAGAGCGCTTTATGCTCCATTCATCATTCTCTCTTAAACAAAACCCTAAGGCGCATACTTCCTCTCCAAGAAACTCAAGAGTTCCTCCATTAACTCTCCAAGATAAGTTAAGATTGAGGATTTCCAATACAAGAACACTAAGAATTCATCTCCAAAGCATCCATAGGAATCCAAGATTCGAGTCTTTCATCAAAGATCATCAATTAAGGTATGCGGGTTTTGAACAAGGATAATTCTTTCATTCTTGTGCCCAAAACTTTATTTTATTTACAAATTTACTGCAATTTATATAATTTTCCATGAAATTCAAGCTAGGGTTTATACCCATTATCATTCTTTGCAAGATTATGAGATTTTTCATGATTTAGAAGTTGAAATACATGATTATGTTTATGTTTCCATGCATATTGCTGAAATTTCCAGATTTTAAGATGATTTATGAATGTTTACATTATCAAGTATGAATTTTTAGATGTTTCAACATGAGATTGATGCTTGGGTCAATAGACCCCATTTAAAGATTATTGTTTCAAGATTGTTTGTGCTATAAGCACCCCATGACTAGATTATTTTGAGATTTTAGATAAAGAATCCACTTTATTTCAGAAGACTTGAGATTTAAAGAAAAGCAAAGCATAGTTGGCTTTCTATGAACCTTTGTGTAAAGTTTAAAGTGAATTTCTTAAGATTTTGAGCATGAGATTGGGAGTAGTATTTAGCACAAAGATGGGTAAGTTACTGCGATTTCATACCCCAGAACTACGTGCCACCGTAGGTACAGATTATCAGATTATTCCCACTTCTATGTGGATGACTCAGATTGTGATCACACAGATTAGAATGTTCTATTTCAATGGCAAGAGTAGAACAACCCTACCTAACGGGGGCCATTCATGGGGCTCCATGGATGCTCACATGGTGTATTGTCAGTTAGAAGAACCTCCCAAAAGATGTCCCCCATTCTTAAAACAGTTTATTGATTTGATGCCTTAAGATATACAAATTAAGTTTTCAGACTTCACTTAGCCTACGTGATTTGAGAAATAGAACAGAACTATAGATTTCAGAACTAAGTGTGATGACTCACAAGATTTAGATTATATATTTTATTATTCACGCTTTACTTCCAGATTTTAGATTATTCAAGCCTAAGTGAGTCATTTACATTTAGTATGCATGATTTTATAAATTGTGATGATATTGTTTACTTACTGTATGCACTCCCATATACTCAGTACATCATCAAAGTACTAATCCACATTTATGTCTATGTGCTACATTGTCTCATAATGTAGGTTCAGGTGCTCAGTCTCAGCAGCGTGATTGATTTTTGAGCATCTTTTCTACATTCTTGCAGTTTGTGAGTCCTCATAGTTCGGGGACTTAGTTGCTTACACTTTCAGTTTATTAGCAGATGTTTCTCATTTTATTTTCAGACAGTTTGAGTTAGCTGGGGCGTGTCCCAGTGACTCTCTAGATTCAGATAGTAGAGGCTTGTCGGACTACTAGTTTCAGTGTTAGACTTTAGACTCAACACTCAGATTCTCAGTATTTGCCTTACCAAGATTTATGAGATTTCTATGTTTTAGGTAAAAACTTCCGTATCTATTATGTTTTCATACCCGCATTTCCCTATTTTAAGATTCAGATTTAGAAAAGGCAGCCAGGGTTAGATCAGGACTACTTATAGTTCGAAGCACCGTGTGGCGTCCTGGGAATTAGATTTCGGGGCGTTACAAACTTGGTATCAGAGCTTAAGGTTTAGAGAGTCCTAGAGAGTCAGACAAGTCGTGTTACATATAGTTTTGATCATCGGTGTGAAACGTGCCACATCTATGAGCAAGAGGCTATAGAGCGTTTAGGAAATCATCTCTTCTTTTATGATCTATCATGCATTCATTGTCTCTATCTTCTTCTAACTCGTGCTTTTACATGACAGAAAATGCCTCATCGTTAAGCTAACGCCCATAGAAACGATAATCAGCCACCTCAGCCCGCAGATCCTTTGAATGAGAATAGGTCATATGTAGAGTTTTGGGTTGCCTTTCTGGTGCTAGCCCAAGCTGTGACAACTAATATTACGGCAATCGTTAAGCTACAGTCCCACCTCAGTAGGATGGGGATTTAGCCGTAGCCAAAATTTGAGATTTTATGAGAATAAACCCGCCAGAATTCTTTGGGTCGAAAGCAGAAGAGGACCCATAGTTATATCTTGATGAGGTGAAGAAAATCGCCCAAATTATGCATGTTTCTAAAGAGGAGAGTATAGAATTGGCGTCCTATAGGCTGAACGATGTTGCTTATGATTGGGTAGTGATGTGGAAGAAGAGTAGAGGGGTGAATGCAACTCCCATGACTTAGCAGATATTTTAGGATGCGTTCTTAGACAAGTTCTTCCCACTTGAGTTAAATGAATCTAAGATAGAAGATTTCATGAACCTGAGGCAGGGCTCCATTACAGTGTAGGAGTACTACCTCAAGTTCAACCAGTTGTCTAAGTATGCCCCTGATCAGATGGCTGACCCTAGGTCAAGCATGAGTAAGTTTGTGACCGGTGTGTTTGGGATGGTAGTTAAGGAGTGTAGGACTGCGATGCTCAATAGGGATATGGATCTCCCTAGATTGATAATGCATGCTCAACAGATTGAGACAGAAAACATGAAGGATAGAGAGAGAGTAAATAAGAGCGCTAGAACAGGGCAATTTGATCATTATCAGAATAGGTCTGGAGGAGAAAATTGTTTGCAGTTTTAGAATAGTTCATCTATGCCTATACCTTCTTCGACCAGTGATCTTGCACCCAGAAATTGGCAGGAACAGTAGGGTAAGTCCTCTATGTTCAGATCTCAAAATAGTGTGAGTAATAGGCCTAATCAATCCCTATGTGCTAATTGCGACAAACATCATGGAGGTAAATATTTATGGGGTCAGAAAGGTTGTTATGGTTGTGGCCAAGAGGGTCACTGAATCAAAGAGTGTCCGCATGCTAGGTGGGTCTATAGAGATGTTCGTCTCTAGATTCAGGCTAACAGTGCGCCAACTCCTCTAGGTCGCTCAACCCCTCCTCAGGGTGCATCATCTAGTACCAGTGGCGGTTAGCACCAGAATCAGTTTTATGCTCTGCCATCTCGCTAGGAACAAAAAGATTCCCCAAATGTTGTTACTGGTATGCTTCGTGTCTTTCATTTTGATGTTTATGTGTTGTTAGACCCTAGGTCGAGCTTCTCTTATGTGACCCCATTAGTTGCTGTGAATTTTGAGATAAGTTCTGAAAAGATCCCTGAGCCTTTCTTGGTTTCTACCCTAGTAGGTGAGTTAGTTGTTTCCAAACAAATTTATAAAATGTGTCCTATCACTGTTCTTCATAAAGTCATGTTAGCAGACTTGATAGAGTTAGACATGGTCAATTTCGGTCTTATTCTTGGTATGGATTGGTTCTATTCTTGTTATGCATCTATAGATTGTCGCACCCGAGTAGTGAAGTTTCAGTTCCCAGATGAGCCAATCTTTAAGTGGTCAGGTAATTCAGTGTCTCCCAAGAGTCATTTCATATCCTATCTTAAAGCCAGAAAGTTGATATCCAAAGATTGCATTTATTATCTAGTTCGAGTTAAAGACACTAACTCTAAGACTCTAACAATTCAATTCGTGTAAGTGGTCAATAAGTTTCCGAATATTTTTCCAGAAGATCTCCCAGGGGTACCTCCCGATAGGGAAATAAAATTCGGTATTGACCTTCTCCCAGATACTCAGCCTATTTATATCTCTCCCTATAGTATGGCTCCCGCAGAGCTTAAGGAGTTAAAAGAGCAATTCAAAGATCTTTTTGATAAAGGTTTCATAAGGCCTAGTGTTTCTCCATGAGGCGCTCCCGTCCTATTCGTACGAAAGAAAAATGGTTCTTTGCGTATGTGCATTGACTATCGTCAGCTGAATAAAGTTATCGAAAAAAAAAATATCCTGTTCCTAGAATTGATGACTTGTTTGATCAACTCCAAGGTGCAAGCTATTTCTCAAAGATATACCTTCGATCCGGCTATCATCAGCTTAAAGTAAGGAGGTGTGACATTCCAAAGATGGCCTTTAGAACCCGTTATGGTCATTTTGAGTTTCTAGTTATGTCTTTCAGGCTAACCAATGCTCTAGCAGCTTTCATAGACCTCATGAATCGAGTGTTCAAACAATATCTAGACATGTTTGTCATAGTATTCATAGATGATATCCTTGTGTACTTCCGTAGCGAGGATGACCATGCAGACCATCTTAGAACTGTCTTGTAAACTCTTAGAGATCTTCAATTATTCGCTAAATTCAACAAGTGTGAATTTTGGGGCATCACGGAGAGGGAAAATTTCCCAGTTGTCAATTTCTATAGGTCCAATGCAATAATGGTGCATCGCGCCATGTGCCAAAATGGCATTCCAAAGGGGCACCGCGATGACTCCGCATCGCGGAGTCTGCCCAGTTTCCAATTGTCATTTTTCAGTGAGCCATCACGATAATGGCGCGTCGTGGTGGCCACCCAGATCAGGAAAATGTACGTTTTTCAGTTCCGTTTAAAAGTTTAAAAGAGGCATTTTGGTAAATTACCCAACCACCAATCTGTCCCAAAACAGAAGATTTATCATATTTGAGAGCACTTTATGCTCCATTCATCATTCTCTCTTAAACAAAATCCTAAGGCTCATACTTCCTCTCCAAAAAACTCAAGAATTTCTCCACTAACTCTCCAAGATAAGTTACGATTGAAGATTCTCAATACAAGAACACTAAAAATTCATCTCCAAAGCATCCATAGGAATCCAAGATTCGAGCCTTTCATCAAAGATCATCAATTAAGGTATGTGGGGTTTGAACAAGGATAATTCTTTCATCCTTGTGCCCAAAACTTTATTTTATTTATAAATTTACTGCAATTTATATGATTTCTCATGAAATTCAAATTAGGGTTTATATCCATTATCATTTTTTGCAAGATTTTGAGATTTTTCATGATTTAGAAGTTGAAATACATGATTATGTTTATGTTTCCATGCATATTACTGAAATTTCCAAATTTTAAGATGATTTATGAATGTTTATATTATCAAGTATGAATTTTTAGACGTTTCAACATGAGATTGATGCTTGGGTCAATAGTCCCATTTAAAGATTGTTGTTTCAAGATTGTTTGTGCTATAAGCACCCCATGACTAGATTATTTTGAGATTTTAGATAAAGAATCCACTTTATTTCAGAAGACTTGAGATTTAAAAAAAAGCAAAGCATAGTTGGCTTTCTGTGAACCTTTGTGTAAAGTTTAAAGTGGATTTCTTAAGATTTTAGGCATGAGATTGAGATTAGTATTTAGCACCGAGATGGGTAAGTTACTACGATTTTATATCCCAGAACTACGTGCCACCGTAGGTACAGATTATCAAATTATTCCACTTCTATGTGGATGACTCAGATTGTGATCACACATATTAGAATGTTCTATTTTGATGGAAAGGGTAGAACAACCCTACCTAATGGGGGCCAGTCGTAGGACTCCATGGATGCTCACATGGTGTATTGTCGGTTAGAAGAACCTCCCAAAAGATGCCCCTATTCTTAAAACAGTTTATTGATTTGAAGCCTTAAGATATACAGAATAAGTTTTCAGACTTCACTTAGCCTACGTGATTTGAGAAATAGAACAAAACTATAGATTTCAGAGCTAAGTGTGATAACTCACAATATTTAGATTACATGTTTTATTCAGATTATTGAAGCCCACATGAGTCATTTACATTTAGTATGCATGATTTTATAAATTGTGATGATATTGTTTACTTATTGCATGCACCCCCATGTACTGAGCACATCATCAAAGTATCGATCCATATATATGTCTATGTGCTAAATTGTCTCATAATGTAGGTTCAGGTGCTCAGTCTCCGTAGCGTGATTGATTTTCGAGCATCTCTTCTACATTCCTGCAGTTGGTGAGTCCTCATATTTTGAAGACTTAGTTGCTTACCCTTTCAGTTTATTAACATATGTTTCTCATTTTATTTTCAGACAGTTTGAGTCAGCTGAGGCCTATCCAAGTGACTCTGTAGATTCAGATAGTAGAGGCTTGTCGGACTACTGGTTTCAGTGTTAGACTTTAGATTCAGCACTCAGATTCTCAGTATTTTCCTTACCAAGATTTATGAGATTTCTATGTTTTAGGTAAATACTTTCGCATCTATTATGTTTTCATACCCGCATTTCCCTATTTTGAGATTCAGATTTAGAAAAGGCAGCCAGGGTTAGCTCAGGACTATTTGTAGTTTAGAGCACCGTGTGGCATCCCGGGAATCAGATTTTGGGGCGTTACAATAATAAATTTTTGGATCAATTTTAAATTTGGTTTAATAGATAGATTTCTTGTGGTGCATCTATTATTTGGGATAACTATATGGCTTTCCAAACATAAGCTTCTAATTATTCTATTTAAACTAAGTTTTAATTAATTATAATTTATAACCTGTCCTGTCAATTAAATACAACTC
This sequence comes from Capsicum pubescens, assembly GCA_030864215.1. NCBI lineage: Eukaryota > Viridiplantae > Streptophyta > Magnoliopsida > Solanales > Solanaceae > Capsicum > Capsicum pubescens. The sequence continues at coordinate 138,828,725 of CM061546.1, read as the reverse complement.
ATAGTCTCTCTCTTTTATTTTCTCCCTTTCTCTATCTTCTAGCTTTTTTTCCTTTCTTTTTCCTTTCTTTTTCCCTTTTCCTTTTTTCTCTTTTCATTTTTTCCTTTTTCCTTTTTCTTATTTTTTTTGTATTTTTTTTTCTTATTTTTTCATTTTTCATTTTTATTTCTTTTTCTTTGCAATGCCTTTTTGTATTCTTTTTTCTCTTTTCGTTCTTGTTTTTTTTTTCTTTTTTGTCATTTTTCTCCTTCTTTTTTTAATCTTTTTCTCTCGCTTGATTTTGTTGTTGTATTATATATTTTATATGTTTTTTATATTTTATATTTATTTGTATCATACTGTATATTACAAATAAATTTATTATTTATTTGAATAGTTTATCCATGAATAGGTATAATTTAACATTTGTATTTGTATACAAACAAGTATATGAATTAATTGTATTTGCTTGAGTCTAAAATATATAAATATGCAATGTGTCATTCAATACAAACGTACAGTTAGTATTTGTATGTCAAATTTATCACTTGTATTTTGTGTATAAACAAGTATCATTTATATGTGTATGGTTCAAGTTGTATAATACAAATGTAATAGTTGTATTTTTATAATTTAGCATATGTATTTGTATGATTTATCATTTATATTTGTATTATTCAGTTTGTATCAATAAAATACAATTCAAATCAATGAATTGAATGACCCTCCAGGTCATTTTCTCAATTTTTGCATGCTTTCAGCATTTTGAGCCTTCCCACAGTAGCTACATATCAATTATGACTTGTTGGAACTGTCGATATGATTATTGGATAGTTCTTTTGGGTTTTGGGCTCATTTTTCTATTTTGAAGTTTTGATATTAATAAATTGATCTTGGACTAAAACTTCTAGTAAATAGCCTCAAATAGGAAATATGACAACACTGTTAGCTCTAAAACATTGATTTTAGGCTAGGTGGACCCTTGGTCCGGGTCCCGAGGCTTTCAGACTCAATTTGGGCTATTAGATAGAATTTGATTAAAATAAAATTAGGTGTACGACCCATATTCAATCAAGACGATCTTGGATGAAAGTTTTGATAGTTCTATCGAGTCTAAAATATTGAATTTAGTGTGGTAGAATAGTTTGTTTGCGTTCACGGAGTTTTGAACGAATCCCGAGCACCCGATCGGAGAATATTTAGACTTAGGAAAATGGTTCTTTACAAGTATCCGATGCAACCACAAGTTATTCTTCGCGATCGCGAGGTACAGGTTGTGTTCATAAAGGGTCAAATTCTTAGCCTTCACGATTGTAAGCCTCACCTCTCGAGTTTGCATTGTGGGTCAGCCCCGACTTGATCATATTCCCTTTTCGCGATTGTGGCTGTTTGCCTGCATTCATGATAATCTAACTCCTTTGTCCTCACATTCATGACCCATTGGCTATATTTGTGAAGGGTAACTTTACCAGGCATCGATCGCATATTTTTTCACCATTTTATAAGTCCGAATCCGTCATTGATAACCCTAGATCTTGAAAAAGAGTAGGAAATCATCCATTGAGGCGAAGGTAAGCTAAATTAACACCTCTCGGTCATTTTTTATTTGTTAGCCTTTGAAGTCTAGGTTTTAATAATAACAAACTAACGAGTGAATCTTTGCAGGATATTAAAGACTACTGATAAAGGAAGCCGACTCCAGGAATTAAAAGATATCCAATCATAAAAAGAAGGATCACGATACTCAAACAGTATGGCAAAAAAATCAATCAATTATCTCGAAAATAGAAGGAGAATCACTATCTCAAAATCACGATTACTATCCCATAATCATGACTGACTAGATCAATCACGAGTTTAATTAGAACAAAAAGTAAATGAAAAGAAGACCACAACCGTCACATGGATATCAATCTATACAAGACTAAAAAGAAAGATAGATCACGAACATATCTGATATGGACATGACCCGAAAACGTATATGGAAAAATCTAATATGGGTATATCAAACAACTACATTCCCTAATCAAGAAATCAATTTAAATCCTTGATTGAGAAGAAATCTCTTGGGGTTCCTTATGAAGAGTAGTAGCCGAAGACAATAAAAGATGAAGACTGAAAACAGACACGAGTTACGTGACTTCAAGGAGAAAATTTAAAGTGTCTCAATCTCAGTCTTACAAGGCTTTATAAATTTTAGTTTATAATTATTATATAAAGAGTAGGATCGATGTCAACTTTGTAACATCAACTGAAGTTGTATCATAAGATCTGAAGAGCAAACTAAGTCTTCAGAATTTGTTTCCTATCATTGTACTCGAGCCTAACATTCAACGATCTAAGGAAATTTTGAAATCCAAGGGGACTAGAAGAAGGCACCACATTGGTGTTCCCAACCAGGATAAATTTCTGTGTTATTACTTTATGTTTTGTTATTTGTGTGCTTAACTATTTTAAATCTAATCTATTTGTGAAGTGCACTGATCTACAGGCGAGTCGACTATGAGGAGTCAGTAGTAAACTCATAGAAAAATTTTAATTCACCCCTCCTCTTGAATTTCAATTAGTATCAGAGCAGATCTGACCAACTACATTGCTTAATCGCAAGTGAGCAAAAATCATATAGCCAATTATCAAATTCTCGGTGCTCTTCTCCAGGGTGGTCACTGCTCCACAAAACCACCATACTTTAATGGGCAACATTACGCTTACTGAAAAAATAGGTTCAAAATTTTTGTCCAATCAAATGACTTTCAAGCCTGGGTTGTCATCAAGAAGGGTCCAAAACCAATTCCAGGACTTATAGAAAAGTCAAAGGACAAAGACAAAGAATCTAGTAGTTCTGACATAGAAGATCTTGAAAACTTTGAGGTCACCAAAGAACAACAAGACGTAATTCAAACTAATTCACAAGCTATAAATTTACTTTTGTGTGCAGTTAGTGGGAAAGAGTATGACAAGATATCAACTTGTGAAACCGCAAAGGAAATGTGGGACAAATTAGAGGTAACCTATGAAGGAACCTCCAAGGTCAAGAAGTCAAATGTTGTTGCTTTGGTCAATGAATATGTGTTGTTCAAAATGGAAGAAAATGAGATCATTGAAATAATATTTGCCAGATTCAGTAAAATCGTGTGCGAACTGAAATCATTAGGAATGATCTATACACACAACCATTAAGTTCAGAAGCTGGGCCAAAGTCTCCTAAAGATTTGGGAAACCAAGGCTGCCATTATGGAAGATGTAGATCTTCACAACATGATATATGACAAATTATGAGGTAACCTTATTGCGTATGAAAAATATATATTAAAAGATACCACAAGGAGGAGAAAAAAACCTAGTAGCCTTCAATGCTTCTCCAATCGAAGAAGTAGATATTTTTAAAGAGGCCAACAGTGAAGGAATGACTCTTATAAATATGGAGTAAGGCAAATCATGAGACAGAGACAATGAAGATCCCAAGGAACCAAGAATGATGATTCCACCAGAAATAATGAACGTTGCTATTACTGTGGAAAGCCTGGCCACTTCAAATAAAACTGTCCAGAATAAAAAAGAAGAACATCCAAGAAGAACAAAATTTTTGGAGCCTGGAGTGATGAGGATGAAATCAAAGAAGACACAAAGGCCACCAATATATGCTTCATGGAAACAGATGGGCTTAGTGTGGTAAGACAACAGTACTGTCATAATTGTAATACTCTTAAATCCAACCTGGATATGATAACCAACTAGCTTCAAAAAGCCACAAATAAATATAATAAACTAGCTCAAGAGAATAAGAGTTGTGAAGCTCGATTTAAACAATAACTCAAAGAGAAACGTCGAAACTGGCAAATAAAAATAGAAGCATGTCAAATTGAAATTGAACTGCTTCATGAAGAGCTTGATGATGCAAAAATAATATTAAACTGTCTTAGGACTTCCCCAAGCCATATTTTCATAAGATCAAATTCATTAAAAAACTATTTGAGTTCCTCATCAGGGTCATTTAAATCAGCTAAAACCTCTTTCTCCTCTCAAGAACCCATCTATTTTATCTGTGGATAGAGAGGGCATAAATCCTATAGTTGCAGTCATTTGGAAGTCCAAAGGAAACATATCTAACCTGCAAGTACCTAATACCACTTGGGTACCTAAGCAGAATTAAGCTTTTTGTTATGCAGGAACATGTCCGCAAAATTTATAAAAAGGAAAGATGGATAGCGGATGTTCCAGGAGTATAGATGAAACATCCTAGGTTTTATTTCCTGGAAATCCATTTATGGACCCAATATGACTCTTGGGTACGAGCCGTATGCTGGGGTACGAGCGGTATGGTCTTATCGTATGATGACCAGTGTTAATTGGTGGGATGATTTTGGTCACTGGAATGGGAACGAATTAAGGTAAGGAGTCATAGGGCTTGGTACTAGTCGTATCAAGGACTCGTATGGTAGGCAGTATTGATCCTCCTGGTATTTCATTCTGCTAGGGATATGGGTTAAGGGTACAGATCAAATGCTGTGGTTATAACTTTGTTGGATGAGTCATATACTGGACATTGTTTGATCCAACGGTTGAAGATTGGATACGAGTGGTGGAAACCGATCATATAGGAGGGTATAACTCGTATGGGTCGATCGTTTTCCTATGATGGGTTTTTAAGGGATTTAAGTGGGGGTATTCTGGATATTTTCCTACTTACCCTAATTAGGACCCATGACTTCTAATACACTTAGGAGGTTATTTACCCTATTATTCTATTCATTAACACTTAGAAAATATTCTAAAATATCTCAGAATTCTCTCAAGAGCTTTTGCGGCAAGAAGGCTAGGGTTTTATCTTATGAATTACTTTGGGGCTTGATTTGGTGATTTTCTTTCATTAATTATTCGGTATAAGGCATTATTCTCTTTCCTCATTGTAATTTCAACTAAAGGAATGGTTTATATGATTGATTTCATTATTTCACTATTTCATGATTATGGTTTTCAAATATTATTTGGGGTTTTTGCTATTAAATGCTTGGTTATCATTTCCTATAATTTTAATTATGCTTTATTATGCATTAATGGTGAATTAGGACAATTGGATTGTATGGTAATGGTTTAATGGTCTTGGAATTGGTTTTGGTTATATTATGCCCCAAGGTGTTTGATAAAATGCTTATAAAGATATGTTCATTGGATTGACTTCTTTTAATGGAACTCTTGTATGTTTTAAACTAGATAAAAAATTTATGCATGGTTTAAATGGTTTGAAAAGGCTAAATGGTTATGCTTGTGGATAACATGGAAGTCTCCCAAGTGGATTTAATATAGTAATTGGAAGGGCATCTAAGGTCCCCTTAACCTAAATGGTTTGGCTATGGATATTACTTGCAAGTAATGGGGTAATATGACGATACCACCAATATTTACCTTGGTTAATAAATGGTAAATAGATTGTGTGGACATGATTTTAATTGGGTATTAATAGCGGGGTACGTAGCTACGCTGTGGAGGGTGGCAGTCTTGGGGGGGGACCAAAACCGAAAACTCATAGTTGCTGATATGAGGGGTATTGATGACCATGTGTGTGTGTCACATTTTATATTATGGGATGTACTAGTCATCCCATGGGATATTCCCTGGTCATACGGCTACACGCACTGGGGCCCTTTTTGTAGGGGGAGCTGAACCCATATGGCTCGTAGGTGGTAAAGCTACATAGCCAGGTAAAGGTTTTAAATGCATGCTAAACCCAATTCCCTTTCCCAGTACTTAAATATGTATGGTTCTATGCATTCTAGATGGTTTCACTTGGTTTTATAACTGGTATTATTTTACCTTATCCTAAGATTCATACTAGCGGTCATTCGCTAACCTCGTCTACTGGTGGATTTATACCCACGCTATGTAGGAACTGACCATTCTACTTCTCCTATTTAGAACGCGGATTCAGTATCAGCATTTGGACTGAAGTGGTGAGCTTTCATCATTTTGGAAGGCATCATTTCATGTTATGGATTTATTTAAACACTTATCTTTTATTTTGGATATTGGTTTTGGCCATGGTTAGGGGCATATCCCAACTGGATTTGTTTACTCTTTCGGATAGAGGTTTTGTGGTACTTTTGGGGGTTGTTATGGTCGGGATCGGTAGAGGTGCCAGCCTTAGCATTGCTATTGATATTGAGGGTGGCATCATCAGAAATGATTTCTCACTGTTTTGTCTTATTATATTTTGGTATATTTTTTTAGTTTATGGTCTATGGTTGGGTGGTTGCGGTACGATTGGACTCGGTTGGGTCGGTCACGGTTATGATCCTATTCTATAGTCTTAATGAAAATAATAATGCTATATTGTTATATATTTAAAATTCAGCTCATCTAAGGCTGGATATAGGTAGTTGGGTAATATGGGGCGGTCCCCAGTCCTGGTTGGAATTGGGATGCCCATTACGACAAGGCCCGGGGTCGGGTCATATCAAATTGGTATCAGAGCCTAGATTCATGGTCAACTGGGAAGTCTCCAAAGCCGTGCCGATTAGAGTCTTTATTAGAGGTGTGAAACACATCACACTCATAAGAGAGAGGTTGCGAGAAATTTAGGAATGCTTCACTTTCTTGGTATTCTATCATCAAGCTTGAGTTCTAAATCCCAGAATCTCCTCTAATCCTTGTTTTTTTATCTTTCAGGTCATGCCTCTTTAATCTGGAACATAAGAAAATTCTTTCGTCCCATCTAGGGATAATGCTGAATGGGTACGTCCTCCGTCTGAAGTACATCTTCAATCTCATGGTCCTATTCCTGATGGTGCTGGAGTTCCTCCTATTCTAGCTAGATGCCCTCAGGTCCCCCAAGGCAACATGATGAGCATAAAATTTCATCGGTCTATTCATGTTATTGCCTAACTGGTTGCTGCTTAGGCTGAGCGAGGTACAACTGGTGAGATATTTTGGGTGATATAGGCTACTAATATAGAGGGGGTTAACTTTGCAGCTTATAGCTCAAGGCTGTTATTTATCAGTAGTATGAAGAGTGAGATATGGATAAAGGTGATATGGAAAATGATGTATTATGGGAGGGATTTTCTAATGCCTTCATGGATCGGTTCTTTTCGCAAGAGTTGAGAGAAGCTAAGATGAAAGAGTTTGTGAACCTCAAGTAGGGGATGATGTCAGTAAAGTAATATACTTTAAAATTCCATCAGCTATCAAGGTTGCTCCTTATTTGGTGGCTGATATAAGGTCGAGAATGAGGAAGTTTGCTTCTGGGTTGAATAGAGATTTAATTCTGGAGAGCAAGACTTCCTTGTTGATTAAAGATATATACATCTCGAGGTTGACTGTTCATATGCAACAGGTTGAGGATGAGAAGAAGAAGCAGGCAGAGTTTGGGGATAGGCAAGGAAAAAAGAGCAAATTTTTTAATCAGGGAGATGCTCAGTATCATGGTGGTAGAGATGGTGGAAAGTGAAAGAAAAAGAACGGGGGAGTTAGGGCTCCTTTTCTGCTAGTGCTCCTTATTTGTTGGGAGATAAGCTTCATCAAAGTGGTTACAATTCTTGGGCACAGGTTGCCTAATCTCAGGCGAGCAGAGGTCAGTCATTTTTTTTGTTTCCTCCTTATCGATTTTGTAGTAGTCCTCATCAAGGTTATTATGAGTAAGAAAGGGACAAATGCTTTAAGTGTGGCCAGGTAGGCCATCGACTTAGGGATTATCCAGTCAATAAGGTTGATATGGGAGCGAACAAGATTCCTGTGGCTTTATTTTCTACTCCTACACCTGGTGGGGTGACATCTAATTCTGTTACTGCTCCTGGTTTGAGTGTTGGTCGAAACAGGTTGTATGCTTTAGCACCCCAACAGGAATCCAAGGCATCACCTAATGTCGTTATTGATATGTTACAGCTTTTCTCTCGTGACATATATTGTTTTCCTGATTCAGGGTCCACTCTTTTCTATGTGACTCCATATGTGGTTGTGTCTTTTGGTTTCAATTCGAAAGTTATCTCGGATCCTTTTTCTGTTTCTACCCCAGTAGGTGACTCAGTTAATGCTAAGAGAGTATTTAGGGGGTGTATGGTATCTGCTGGTAGCAAGAAGACCTTGACGGATCTATTTGAGTTGGATATGATATATTTTGATGTAATTCTAGGTATGGATTGGTTGTATTCTTGTTATGCGTCGGTAGATTGTCGGACCCGTAAAGTTATCTTTAAGTTTTCTGGTTAACCAGTTATAAAATAGAAAGGTAGTTTCTTAGCTCCTGAGGGGGGGTTATTTCTTATATTAGGGCTCAGAGGTTAATCTCTATGTGTTGTCTTTATCACTTGGTTCGGGTTAAAGATTCTAACTCGAAAGGTCCTTTTTTGTCTTTGGTCCCTATGGTTAATGTGTTTTCAGAGGTCTTTCTGAATAATTTTCCTGGTGTTCCCCCGGATAGGGAAATAGAGTTTGGTATTGATTTGCTTTTGGACACTCGTCCAATTTGTATTCCACTATATAGAATGGCTCCAACTGAGTTGAGGGAACTCAAAGAGCAACTTAAGGATCTTCTGGATAAGGGGTTTATTTGTCTTAGTATTTCTCTATTGGGCGCACCGGTGTTGTTTGTGCACAAGAAGGATGGTTCCCTTTGGATGTTCATTGACTACAGGCAGTTGAACAAGGTGACAAATAAGAACAAATATCCTTTTCCTCGAATAGCTGATTTGTTTGACCAGTTACAAGGTGCCAAGTTCTTATTTAAGATAGATATTTGGTCTGGGTACCTTTAGCTTAAGATTAAGGAGGTGGATATATCTAAGCTAACTTTTTGTACTCGATATGGGCATTTTGAGATCTTGGTGATGTCATTTGGGTTGACCAATGCTCCGCCAATATTTATGGATTTTATAAATAGAGTATTTAAGCAGTATTTGGATCTCTTTATTATTGTGTTTATTGATGACGGTCTGGTTTATTCGAAGAGTGAGGTAGATTATGCTAATCACCTCCATGTGGTGTTGTAGACCTTAAGGGAACAACAATTGTATGCCAAGTTCTCTAAGTATGATTTTTGGTTAGACACAGTGACTTTCTTGGGCCATATTATTTCTAGCGAAGGGATCATGGTGGATCCACAGAAGGTTGTTGTGGTGAAGCGGCGGCCCAGGACCATGAATCCATCCGATATTTGGAGCTTCTTGGGTTTAGTTGGGTATTATAGGTGGTTTATGGAAATATTTTCTTCAATAACTGCTCCATTGACTAAGTTTACTCAGAAGAAGGTTAAGTTTTCTTGGTCGGATACTTATGAAGGAGTTTTGAGAAGTTGAAGGATAAGTTAACTTCAGCTCCAATTTTGACTTTGCTAGAAGACAGTGATAGGTTTATGGTTTATTGCGATGCATCTCGGGTGTGGCCTGGTTGTATTTTGATATAGCATGGGAAGGTGATTGTCTATGCTTCCAGGTAGTTGAAGGTACATGAGAAGAATTATCCTACTCATGATTTGGATTTTTTGGCGGTTGTGTTTGCTTTGAAAATATGGTGGCATTATCTGTATGGTGTTCACGTGGATATCTTTTTTGATCACAAGAGTCTTCAGTATGTGTTCACTTCAAAAGAGCTAAATCTCAGGTAGAGAAGGTGGCTTGAACTTCGCAAAGATTATGATATGAGTCTTTATTACCACCCAGGTAAGGCTAATGTAGTTGTTGATGCTCTTAGCAGGTTATCCATGGGGAGTTTCGCTTACATGGAGGAAGGGCAAGAAGAAATCTGTGAACGATATTCTCCGCTTGTCTAATCTTAGAGTTTGTCTCTTAGACTCCAAGAATGGTAGTGTGATAGTACAAGAAGTGGTTCGATTATCTCTTGGTGTATAGATTAAGGAAAAACAAGTACTGGATCCCATCTTAATAAAAATCAAGGGTGATGTTGGTGGGCAAAAGGTAGTGGTGTTTGAGATTAGTGGTGATAGTACTTTATGGTACCAAGGGAGGTTGTGCATCCCTAATTTCTACGGGCTGAAGCAAAGGGTTTTGGCTGAGGCACATGAGTCGCGCTATGTTGTTCATCCCGACTTGACTAAGATGTATCATGATCTCAAGGAAATCTATTGGTGGAATGGCATGAAGAATGATATGGCTGATTTTATGGCCAAGTGTATGACGTGTCAATAGGTTAAGGTTGAGCACATGAGACCTAGTGGGTTATATCAAGAAATTGATTTGCCCAAATAAAAGTGGGAAGTGATCAATATGGACTTTATTACCAATCTTCCTCGGTCTCGAAATTAGTATGATTAAATTTAGGTCAACGTGGATAGGATGACCAAGTCTGTACATTTCTTGTCAGTGCGAACTACCTTTTTGATAAAGGATTATGCACGGTTGTATCTTCAGGAGATTGTAAAGCTGCATGGGGTACCTGTTTTGATTATCTCTGATAGTGGTATGCAGTTTACATCTCATTTCTATAGGTCTATCTAGAAAAAGTTGGGGACTAAGGTTAGTCTGAGTACTGGTTTTCATCCATAGTCAAATGGGAAAGCAGAGAGAACTATTCAGACATTGGAAGATATGCTTTGGGCCTGTGTGTTGACTATGGTGGGAATTGGAAGATATGCTTCGGGCCTGTGTGTTGACTATGGTGGCAATTGGGTTGAGCATCTACCTTTGGTGGAGTTTACTTACAACAATAGCTATCATTCGAGTATTGTTATGGCCCTTTCGAGGTGTTGTATAGTAGGAGATGTTCATCTCCTATTGGTTGGTTTGAGCTTGGGCAAGAGAACATGTTTGGTCTGGATTTGGTTTATCAGGCAATGAAGAAGGTTAAGGTAATTCGGGAATGGCTTAAAGCTGCCCAAAGTGGCTAAAAGTCTTATGTGGGTATTAGGCGTAGAGACTTAGAGTTTGAGGTCAGGGATAGGGTATTCCTCAAGGTATCTCCCATAAAGGGAGTGGTGTGGTTTGGCAATAAGGGGAAACTTAGTCCATGGTATTCAGATCCTTATGCGATCTTGTGGAGAGTTGGCAATGTTCCTTATGAGTTGGAGTTTCCATCTAGCTTAAGTGTGGTTCGTCCGATCTTTCTTGTTTCTACATTGAGGAAGTATCTTGGTGATCCTTCTTCGGTTGTTCCTTTGGAAATATTGGGTATCTCGAATTCTCTGTCTTATAAAAAAGTCCCAATTGAGATATTAGATAGGCAAGTTCATCGGTTGCGGACCAAGAATGTGGCTTTGGTTAAGATTTTAAATGCATGCTAAACCCGATTCCCTTTCCCAACACTTATATATGTATGGTTGTATGAATTCTGGATGGTTTCACTTGATTTTATAACTGGAATTAATTTATCCTTATCCTGAGATTCATACTAGCGGTTATTCGCTAACCCCGTCTACTGGAGGTTGTATACCTACGCTATGCAGGAACTAACTATTCTACTCCTCCTCTTTAGCACGTGGATCTGATATCATCAATTGGACTGAAGTGGTGAGCTTTCATCTTTTCGAAAGGCATTATTTCATTTTATGGTTTTGTTTAGACACTTATCTTTTATTTTGGATATTGGTTTTCGCCATGGTTGGGGGCATGTCCCAACCGTATTTGTTTACTCTTTCGTATAGAGGCTTTGTGGTACTTCTGGGGGTTGGTATCAACGAGATCAGTAGAGGTATCAACCTTAGCATTGGTAATGATATTGAGGCTGGCATTATTAGACATGATTTCTCACTATTCTGTCATATTACATTTTGGGATTGATTTACTTATTATGTTTTGGTATTTCCTTTTGGTTTATGGTCTATGGTTGGTTTGGTATGGTTGTGTGGTTGTTGTGGTACGTCTAGACTCGGTTGCATCGGGCCCGGTTGTGATCCTATCCTAGAGTCTTAATAAGAACAATAATGCTATCTTGTTATATGTTTGAAATTCAGCCCATCTAAGGCTAGATATAGGTAGTTGGGTTAGGTAACAGGGGGTGGTCCCCGTCCTGGTTGGATTTGGTATGCTCATTATGACAAGGCCCAAGGTCGTTTTGTGTTAAGTTGGTATCAGATCCTAGGTTCATGGTCAACTGGGAAGTCTACAAAACCGTGCCGAGTAGAGTCGGTTTTAAGGGGTGTGAAGCGTGCCACACTCATAAGAGAGAGCTGCAGGACATTTAGTAGTATTTTACTTTCTTGGTATTCTATCTTCAAGCTTAAGTTCTCAATCCTCAAATCTCCTCTAATCCTTGTTTGTTCGTCTTTTAGATCATGCCTCCTAGCTTTGGAACATAAGGAAATTCTTTCGTCCCATCTGGGGTTAATGCTGAAGGGGTACGTCCTATGTCTGACATGCATCTTCGATCTCATGGTCCTATTCCTGATGGTGTTGGAGTTCCTACTATTCTGGCTAGTTTTCCTCAAGTCCCTCAAGGCAACGTGATGAACACAAAATTTTGTCATTTTATTCATGTTATTGCCTTGGAAACAACCTTGGAGTAACTGGTAAGGTTGCTGCCATGTGACCAGGAGGTCACAAATTCAAGCCTTGGAAACAACCTCTGGAAGAAATGCAAGGTAAGGCTGTGTACGATACATACTTATGGTGGGGCCCTTCCCCGAACACCGTGCATAGCGGTAGCTTTAGTGCATTGGGCTGCCCTTTTTTTATTAATGTTATTACCAAATTGGTTACTGCTCAGGTTAAGTATGGTGCGACTGGTACTTTGTCTGTTGATCCCACATGGGTTGGTCAATTTATGAAGATAGGTCCTCTAACTTTTACTGGAGTGAAGGTAGAAGAGTATCCATAGGGCTTCTTGGATAAGATGGAAAAGATCTTTTGGATGATGCAGATTACTAATATAGAGGGGGTTAACTTTACAGTTTATCATCTCAAGGATGTTGCTTATCAGTGGTATGAGGAGTGGGACAGAGATAGAGGTGATATGGAAAAGAATGGGTTGTGGAAGGCCTTTACTAATGCCTTCATGGATTGATTCTTTTCTCAAGTGTTGAGGGAAGCTAAAATGGAGGAGTTTGTGAACCTCTGGCAGGGGAGGATGTCAGTAAAGGAATATGCTTTGAAGTTCCATCGGCTATTAAGGTATGCTCCTGATTTGGTGGCTGATATGAGGTCAAGAATGAGGAAGTTCGCTTTTGGGTTTAATAGAGATTTGATTCTGGAGAGCAAGACTGCCTTGCTGATTAAAGATATGGACATCTTGAGGTTGACTGTTCATATGTTGTAGGTTGAGGATGAGAAGAGGAAGCAGGCAAAGTTTGGGGATAGACAGGGAAAGAGGAACAGGTTTTCTGATTAGGGAAGTTCTCAGTCTCAGGGTGGTAGAGGTGGTGAAAAGTGGTAGAAAAATAAGTGGGGGTGTTCAGGCCCCTTTTCTACTAATGCTCCTTATCAGTTGGGAGATATGCGTCATAAAAGTGGTGATAATTCTCAGTCATAGGTTGCCCAATCACAGGCAAGAGGAGGTCAATCAGTTTCTTTGTGTCCTCCTTGTCGATTTTGTAGTCTTCCTCATCGTGGTTATTGCGAGTAAGGAAGGGATACGTGCTTCAAGTGTATCCAGGTAGGCCATTGGCATAGAGATTGTCCGATCAGTAAGGTTTCTACGGGAGCGAATAAGATTCCTGTGGCTTCATCTTTTACTCCTACACCTGCTGCGGTGGCATTTGTTTCTGTTACTACTCCTGGTTTGAGTGTTGGTCAGACTAGGTTGTATTTTTTGGCGTCCCAACAGGAATCCAAGGCATCACTTATTGTCTTTACTGGTGCGTTACAACTTTTCTCTCGTGATGTATATTATTTTTTTGATCCGGAGTCCACTCTTTCTTATGTGACTCCATATGTGGCTGTGTTTTTTGGTTTCAATTCGGAAGTTATGTCAGATCTATTTTTTATTTCTACCCCAATAGGTGACTCGATTATTACTAAAAGAGTCTATAGGGTGTGAGTGGTATCTATTGGTAGTAAGCAGACCTTGGCAGATCTGTTTGAGTTAGATATGGTAGATTTTAATGTAATTCTAGGTATGGATTTGTTGCATTCTTGTTATGTGTCGGTAGATTGTCTGACTCGTAGAGTTATCTTTAAGTTTCCTGGTGAACTGATTATAGAATAGGAAAATAGTTCCTTAGCTCCTAGGGGGAGGTTTATTTCTTATCTTAGAGCTCGGAAGTTAATATCTATGGGTTGTCTTTATCACTTGCTCTGGGTTAAAGATTCTAACTCGAAAGGTCCTTCTTTGTCTTTGGTCCTTGTGGTTAATGAGTTTTCAGAGGTCTTTTCGGATGATCTTCCTGGTGTTCCTCCAGATAGGAAAATAGAGTTTGGTATTGATTTACTTTCGGACACTCCTCCAATTTCTATTCGTTCATATAGAATGACTTCGGCTGAGTTGAGGGAACTCAAGGAGCAACTTAAGGATCTTCTGGATAAGGGGTTTATTCGTCCTAGTGTTTCTCCATAGGGTGCACCAGTGTTGTTTGTGCATAAAAAGGATGGTTCCCATCGGATATGCATTGACTACAGGCAGTTGAACAATGTGACGACCAAGAACAAGTATCCTCTTCCCCAGATAGATGATTTGTTTGACCAGTTACAGGGTGCTAAGTTCTTCTTTTAGATAGATCTTTGGTCTGGTACCATCAGCTTAAGATTAGTGAGGTGGATATCCCTAAAATGGATTTTCATACTCGGTATGAGCATTTTGAGTTCTTGGTTATGTCATTTGGGTTGACCAATGCTCCGATAATATTTATGGATTTGATGAACAAAGTGTTCAAACAGTATTTTGATCTCTTCATCATTATGTTTATTGATGAGATTCTGGTTTATTCAAAGAGTGAGGTGGATCAGTCTAATCACCTCAGGAGATTGTAAAGCTGCAGGGGCTAGTTATTTTAATTATCTCCGATCGTGGTACATAGTTTATGTGTTATTTATGGCGATCTTTCTAGAAAGGGTTAGGGACTAAGGTTAGTTTGAGTACTGATTTTCATCCACAGTCGGATAGGCAAGTGGAGAGAACTATTCAGACATTAGAAGATATGCATCGGGCCTATGTGATGGACTATGATGTCAATTGGGTTAAGCATCTACATTTGGTGGAGTTTTGTTACAACAATTGCATCATTCGAGTATTGGTATGGCTCCTTTCGAGGCATTGTATGGTAGGATATGTAGATTTCCTATTGGTTGGTTTGAGTTTGGGAAAGCTGACATGTTTGGTCCGGATTCGGTTTGATCAGGCAATGAAGAAGGTTAAGGTGATTCGGGCTAGTCTTAAAGCTGCCCAAAGTAGGCAAAACATAGAGACTTAGAGTTTGAGGTCGGTGATAGTGTGTTCCTTAAGGTATCTCCCATGAAGGAAGAAGTGTGGTTTAACAAAAAGGGGAAACTCAATCCTCGTTATATTGGTCCTTATGCAATCTTGCAGAGATTTGGCAAGGTTGCTTATGAGTTGGAGTTTCCATCTAGCTTAAGTTTGGTTCATTCGGTCTTTTATGTTTCTATGTTGAGGAAGAATCTTGGTGATCCTTCTTCGGTTGTTCCTTTGGAAGGATTGGGTATCCCGTATTCTCTGTCTTATAAAGAAGTCCCAGTTGAGATATTAGAAAGGCAAATTCGTCAGTTGCGAACCAAGGATGTGTCTTCGGTTAAGGTTTTATGGCGGAACCATAAGGTGGAAGAAGCTACTTGGGAAGCGGAAGAGGACATGAAGTCCAAGTACCCGCATTTATTTTCTGCTCCTGGATTCGTGCGTAAGGTACGTGTCTTGAACACATCTTTATTTTCTGAGTTATTTAAAGGAAAGATTAACATCTTTTCCTCTTTGTTTTCAAACTTTGATGAAGGGATGTTTGATAATGCAAATGACTCTATGTGTGGTTACCCCTACCTTGTTCGTTATTTGGGGACGAATGTTCCTAGTAGGGGAGACTGAAACATCCTGGGTTTTGTGTAATACTCCGAGACTCTAACCCCTAGTGCAACCATGACTCAAGCTCATAAGAAGTAAATTATAGTGCTTTGGTTGTTTTCTGATCAAGGGTGATGTGTATTAAGGCCTCAAAGATGTCCTAGCGATTAGGTGAATCAAAACATTCCTTACCGATTGAATTCTTGAGAAGGATATTGCCGAATTCAACTTCAAATGAGCATATCTCTCATTATACTACGAATTATTGAGATCATAACTAACCAAAAGATAGATAATTGAATTAGCTTT
The DNA here is from genome assembly GCA_030864215.1 of Capsicum pubescens. Classification (NCBI taxonomy): domain Eukaryota; kingdom Viridiplantae; phylum Streptophyta; class Magnoliopsida; order Solanales; family Solanaceae; genus Capsicum; species Capsicum pubescens. Next base: position 138,812,549 of record CM061546.1, on the reverse strand, counting down.
CCAACGATACCAATTTCACCCAAATCCGGTATTGGAGCCAAGAGTTATGCCCATTTTAATCCAGCATGTCAGGATGGAAAACTGAGTGACGACATTTTGTGATAAGCTGTCACAAGTGTGACGACTTATCACCGATGTCGTCAGCCTTAGGCAGATTTCCACCCCCAGTGATGACATTTTGTGATAAGTTGTCACAAGTGTGACGACTTATCACCAATGTCGTCAACCTTAAGCAGAAAATCATAAAATCCACCCTCTTGTGACGACATTTCGTGACGACTTGTCTCAAGTCTGACGACTTGTCTCAAGTCTGACGACTTGTCACGAATGTCGTAAACTATTTTTTTTCAGCAATTAAAGGACGTTTTTGTAAGAGTATTTTGGTCCTTTCCCATCTTTTGGAGGCCCCTATATATATGAGAATTCCTATCTAAACCCTAATTTCTTCATTCTCTCTTCCAATTCTCTTAAGAAATATATCTAGGGTTTTTATTTAAGGACATTAATCTTTCAAAAATCATCCATAAATCTTCAAGATTTCTTCAAGAATCAAGTTCCTTATAGTGTGGAATTCGAGAATCATTTATTACAAGTGCGAATAGAGTCTCAAGCACTAGAATTCATCCAATTTCAAAGATTAAGGTATGTGGGGTTTTGAACAAAAGCAATTCTTTCGTTCTTGTGCCCAAAGCTTTGATTTCTATCATGGATTTATATGATTTTGCAAGTGGGTTTATACCCAAATTACTTCTTCATGAGATTATGAGAATATAAATAGTTCAAGCTTTGTTATACATGATTATTTTGCTATTCCCAAGTTATGACTTGATATTTAATTTTCTGAATTTCATATTTCTACCATGAGTTGATATTTCAAGTGCTTTCAAGATATGTGTCAAGCTTTAAGCTTCCTTATGACAAACTGGATTATTGAGTATATTGATTCATGAGATTGAGTTGTTACAACGAGTCTTGATATTTCCTCAAAGTTATTGATGTTGTCATGATTTAATGAATTGATATATTTTGATATTGAGAAAGATTGATTTGATTTGAGTCGAGTTAGGAATCCACAAATTGAATATGATTTGATAAATGAGAAAGAGATTTGATTTGGTCTTCATGATAGACCCTTGTGATGTTTGTGGTGGATTTTCTAACGCGTTCTGAGCTTGTGTCTGGGAGTAGTATTTAGCACCGAGCGGGAAATATGGTATTTTTCCAAAACTACGTGCCACCTTAGGATTACAATTGATAATTGTGGGCCAGAGGTTGAGTATGAGATTGTGATCACTAAATTTAGGTTGTACTCCCTGGAATGAGTGCAACGCTCCCGCCAATGTGGGGTTCTCTCCTTAGAATGGAAAAACGTTGGACTCTATGTAGCTCACATGGTTTATGTCGGTTATAAGAACCTCGCATGTCTATAAGAGTTGAGTTTCTTGAATTACTGAGTCACTCCGAGTCTTGAGTTGAAGAGTAGAGTTATTTATGATGATTTATGAGGTTTTTATCTTATGATTTACTTACTATGAGATCATGAAAAGTATGTTTCAATCTAACTCAAGCCAAGTGAGCCATCATTGTACATATGCATATTTTTATGAAATTGATGATGATATTTTCCTTGTTGCATGCACCCCCACATACTCAGTACATTCCAAAGTGCTGACCCTCATATTTTCCTATGGGCTACATTTTGTCATATTGTAGGTTCAGGTACTCAGTCGCAACCGCGTTAGCGATATTTGAGTGCCTCAACTACATTCCCTCAGTGGTGAGTCCTCATGGTTTGAGGACCGTGTCTATATTTTTGGTGATATCATTTTGTTGTTATGGCTTTCAGTACTGTTTGAGTCAGTTGGGGGTTTGTCCCAATGGCTCCTTGACTTTGATGTATAGAGGCTTTGTCAGACTAGAGGGTTGGTATGTATAGACATTCAATATATTTTTGTTGTACAGTCTTGTATTTTCCAGTATTTCACTTGAACCCGATGTGGTATATCTCTTTGTTGTGCATGACTATTGTTGAATTGAATTCCTTGAGGTAGTGTCTGGCTCCGAGGGTTAGCTTGGGGCTACGTGTAGCCCTAAACACCGTGTGGCATCTCGGGATGAAATTTTGGGGCGTTACAAAGGTTGGTATCAGATCCTAAGGTTTAAGGAGTCCTAGGGAGTCTGATAAGACACGTTACGTAGAGTCTTGATCATCGGTGTGTAGCGCGCCACATCTATGAGCAAGAGGCTACATAATATTTTTTTAAAAGTCGTTTCTTTCTTTCTAAAGTTTATTGTGCCTACAACTCTCTCTTTATCTGCGATTAACTCGTGCTCTCTTATAATAGAAAATGCCTCCTCATCGAACTTGTAGAAATAATGAGCAACCTCAACCTGTTGATCCCTTGAACGAGCATGTGTCTCATCCGGAATTCCGGGCAGCTTTTCAGGCGCTAGCCCAAGCAGTTACCGCCAATGCTCAAGCTAATACCCAGGCTACTGTTCCACCTTCGCAAGAGAATAATTCTACTGCATCTCAAGTTCATGACTTTATGTGGATAAATCCGCCTGAGTTTTATGGGTCGAAGGTAGGTGAAGGCCTACAGATGTACTGGGATGAAGTGAGAAAGATCACCCAGATTATGCATGTGACCGAGGAGGAGAGTGTTGAATTGACTGCCTATAGAATGAAAGATGTTGCATATGATTGGGTGGAGATGTGGAGGATGAGTAAAGGGAAGGATGCTGCTCCCATGACTTGGCAGTTATTCTAGGATGCGTTCTTGGACAGATTCTTTCCTTTTGAGATGAAGGAAGCAAAGATAGAGAAATTCATGAATTTGAGACAAGGCTCCATGACTGTTAAGGAGTATTGTCTTAGATTCAATCAGTTATCCAAATATGATCCTAGTATGTTGGCTGACTCCAGGACCATCATGAGCAAGTTCGTGACCGGCGTGTCGAGTTACGTTGTGAAAGAGTGTAGATCTGCTATGCTTAATAGGAAGATGGACCTTTCTCGGTTGATGATACATGCCCAACAGATTGAAGCTGATAAGGTGAAAGAGAGAGAGAGTAAGAGGGAATAAAAGAGCCAGATCAGAGCAGCAGGGATTCAGTCAGTCCAGATTCCATGGAGAGAACCACCCTCAATTTCAGGGACGTCCGTTATTGCCTGCGCCTTCCTCAGTTAGTTCTCCTACACCTAGAAAAAGGCCGGAGCAGGGGAACAGGCCTATCCCATCCAGGTCTCAGGAAAGTATAAGTAACAGACCTCATCCTCCTTCATGTGCCAAGTGTGGTAGAGATCATTTTGGTGAGTGTTTTATTGATCAATGGGGTTACTTTGGTTGTGGAAAGTTGGGCCACCGACTTAGATATTGTTCGTATGCTAGACAGGGGAGTCAAGATGCTCGTCCCCAGAGTCAGGCTACCAGTGCCCTCGCTCCCGTAGTCCGCCCAGTTCCTCCTCAGGGCGCCTCTTCTAGTACTACTGGCAGTTCGCGCCAGAATCTCTTGTATGCTATACCACCTCACCAGGAGCAGAAGGACTCTCCAGATGTTGTTACTGGTATGCTTCGTGTCTTTTATTTTGATGTGTATGTATTGATGGACCCCGGTTTGAGTTTCTCTTATGTGACACCTCTGGTTGCTGTAAATTTTGAGATGGACCCTGAATGGATTCCTGAGCCTATTCTGATTTTTTCCTCAATAGGAGAATCTGTAATTGCTAAGCGAGTGTATAAGAAGTGTCCTGTCACTGTCCTTCATCGGTTCATATGTGCTGATTTGATTGAGCTAGATATTGTTAATTTTGACATCATTCTGGGTATGGATTGACTTCACTCGTGTTATACGTCTATAGATTGTCATACCCGAGTGGTCATATTTTAGTTTCCTGACGAGCCCATTTTTGAGTGGTCCGGGAGTTCTGTAACTCCGAAGAGCCATTTCATATCTTACCTCAAAGCTAGGAAGTTGATTTCCAAGGGTTGCATCTATCACCTAGTTCAAGTTAAAGACCTCAACTCCAAGACTCTGACTATTCAGTCAGTTACCATTGTTAATGAGTTTCCCGATGTTTTCTCGAAAGATCTCCCAGGGGTCCCACCTGATAGAAAAATAGAATTTGGGATTGATATCCTTCCCGGCACTCAGCCTATTTCCATTCCTCCATACCGTAAGGCTCTCGCAGAACTTAAAGAGTTGAAGGAGAAACTCAAAGATCTCTTAGACGAAGGCTTTATCAGACCCAGTGTTTCCCCATGGGGTGCACCTGTTCTATTCGTGCATAAGAAAGATGGTACATTGCGTATGTGCATTGATTAACGTCAACTCAACAAGGTAACTATCAAGAACAAGTAACCTCTTTCTCAAATTGATGTCTTGTTTGATCAGTTACAAGGTGCGAACAACTTCTCAAAAATAGACCTTAGCTCCGGCTATCATCAGCTTAAAGTGAGAGAGTGTGATATTCCAAAGACAGCCTTCCGAACCCGTTATGGTCACTTTGAGTTTCTTGTCATGTCCTTTGGGTTAACCAATGCTCCAATAGCCTTCATGGACTTTATGAATCGAGTGTTTAAGCAACATCTTGATATGTTTGTCATTGTATTCATAGACAATATTCTTGTATATTCCCGAAATGAGAATGATCATGCCGACCATCTTAAAATTGTCTTGCAAACTCTTAGAGATCATCAATTATTCATTAAATTTAGCAAGTGTGAATTTTGGCTAAGGTCAGTTGCTTTTCTGGGTCACATTGTTTCTGGTGAAGGCATTAGAGTCGATCCCCAAAAGACAGAAGCTGTAAAGAATTGTCCTAGACCTACCTACCCATCTGACTTTTAGAGTTTCTTGGGTCTAGATGGTTACTACCATCGTTTTGTCAAGGGCTTCTCTTCCATTGCGTCTTCCATGACCCGGTTGACCCAAAAAAAAGTGAAGTTCCTGTGGTCGAAACCTTGCGAGAAGAGTTTTCAGGAGTTAAAGACTCGACTCACTTCAGCCCTAGTGTTAGCTTTACCTGTTGGTACTGATGGTTTTATGGTGTATTGTGACGCTTCTAGAGTTGGTTTGGGTTGTGTGTTGATGCAGAGGGGTAAAGTTATAGCTTATGCCTCTAGACAGTTGAAGCCTCATGAGAAGAATTACCCAACCCATAATCTTGAATTAGCAGCTGTAGTTTTTGTTTTGAGAATCTGGAGACATTATTTGTATGGTGTTCATGTTGATGTGTTTACTGATCACAAAATCCTGCAACATGTGTTTACTCAGAGGGAGTTGAATCTTAGACAAAGAAGATGGTTAGAGTTGCGAAAAGACTACGATATGAGTGTGTTGTATCACCCGGGCAAGGGCAATGTTGTGGTATATGCTCTTAGCAGGTTGTCTATCGGTAGTGTAGCTCATGTAGAGAATGATAAGAAAGAATTAGCTCGTGATGTGCATCGTTTGGCTAGGTTGGGTGTTAGATTACTTGATTCCGCTGAAGGGAGTATGTTAGTTCAGAGTAGTTCCGAGTCCTGTTTAGTCTTGGAGGTAAAGAAGAATCAAGACAGGGATCATAGTTTGGTCAGACTGAAGAATTCAGTTAAGGTCCAAAAGGTAGAGGTTTTCTCCCAAGGAGGAGATGGTCTGTTGAGATTGCAGGGTAGATTATGTGTTCCCTATGTTGATGATCTAAGGCAGAGAATTATGGATGAAGCACATGGTGCACGATATTCTATTCATCCAGGTGCTACCAAGATGTACCGCGATTTGCGGGAAATCTATTGGTGGAACAGTATGAAGAAAGACATAGCAGGATTTGTGGCAAAGTGTTCTACTTGTCAACAGGATAAGGTAGAACACTAATGGCCCAGTGGTGTAATGCAAGAGTTTAGCATTCCTACTTGGAAGTGGGAAAAAGTAAATATGAATTTCGTAATTGGTTTGTGTAAGGCCCCGCAAAGTTCCCTCGTAGTTTGAGCCATAGGGCGTGTCGAATGAGGCGTGATTCTGGCCCTAAAAGATTAAGAAGTTTCTTCCTAAGTGAGTAACATGTTAACCATATAGAATTTCCCTAATTTCTACTTTTTTTTTTTCACGTGGGAAATCTGATAAGCTTTCCATCGATATAAGATTTGCCCAAATTTGACACTCGGGTAAGAAGTTATGGCTAATTTAAGCCTTAGTCATAAAACTCCATCATTTAATTGCCTGGCGCGTCGCGGAGAGGGTTGATTTGGCAATTGTTGATTTTCAGTGGAACCCCGTGATAGTGGCGCGTCGCGGAGGAGTCCCAGGTCCCAACCAGTGGGAAAAACGCGATGGATCCGCGTCACAGAGGCTGCCAATTTCTCAATTGTCAAATTCTAGTAAGCCACCGTGATAAGTGGCGCGTCACGGAGGCCAATGAAATCGGGTTCCAGTTCAATTTTTCCAGTTTTGTACAGATGTTTAAAAGGGCACTTTGGACCTTTTCCAAGCCTATAAAATTGTGGAAACACTAAATCAAAGCCATTTACAAGCATCTTATGAGGTTTTTCTCAAGTTTTCTCTCAACATAAACCCTAAGTATCGAAAACCTCTTCCAAGAACCTCAAGAATCCACCATGGATTTCCTAAATTGAGTCAAGATTCAAGGTTCCCAAGTCAAGGACCTCAAGAACCCTCATTCTAGAGCACGAATAGAGTTCCAAAAGTGAGAGTTCATCAAAAGCTTCTAATTCAAGGTATGTGGGGTTTTTGAACAAGGGTAGCCTTTTCACCCTTGTGACCAAGAGTCTATTTACATCATGAAATTCTTGAAATATATGAGGTTTTTACATGAATTTGAATTGGTTTTTTCACCTATTATTATTGAATGCATTATATTGATATTTCCCATGAATTAAGAGTCAAATGACATGATTTCTACATGTTTTCTTGAGTATTTACAACTGGGTATAAACCCCATGATTTTACTCCTTGATAAGCTAATATTTGCATTGTTGAGATATTGAAGCATATGGCTATATTGAGATTTTGAGGTAATTTTCTGAAATTCCCAGATTTCCACATGATTTATGAATCTATATGCTATATATTATGCTTTTGATAAGCTCTAACTTGAGATTTAATTATGGGTTAGTAAGCCCTATTTGAGACTTGTAAAATCATGAACTCTTGTTCTATGAACACCCATGTTTTGAGTATTTTGAGATGATTGAGAAATGAATTGACCTAATGGTCCTTGAGCTTTGAAATTCACTTCACTATATAAGATTATCGATTTGATTATTGGGTTCGTGGTGAACCATGTGATTATTCTAAAAGTGGATTTTTTTATGAGATAAGCGCATATAATCTAAAGGGAGTAGTATTTAGCATCGAGTGGGTAAGTTACTACGGTTTCTTACCCCAAAACTACGTTCCACCGTAGGTTGGGCCTGAGGCCGAGTTTATGATGATTATGACTGGGCCCGAGGCCGAGTTTCGTTTAGTGATCACTAGACCTAGGTTATACTCCCTGGCAAGAGTATGACGCTCCTCCCCAACATGGGTCTATTCCTTAGGAGGATAAAATGTTGGACTCCATGTAGCTCGCATGGTTTATGTCGGTTACGAGAACCTCTCTTGACATTTAGACTTCGAGATCAAATACCTATTTTTCCTTTCTTATAAGCTATTTTCCTAAATAGTTGAATTGCAAAGATGTTTCCCCAACTAAAGTATTTTCTTGATGTGAGTTATTTCCTAAATAAAAGCATCTTCCCTTGTTATAGTACTTTTATAGAGCCTTGAGGTAAGTTATTTCCATAAACTAGAATGCCTTTCCATTTGAGATGGAGTGATTTCCCCAAAGCTTGAGATGAGATATTTTTCTAAAGTGAATGAAATGCCTTCAAGTATGTTTTCAAGTTATATGATTCCAAATTCCAAGTATATGAGTTCTAAATAGTAATGAAATGTTGAGCATTGAAGAAGTTTTACACTCCATGAGACTTATGCATGAGTTGAAAGTATTGTTTAAAGTCCCTTAGTCTTTGGGTATTGAGAATACGAGAAGATTTCGAATTTTAAGATTAAACAATGATGACTCATGAGATTTGTGTTATATGCTCCATTCTACATGACTTATGAGATTTATATTTTATACTTGTTCAAGACATGTGAGTCGTCTCATAATGCATACATGATTTGATTAAAGAAGATTGTTACTATTTTATTCATATGCATTCACCCCCGCATACTCAGTACATTCCAAGTACTAATCCACATATATGTCTATGTGCTACATTGTGTCATAATATAGGTTCAGGTGCTCAGTCCCAGCCTCGCCCATGATTCTTCGAGTACCTTGCCTACGTTTTCTACAATGGTGAATCCTCATGGTTCGAGGACCAATCTTTAGATATTTACCGTACTTGAGAGACTATGTTTTATCTTCAGTTCATTTTGAGTCAGTTGGGGACCTGTCCTAATGGCTCTCTTGATTTTGATTTGTAGAGGCTTGTCAGACTAGTGGCAGACTTGTGATGTGTCGAGGGTTCGATATTGTGGTTTTGTTGAGATTTCTCTATATTGTGGTCTTATAGACCGAGTATCTTTTCCATATTTCCTTTTATGTGATATGACTATGCTAGTGTTGAGTCTATTCTTATCTGGAATTGAGTGTCATTGGTAGAAACTGTCTCTAAGGGTTAGCTTGGGGCTACACGTAGCCTTAGGCACCGTGTGACGTCCCGGGAGATGATTTTGGGTTGTTACAGTTTGCCTCCTTCTCGTCGTCATCATGATTCAATTTGGGTTATTGTAGACCGGTTGACTAAATCAACTCATTTCTTGCCAATGCATTCGTCTTATACAACTGAGGATTATGCTAGATTGTATATTCGAGAATTCGTTAGACTTCATGGAGTTCCTTTGGCTATTATCTCTGATAGGGGTACTCAGTTTACTTTCCAGTTTTGGAGAGCTTTTCAGAAGGGTCTCGGTACCCAAGTTCGTCTAAGTTCTGCTTTCCATCTACAAACAGATGGTCAGGTTGAGCGGACCATTCAGACTTTAGAAGATATGTTGAGGGCATGTGCGCTTGATTTTAAAGGTAGTTGGGATGAGCACTTGCCATTGATCGAATTTGCGTATAACAATAGTCTCCATGCTAGTATTCAAATAGCCCCGTTTTAAGTTTTGTATGGAAGAAGATGTAGATCACCTATAGATTGGTTTGAAGTAGGAGAAACAGCTGTGATTGGGCCTGATGCTGTGTTTCAGGCTATGGAAAAAGTTAAGTTAATCCGAGAAAGATTGAAGACCGCTCAAAGTCGTCAGAAGTCGTATGCGGATGTGAGAAGAAAAGATCTTGAGTTTAATGTTGATGATTTGGTGTACTTAAAGGTTTCACCCATGAAAGGGGTGAAGAGATTTGGGAAGAAGGGAAAGCTTAGTCCCCATTATGTTGGTCCGTACAGGATTCTGATCAAGTAGCATATGAGGTGGAGTTACCCGTAGAGTTGTCTAGCGTTCATCCGGTATTTCATGTTTCCATGCTTAAGAAGTGTATTGGTGATTCTGTCGTGGTTGATTCTTCTGAAAGCTTAGATATTCAGGATAGCCTTTCATTTGAGGAGATTCCGGTTGAGATTTTGGATTTTCAAATCCGTAGGCTAAGGAACAAAGAAGTTCCTTTGGTAAAAGTGCTTTGGCAAAATCAATCTATTGAGAGTGCTACTTGGGAAGCCGAAGCTGATATGCGAGCCAAGTACCCTCACCTCTTTTCTGAGAGTTCGGAGCGAGCAGAAGGTACCATTCTTTCTTAATTCCGCCCCCTTCTTATTAAAGATTCAGCTGTGTGTCTACTTCCATCACGAATTCTTGTATTTTGTAGGGTATCCAAAGGTATAGAGTGAAGTAAGCCCTTTGAGTGAGTCGTTCCAGCTATACGTCCTCATTTTCTCTTGTTCTTGGCCTATATGGCAACATTCGAGGAAGAATATTTCCAAGAGGGAGATATTCTAATACCCCGATACTCTAACCAATAGTGCAACCATGACTCAAACTCATGATAAGTAAATTATAGTGCTTTGGTTGTTTTCTGATCAAGGGTGATGTGTATTAAGGCCTCAAAGATGTCCTAGCAATTAGGTGAATCAAAACATTCCTTACCGATTGAATTAATGGGAAGAATATTGCCATATTCAACTTCAAATGAGAATATCTCTCTATATACTATGAATTATTGAGCTCATAACCTACCAAAATATAGAAAATTGAATTAACTTTCCAACGATACCAATTTCACCCAAATCCGGTATCGAAGCCAAGAGTTATGCCCATTTTACTCCAGTATGTCAGGCTGGAAAACTGAGTGACGACATTTTGTGATAAGCTGTCACAAGTGTGACGACTTATCACCAATGTCGTCAGCCTCAGGCAAATTTTCACCCCCAGTGACGACATTTTTTGATAAGTTGTCACAAGTGTGACGACTTATCACCAATGTCGTCAACCTTAAGCAGAAAATCATAAAATTCACCCTTTTGTGATGACATTTTGTGACGACTTGTCACAAGTCTGACGACTTGTCACAAGTCTGACGACTTGTCACAAGTCTGACGACTTGTCACAAGTCTGACGACTTGTCACAAGTCTGACGACTTGTCACAAGTCTGACGACTTGTCACAAGTCTGACGACTTGTCATGAATGTCGTCAGCTATTTTTTACAGCAATTAAAGGACGTTTTTGTAAGGGTATTTTTGTCTTTTTCCATCTTTTGGAGGCCCCTTTATATATGAGAATTCCTATCTAAACCCTAATTTCTTCATTCTCTCTTCTAATTCTCTTAAGAAATATATCTAGGATTTTTATTTAAGGACATTAATCTTCCAAAAATCATCCATAAATTATCAAGATTTCTTCAAGAATCAAGTTTCTCATAGTGTGGACTTCGAGAATCATTTATTACTAGTGCGGATAGAGTCTCAAGCACTAGAATTCATCCAATTTCAAAGATTAAGGTATGTGGGGTTTTGAACAAGAGCAATTCTTTTGTTCTTGTGCCCAAAGCTTTGATTTCTATCATGAATTTATATGATTTTGCAAGTGGGTTTATACCAAAATTACTTCATCATGAGATTATGAGAATATAAATTGTTCAAGCTTTGTTATACATGATTATTTTGCTATTCTCAAGTTATGACTTGATATTTAATATTGTGAATTTCATATTTCTACCATGAGTTGATATTTCAAGTGCTTTCAAGATATGTGTCAAGCTTTAAGCTTCCTTATGACAAACTGGATTATTGAGTATATTGATTCATGAGATTGAGTTGTTACAATGAGTCTTGATATTTTTTCAAAGTTATTGATGTTGCCATGATTTAATGAATTGATACATTTTGATATTGAGAAAGATTGATTTGATTTGAGTCGAGTTAGGAATCCACAAATTAATTGTGATTGGATAAATGAGAAAGAGATTTGATTTGGTCTTTATGATAGACCCTTGTGATGTTTGTGGTGGATTTTCTAACGCGTTCTGAGCTTGTGTCTGGGAGTAGTATTTAGCACCGAGCGGGAAATATGGTATTTCCTCGAAACTACGTGCCACCGTAGGATTGATATTGATAATTATGGGCCAGAGGCTGAGTATGAGATTGTGATCACTAAATTTAGGTTGTACTCCCTGGCAAGAGTACGATGCTCCCGCCAATGTGGGGTTCTCTCATCAGGAGGGAAAAATATTGGACTTCATGTATCTCACATGGTTTATGTCGATTATAAGAACCTCCCATGTCCATAAGAGTTGAGTTTCTTGAATTACCGAGTCACTCTTAGTCTTGAGTTGAAGAGTTGAGTTATTTATGATGATTTATGGGGTTTTTATCATATGATTTATTTACTATGAGATCATGAAAAGTATGTTTCAATCTAACTCAAGCCAAGTGAGCCATCATTGTACATATGCATATTTTTATGAAATTGATGATGATATTTGCATTATTGCATGCACCCCTACATACTCAGTACATTCCCAAGTGCTGACCCACATATTTTTCTATGGGCTATATTTTCTCGTAATGTAGGTTCAGGTACTCAGCCTCAACCACATTAGCGATATTCGAGTGCCTCAACTACGTTCCCTCAGTGGTGAGTCCTCATGGTTTGAGGACCGTGTTTATATTTTTGGTGATATTATTCTGTTGTTATGGCTTTCAGTACTGTTTGAGCCAGTTGGGGGTTTGTCCCAAAGGCTCCTTGACTTTGATGTATAGAGTCTTTGTCAGACTAGAGGGTTGGTATGTACAGACATTCAATATATTTTGGTTGTACAGTCTAGTATTCTCCAGTATTTCTCTTGAACCCGATGTGGTATATCTCTTTGTTGTGCATGACTATTGTTGAATTGAATTCCTTGAGGTAGTATCTAGCTCCGATGGTTAGCTTAGGGCTATGTGTAGCCCTAAGCACCGTGTGACATCTCGGGATGAAATTTTAGGGCATTACATTTGACCCTTAGAAAATTTCCTGGAAATCCGTTCTTTGAACCTAATACAACTCATGGGTATGAGCCGTATGCTGGGGTACGAGTGGTGTGGTCCTGTCGTATGCTGACTAGTCTTAGTTGATGGGATAGTTTTGGTTACTGGATTGGGTATGACTTAAGGAAAAGAGTCATAAGGCTTGGTACGAGTCATATCAAGGTCTCGTATGGTAGGCAGTGTTGATCTTTTTGGTATTCCATTCTGCCAGGGATACGAGTTATGGGTACGGATTATTTGCTATGGTTACGGCTTGGTTGGATGAGTCGTATACTGGACAGTGTTTGATCCTTGGGTTAAGGCTTGGATACGAGTGGTGGATACTGATCGTATAAGAGGGTACAACTCGTATGGGTCAGTCGTATCTCTTTGATGGGTTTTAAGGGATTTAAGTGGGGGTATTATGGATCTTTCCCTACTTACCCTAACTAGAACCCACGACTTCTAATACACTTAGGAGGTTATTAATCCTATTATTCTATTCATTAACACTTAAAAACTATGCCAAAATATTTCATAATTTTCTCAAGAGCTTTTGGGGCAAGAAGGCTAGGGTTTCATCTTACGGATTTATTTGGGGCTTGCTTTGGTGATTTCCTTCCGTCAATTCTTTGGTATAAGTCATAATTCTCTTCCGTCATGGTTTATATGATTGATTTCATGGTTTCACTATTTAATGATTATGGTTTTCAACTATTATTTGGTTTTTTTTTGATATTAAATGCTTGGTTATGGTTTCCTTTGATTTTAATTATGCTTTATTATGCATTAATGGTGAAATAGGACAATTGGATTGTATGGTAATGGTTTAATGGTCTTGGAATTGGTTTTGGTTATATTATGCCCTAAGGTGTTTGATAAAATACTTATAAAGATATGTTCATTGCATTGACTTCTTTTAATGGAACTCTTGCATGTTTTAAACTGGATAAAATATTTATGCATTGTTTAAATAGTTTGAAAAGGCTAAAGGCTAAATGGTTATGCTTGTAGAGAACATGAAAGTCTCCCAAGTGGATTTAATATGGTAATTGGAAGGGCACCTAAGGTCCCCTTAACCTAAATAGTTTGGCTATGGATATTACTTGCAAGTAATAGGGTGGTATGACGATACCACCAATATTGGCCTTGGTTAATAAATGGTAAATGTATTGTGTGGACATGGTTTTAATTGGGCATTAATAGCGGGGTGCGTAGCCAAGCCATGGAAGGTGGCAGTCCCGGGAGGACCAAAACTGAAAACTCATAGTTGCCGATATGAGGGGTCTTGATGACCATGTGCATGTGTTACATTTTATATTAGGGCATGTATTAGTCATCCCATGGGATATTCCCTGTTCGTATAGATACACGTACTGGGACCCTTTTAATAGGGGTAACTGAACCCATATGGCCCATGAGTCGTAAGGATGACAAAGCTACACAACCTAGGTAAAGGTTTTAAATGCATGCTTAACCCAGTTCCCTTTCCCGACACTTATATATGTATGGTTCTATGCATTATGGATGGTTTTACTTGGTTTTATAACTGGCATTATTTTATCTTTATCTTGAGATTCATGCTAGCGGTCATTTGATAACTCCGTCTACTAGCAGCTGTATACCCACACTATGCAGGAACCGTCTATTCTACTTCTTCTATTTATCACGTGGATTCAGTCTCAATATTTAAACTGATGTGGTGAGCTTTCATCCTTTCGGAAGGCATTATTTCATGTTATTGATTTATTTAGACACTTATCTTTTATTTTGGATATTGGTTTTATCCATGGTTAGGGGCATGTCCCAATCAAATTTATTTACTTTTTTGGATAGAGGCTTTGTGGTACTTCTGGGGGTTGGTATGGGCGGGATTGGTAGAGGTGTCAGCCTTAGCATTGGTATTGATATTGAGGCTGGCATCACCAGACATGATTTCTCACTATTTCATCATATACATTATGGGATTGATTTACATATTATTTTTTAGTATTTTCTTTTAGTTTATGGTGTATTTTTGGGTGATTGTTGCGGTACGATTGGACTCGGTTGGGTCAGTCACGGTTGTTATCCTATCCAGTGTCTTAATGAGAACAATAACACTATCTTGTTATATGTTCAAAATTCAGTCCATCTAAGGCTGGATATAGGTGGTTGGGTTGGGTAATAGAGGACGGTCCCTAGTTCTAGTTGGACTTGGGATACCCATTATGACTAGGCCCGGGGTCGGGTCGTGTTAATTGCCGAAGAGAAAAAGATCTCTTCTATTTTAAAAAAACGTAGATTGAAAAGTAGTCAGATTTAGTGACAATACCGGAAGAAATATCCCAGAGTCGACTATACCTCCCTCAGAGTTGACTTTTGCATCTGAAACGATGTACAAAAATGAAGACAAGTTCCCTCCAAGAGGGCACTGACCTTAATAAAATCCTTGACAAGGTCAGAATCAATACGGATTATTTTTATCACTTGCTATCCTCAAATGTTTTAAGCTGCCTCATATGGTTTTATTCATGAAGAAATTTCTTATGACCAAAACCATATTTTTTGAAATTGAGTATGTTTTTTTTTAAAAGGGGGTTAATTTTGATAAAAGTCTAAGTCCTTAAATAATTCTTTTTATATTTTAATATTATTCTTGATAATTCTAACTTTTTTTTGAGAAATGCTATTCTGATGAAAGTTTTTGTAACATGAGCGATGCCCCAAATTCATGACTCAACAAAGAACAATCTTTAGTTGACTCGCCAACAACTTGAGCAGTATACACAACCTTTTGGAAGTTTCTACACTGAAATTCTATGAATCATGTGTCAACTACTTGATTCTATTTTTTTAGAATATGTGACAATACTGTGCCGTTAGTCTATCCGTACATCTAGGGTAAAGCATATTGACATTAAGCATCATTCTACTCGTGATCTTGTAGAAAGTTGAAATTTTTTCTTTCATTGCTAGAAGAAAGATCTTGACTATCCAGAAAAAGATTTGACATTTATGATTTATGAGTCATATTTTTGGACATAGATCTTTTTACTTCGTTCAATTTTATTGTTACAAAACCATTTCTAGAAGAAAGATCTTGAATTCTCAAAAAAAGATTTGACATTAATGTTTTATGAGTCATATTTTGGACACAAATCTTTTTACTTAGTCCAATTTTTACCTATTTTTACCAAAAAGTTTTCTTTTAATAGGAAGTCATTATTAATTCACTATTTCCCACGCCACCTCTGCCATTCTTTTCTCTTTCCCATGCAGTGTCCTTTCACTTTCATCAATCCCTTTTCACCTCACGCCCCTTCACTTCTCCTTTCTTATCCCTTCTGAACAGTCACCTCCTCTAAGTTCTCTTAACCTGCTCTCCCTCTCCCTCTCTTTCTCTACTTTTAAATCTCTTCTTTTCTCTCTCTCATGACAAAAACCCACTCCATGGCTAGAATTTCTAGAATATTCTCCGATGGTCCCGCTCTACTCTCAAAATGCTCTGATGAGTCCTCGTCTCATCCCATTCTCCTCAAGAGATGATGGCCCCTCTTTTAGCCCTGTTTGAAACCTCGTCCAAATCCATCCAATTTCCTTCTTCCAGAAGAGATGAACCAATTCTGGACAAACCCTCACAAACAGAAATTTCTCTCCTTTAAAAATTGTTCCATCATTCCTGGTCGCATCATCAACCATAGTCAACTAAAAGATTTCTCTTGCAATATTGGTCACTTTTTCAAATTTCAAGATTTGTCTTTGATTTTTCACCTCTGTGGACTTCTCATGTATGAAGACCCTATTTGCCTATTTTATACCAATCTCCGACTTTCCCTAGACAGTGGTGAATTCGAGATTCTTGTACTAGACATAAGAACCTTCTTGAATAATTTTTTGTTTGAAAATGTTTTTGATACTAAGTTCTCCGATGTGGTCCCTTTCATGAACAATAACTGGCCCAAGGACTTTAAAGTGGGCTTTGAGAAAGCCAAGAAATTTTTGTCGGACTCTGTTTCAACCAACTTTGGTCCCTTGTATTTATGCTTCAAATTTTGTATCATGGCTCATTGTAATACACCGAGAACTCTAACCAATAGTGCCATCATGACTCAATCTCATGAGAAATAAATTATAGTGCTTTGGTTATTTTCTGATTAAGGGTGATGTGTATTAAGGCCTCAGAGATGTCCTAGCGATTAGGCGAATCAAAACATCCCTTACCGATTGAATTCTTGAGAAGGATTTTGGCATAGTCAACTTCAAATGAGAATATCTCTTGTTACACTAAGAAATTTTGAGCTCATGACCAACCAACAAGCAGATAATTAAATTATCTTTCCAACGGTACCAATTTCACCCAAATCCGGTATCGGAGCAAAAAGTTATGCCTATTTTACTCTAGTGTGTCAGCCTGGAAGCTGTGTGACGACATTTTGTGACGACTTGTCACAAGTCTGACGGCTTGTCACAAAATATCGTCACCTTAAGCAGAAAGTCACATAGTCCAACATTTTGTGACGATTTGTCACAAGTCTGATGGCTTGTCATAAAATGTCGTCAGCCTTAAGCAGAAAGTCATAAATTCCACCCCTTTGCGACAACATTTCGTTATGACTTGTCACAAGTCTGACGACTTGTCACAAATGTCGTCATCTATTTTTTTAGCAATTAAAAGATATTTTTGCAAGCGTATTTTGGTCTTTTTCCATCTTTTGGAGGCCCATATATATATGAGAATCCCCATCCAAAACCTAATTTCTTCATTTGATCTTCCAATTCTCTTAAGAAAATATATCTAGGGTTTCATTCAAGAACATTAATCTTTCAAAAATCATCCATAAATCTTTAAGATTTATTCAAGAACCAAGTTCCTCATAGTGTGGGCCTCGAGAATCATTAATTACAAGTGCGGATAGAGTCTCAAGCACTAGAATTCATCCAATTTCAAAGATTAAGGTTTGTGGAGTTTTGAACAAGAGCAATTCTTTTGTTCTTGTACCCAAAGCTTTGATTTCTATTACGGATTTATATGATTTTGAAAGTGGGTTTATACCCAAATTACTTTATCATGAGACTATGAGAATATAAATTGTACAAGCTTTGTTATACATGATTATTTTATTATTCCCAAGTTATGACTTGATATTTAATATTGTGAATTTCATATTTCTACCATGAGTTGATAGTTCAAGTGCCTTCAAGATATGTGTCAAGCTTTAAGCTTCCCTATGACAAATTGAATTATTGAGTATATTGATTCATGAGATTGAGTTGTTACAATGAGTCTTGATATTTCCTCAAAGTTATTGATGTTGCCATGATTTAATGAATTGATACATTTTGATATTGAGAAAGATTGATTTGATTTGAGTCGAGTTAGGAATCCACAAATTGATTATGATTTGATAAATGAGAAAGAGATTTGATTTGATCTTCATGATAGACCCTTGTGATGTTTGTGGTGGATTTTCTAACGCGTTCTGAGCTTGTGTCTGGGAGTAGTATTTAGCACTGAGCAGGAAATGTGGTATTTCCCCCGATACTACGTGCCACCGTAGGATTGGTATTGATATTTGTGGGACAGAGGCCGAGTATCAGATTGTGATCACTAAATTGAGGTTGTACACCCTGGCAAGAGTTCGATGCTTCCGCCAATGTGGGGTTCTCTCCTTAGGAGGGCAAAACGTTGGACTCCATGTAGCTCACATGGTTTATGTCGGTTATAAGAACCTCCCATGTCCATAAGAGTTTCTACAAAGTATTCATCTAGAGGCTCAAGGGTCAAGCTTTTTTCGTGAATCTTTGTGACTAAGGCCTATGACTTTTCCCTCATTGTTATTTCATAAATATCATGTGTTTTAAACATTGATTATGATTCATTAGTGTTGGTTTTGAAAATCAACATTGAGGGTTTTGTTGCATATTGTTGAGTATTTTTTACTCTTGGTTTAAATTATGTTTATACTTGTTTCGATAATGGTTTGCACATATGGGTGCTTGGTAATTGTGGTTTAACAAATGGGTCATTGATAACCCTAAACTTGATGGTTTTTACCTTGGTTTTGGTCTTGATAACGGTATGCCCTCAACATGTTTGTAAAAATGTCTAAGAGAATAAACAAGTCACATGTTAAATAATGTTTTGAACTAAGGCATTGGCCTAATGAATATGAATGGTTGGTATATGGTTTTTTGAAGGCCTTGTTTGCCATGTAATGATTTAAATGTTAACCTTGGTGGTTTAATTGACTAAAAGGGTTCGAGTCCCTAAACTTTTAATTGAATAAGTCTGTTAATAATAGGTTCGAGTCCCAAAGTCAAATGAATGATTGGTTGATTGATAATGGTAATGACATGAGGTACGCTTGCAAGTGGTATTGGTATGACGATACCAACGAAGTGCCTTTGGTAAGTAATTGACTTAGTGATTGTGTATGTGAAATAATGCTTGTAAATTGAGCTTTAAAGCGGGATATGTAGCCGGGCTGTGAAAGTGGAGTTCGAAGGACTAACACTGGAAACCGCGCTAGCTGGTGCGGGTGTCTTTATAATCGGGTGGTTCAAATCTCCCGAATGAATATATGAATTGGAGGCTAGTCCCCCCTATAATACAAGTATTGGTGCTTAAGTCACCTTGATTGTGTGGGGAGGTTCGATTCCCCCGTATAGGCATATACGGTTATAGATAATCTCTGGTTTGTGTAACTACACATACTAGGGCCCTTTCATCGAGGGGAGAGATGGGCCCATATAGCCCGTGAGTGCCTTGTTCTATGATGTTTATGCTACACAACCAAGGTTAATGATTTCAAAGTTCATTCTAATCTTTTTCCTTATCACGACATGATATATATATATGTATATATATATGAATATGTATATGTATATATATATGTATATGTATATGTATATGTATATGTATATGTATATGTATATGTATATGTATATGTATATGTATATGTATATGTATATGTATATATATATGTATATGTATATGTATATGTATATATATGTATATGTATATGTATATGTATATGTATATGTATATGTATATGTATATGTATATGTATATGTATATGTATATGTATATGTATATGTATATGTATATGTATGTGTTGCATTGGCTATATGCATTGGTCAATTGGTTTTGAAATGTTGTCATTATTTTATCCTTATCCTTGAGTTACATGCAAGTAAACTCCAACCACTAACCGTCTTTGACATTGTATCCCTAAGTGATGCCAGTGTTGGTCATACTATCTCACCTCCTTCTCAATTACTTGGATTTAGGGACAACTCTTGTTGACTTTAAGTGGTGAGCTTTCATACTCCATAAGACTCCATTTCTTGCCTTGAGTTTTCTTTTGTCTTTATTGGCTTAGACTTGAATATTGGTTTTTGCTAGGGTCGGGGGCATGCCCCTACTGAATATTCTTATTTTGTTTTAGAGGCTTTGTATGTACACAGTGTGGACTTGGGTATGTTATGGAATGGTTATGGATTTGGTTATTATTTTTGGTTTGTTGATTGGTTGGATTGGGTATCAGGGGTGATCTCCGGTTCTTGTTGGACTTGGGATGCCCATTACGACAAAACCCTGATTCGGTCTGTGTTATAAAGTCACTAAAGGATCGAATTAGGGAAATATAGTCCAATTCACTAAGTGAAATAGTAGACCTTATATTAATGGGATCCTTATCATTGAACTATGGTTAACATGCTTATAATCAAGGATAGTAAGATTTTATATCCATTACGAATATCCTATGCTAAGGTTCGGGTCACCTCTCTATTCAAATTCCCTAAATTGGCTAAGTCATGGTATACAAGTAATCAACTAATCCTATTATCCTACTCAACATGTAATCTATACTATACACAATCTCATAAAGAATAGTAGATCGAAGCCTACCTCAATGTCGAACCGCATTCTCGAACCGTCCAAGAATCATTTGTCTTTATTCCACGATTCCAAAATAATGTTGCACTATTAAAATAAAAATATACACATTAATATGAGTAAAATGATATCCACATTGCAATATAAAGCTTTGGGCCCAAAATTGGATCAATAATGGGTTTGTGGGCCCCACTAATGAAATCTCAAAATTGAATCCATCACGAGGTCCCTTGAAGGACAAAAAATATGTGCTCAAAATTTGAGCACAAATGGAGTACAAATCGGGCCCCAAATCTGCCCCTAAAGTTGCATAATTTCAATACTAATTTCCTAGAATTAATCAAGGAAAAAGATGGAATTCGATGGAAAAATAATGGTAAAATTCAAGAGCAGGGGGGAGGGGGGGTGAATTGAAATTTTTCTGTGAGTCGACTACTGATTCCTCACAGTCGACTCGCCTGCAGATCAGTGCACTTTACAAATAGATTAGATTTAAAATAGTTAAGCACACACATAACAAAACATAAAATAATAACACAGAAATTTATCCTGGTTCGGAACACCAATGTGGTGCCTACTTCCAGTCCCCTTAGGTTTCAAAGTTTTCTTAGACCGGTGAATGTTGGGCTCGAGTACAATGATAGAAAATAAGTTCTGAAGACTTATTTTGCTCTTCAGATCTTATGACACAACTTTAGTTGATGTTACAAATTTGACATTGATCCTACTCTCTATAACAATTGTATACTAAAAGTTACAAAGCCCTATAAGACTAAGAATGATACACTTTGAATTTTCTCCTAGAAGTTGTTTAACTCATGTCTGTCTTTAATCTTCATCTTTTATAATCTTCAACTGCTACTCTTCATAAGGAAACCCAAGAGATTTCTTCTCAATCAAGGATTTAAATTGATTCCTTGATTGAGGAATGTAGTCGTTTGCTATGTCTATATCAGATATTCCCATATGCGGCTTTGGGTCACGTCCATATAAGATATGTCCATGATCTATCTTTTCTTTTAGTCTTGTATAGATTGATGTTCACGTGATGGTTGTGGACTTCCTTCCTTTTGTTTTTTTTCCTGATTGATCTCCTGATTGATCTAGTTAGCCTTGATTCTTAGATAGTAATCATAATTTTGGGATAGTGATTCTCCTTTCATTTTTGAGACAATTGATTAATTTTCTTACAATGCTATTTGAGTGTTGTGATCCTTCATTTTATGATTAGATGTCTTTCCATTCTTGGAGTCGTCTTGCTTTATCAGTAGTCTTAAATATCCTACAAAGATTCACTTGTTAGTTTTTCATTATTAAAACATAGACTTCGGAGGCTAACAATCTCCCCCTTTTTGATAATGACAAACATGAGTAAATATCAGTTGACTTCCCTGTCGATCAGCTTGCTACTCCTAACTTGTAGGTATCTTTGTTTTCCCAAATTTCTTGGTTATCAGCCAGCCTTTATGTATCAAAGGTCGACTTTCTCCCCCTGACTTTGTGAGTATTTCTACTGTCCAAGTTTCTTAGATATTAGTTGACCTTTATGAGTTGACAGTCAACTTGTGCTTCCTGATTTCTTGATATTCCTGTCTTTCATTCGACTTGTGCATCTTGATTTCTTGATGTTCCTATCTTTCTCCTTCCCAATTTTTGGGATAGTAATCGTGATTCTGGGATAGTGATTCTCCTTTCATTTTCGAGATAATTGATTGGTTTTCTTGCCATGCTGTTTGAGTGCCGTGATCCTTCTTTTTATGATTAGACGTCTTTCTATTCCTGGAGCCGGCTTCCTTTATCATTAGTCTTCAATATCCTGCAAAGATTCACTTATTAGTTTGTCATTATTAAAACATAGAGATCGGAGGCTAATAATCTCCCCCTTTTTGATAATGACAAACACTAGTTAATATCAGTTGACTTCCTTGTCGATCAACTTACTCCCCCTAAATTATAGGCATCTTTGTTGTCCCATATTTCCTGGGTATCAGTCAGCCTTTGTGTATCAAAGGTTGACCTGTTCCCCCTGACTTTATGAGTATTTCTACTGTCCAAGTTTCTTGGATATTAGTCGACCTTTATAATTCGACAATTGATTTGTGTTTCCTGATTTCTTAATGTTCCTGTCTTTCCGCCGACTTGTGCTTTCTGATTTCTTGATGTTCCTGTATTTTTCTCCCTTTTGGAATAATAAAAAGGAACAACAACAACATAAAATATACAGATAGAACAGCATGCAAGAGACAGTAGATAACAACAGACAATCATAATTTATTAACTAGGCAGAGCAAAAAAAAATGTCAGATAGTGTGATGAAGATCATCTTACAACCCATCAACATAAGGGACAGGACCCCCTTTTGAATAAAGAAAATTCATAGTTCATCGTTTCTCCAGAAAGTATGTCAGGGTGTTATGCATGTTTTGACAGAATTTGCCATAAGATTTTTCAACATTCTTGACAAAGGAAGGCTAGGAGTTTTGAACAGAAATATCAAGATCATCATTTGAGAAAGAGACTTGGATTTAAAAGAGTTCATGTAAGATAGAACTCGAGATAACAACTTGACTCTTTCTTGTTTGAGCCTATTGAGTCCCAGCCAGACCATATTTATGTCAGAGCTTGTACTTTTCCCAAGGTCCAGGAGTTTGGCAGAAGAATCCTGGAGTTGTATGATACCTTCCTCAATGGATTTGAACCGCTGCTTAAGTTTTTCAAGTTTCTTCATCAAAGAGATAGAGGGGTTAGAGACAGATTTACTTACCTTTGAAGGTTTGACCTTAGTGCCGACAGACTCTTTCTTGCACTATTCATCTTCCACCAGGACATATCCCATGCTGCTGAAGGTTCTTGAATCATAATTTGCAGCAACTTCTACAGAGGGATAGGCAGAGAGGTCGATGGAGTATAACAAAAGGATCTCGGTGATAAGCAGTCCGTATGGAAAACTGGCAGATGCATTGACTTCCCCTATACTCTCAAGCATGTACTCGCGTATCCAAGTTGCACAATTAATTTTGATCTTTTTGACCAAGCAATACAACATGAATACATCAAGATAAGTGATATTTCTTAGGGATTCTTTTCGCGGAATCAGAGTGGTAGAAACAATATGAGTGTAACGCCCCAAAATTTCCGTCCCGAGACATCACACGGTGCTTAGGGCTACATGTAGCCCCAAGCTAACCCTCGGAGCCAGACACTACCTGAAGAAACTCAATTCAACAATAGTCATGCATAATAAAGAGATATATCACATCGGGTTTAAGAGAGATACTGGAGAATACTAAACTGTACAACCAAAATATATATTGAATGTCTGTACATACCATCCCTCTAGTCTGACAAAGCCTCTATACATCAAAATCAAGGAGCCTTTGGGACAAACCCCCAACTGACTCAACAGTACTGAAAGACATAACTACAAAATGATATCACAAAAATATAGACACGGTCTTTGAACCATGAGGAATCACCACTGAGGAAACGTAGTAAGGCACCCAAATATTGCTAACGCGGCTGCAACTGAGTACCTGAACCTACATTACGAGAAAATGTAGCCCATAGAAAAATATGTGGGTCAGCACGTTGAAATGTACTAAGTATGTGGGGGTGCATGCAACAATGTAAATATCATCATCAATTTCATGAAAATATGCATATGTACAATGATGGCTCACTTGGCTTGAGTTAGATTGAAACATAGTCCAATCTTCAAGAGAGTGTTTAGAGAGAGCTTTTGGGGGTGTTTTAATCTTTCAAAGTGTGTTATGGGAGGATACAATGTGTTTTAAGATGTGGGTCTTATGGGTTTTGGGGTGGGAAATGTCTAAAATATCCTCATCTTAAAAGCTAAAAAATATGCGTAGGAGAGTACGACTCCCCTCCTAACTTGTACACCAATCATATGAGTGGTACACACCACTCGTACCTTAGACAGAATGTTGGACTCCAATTCTATCCAACATATGAGTTCATGACCTAACTCGTATCCAATCATACAATTGGTACCCTAGAACTGTACCCTAGGCAAAATCATCTTGGCTAGATATAAGACATCATACGGTTTGGCACTATACTTCTAGTATCCTAACATATGACTAGTATGATGTCCATTCGTACCTTGGACAGAAACCAACCTAAACCATTCTGAGTATAATACGACCAAGGACTTCAAACCATATCCACATCATATGACAAGTAAGAACAAGCCGTATGATGTCTAGAGAGCTCAAAATCAAGAAATTTCCAAGGGTCAAAACTAGGGTGTTTCAATTCTCCCCCACTAGGATCATTCGTCCTCGAATGACTAGTTAAGGCAAGCACAAACACGACTTAGCACATATTACCTATCAAATCCCTTTAACCAAGTTAGAAAGCAAAGACATAAAACAAAGATATTAAGATCAGCACATAACTCAAGCACGAATATTCGGAATGAGGAACAAGTGCGGATACTTGGACTTCATGTCCTCTTCCACCTCCCAAGTAGATTCTTCAACCTTATGGTTCCTCCAAAGAACCTTTATCGAATCCACATCCTTCATCCTCAACCGATGAACTTGATGATCCAAGATCTCAATCGGGACTACCTCATAAGACATGGAATCCAAGATACCTAATCCTTCTAAAGGAACAACTGATGAAAGATCACCCACACACTTTCTTAACATAGAGACATGGATAACCGAATGAATGGAGCTCCAACTGGAAGGTAACTCCAACTCATATGCAACATTACCAACTCTCTTCAAGACCAAATACAGACCAATATACCGGGCACTGAGATTCCCTTTCTTACCAAACCGCATCACTCCCCTCATGGGAGATACCTTTAGGAACATCCAATCGTCAACCTTAAACTCCAACTCCCTACGCCTCACATTTGCATAGGAATTTTGGTGACTTTGAGCGGTTTAAATATATCATGAATCATCTTCACCTTCTCTAAGTATTGATGAACCAAATCAGGGCCAAACATCTTACCCTCACCAACTTCATACCACCTAATAGGAGAACAACATCTCCTACCATACAATGCCTCAAAAGGAGCCATACCAATTCTAGAGTGCTAACTATTATTATAAGCAAACTCTATAAGAGGAAAATGGTCAACCCAACTACCACCATAGTCAACCACACAAGTATGAAGCATATCTTCCAATGTCTGAATGGTCCTCTCCACTTATCTATCCAACTGCGGGTGGAAAACAGTACTAAGGCACACCATAGTTCCCAAACCTTTCTGAAATGACCGCTAAAAATGAGATGAGAACAGAGTACCACGATCCAAAATGATAGAAACAGGGGCACCATGGAACTTCATAATCTTAGCAAGATACAACTTAGCATAATCCTCTATCGAATAACTACTCCTCACAAGCAAGAAGTAAGCAGACTTAGTCATCTTATCCATAATAACCCAAATCAAATCACACTGATTTCGAGATCGAGGAATATCAGTAACGAAATCCATATTAATTACCTCCCACTTCCATTCGAGCAACTCAATCTCTTGGTACAAACCTCTGGGTCTCATGTGCTCAACTTTCACTTATTAACACACCATCCACTTAGCCACATAGTTAGCCACATCTCACTTTATATTATTCCACCAATAGAACTCCTTAAGATTATGATACATCTTCGTAGAACCAGGATGAATATCATAACGTGATCCATTAGATTTGGACAAAATCCTTTCCCTGAATCAATTAACGTCGGGAATACATAGCCTACCTTGGTACCTCAAGATACCATCTCCACCAATCACAAATCAACAACCATTTTGCTGACCTATATTTTCTCTAATCTTCATCAAGTCAGGATCTAACAATTGTTTTTTTCTTTATCTCAACAATAAGAGACGACTGTAATACCTGATGCACAAATACACTACCATCCTCAGAGTCCATGAGACGAACTCCAAGATTAGCTAAAAGGTGAATGTCCTTCACAACTCCCGCTTATCCTCATCCACATGAGCTAGACTCCCTATGGATAACCTACTAAGAGCATCAACAACTACGTTAGCTTTACCTGGATGATAATGGAGACTCATATCATAGTCCTTCAACAACTCAAGCCACCTCATTTGCCTAAGATTTAACTTTTTTTGAGTAAACACATACTGGAGGCTCTTATGATCAGAAAAGATATCAACATGAACCTCATAAAAATAGTGATGCCAAATCTTTAACGCAAATACCACTTCCAGAACCTCCAAATCATGAGTAAGGAAGTTATTTTCATGAACTTTGAACTACCTAGAAGCGTAAGCCACCACCCTACCATGATACATAACCACACGACCAAGTCCAACACGAGAAGCATCAAAATACACTACGAAGCCATCATTACCCTCGGGCAAGGTCAAAACCAGGGATGAAGTCAACCTATCCTTCAACTTCTCAAAACTACCCACACACGCATCGGACTACAAGAACTTCACCTTCTTCTAGGTTAATCTAGTCAATGGGGCAGCTATAGTAAAAAATCTTTCCACAAATCTCCTATAGTAACATGATCAAGAAAAGTCACAACCTTCAACAAAAACTCGCACTATGAGAGTTTGGCATACAAACGCTGATCCTTTAAGGTCTGTAACATAGCATAGAGATGATCGACATGATCTTCCCCACTCTTAGAGTAGAACAAGATGACATCAATGAAGACAATGACGAACAAGTCCAAAAAGTATGGAAGACCCTATTCATTAAATCCATAAATATAGTCGAGGCATTGGTCAACCCAAAAGATATAACTAGGAACTCATAGTGACCATAGTGGGTCCTAAAGGCTGTCTTAGGGATATTCACTTCCCTAATCTTAAGATGATGATGACCCAACCTAAGATCAATCTTAGAGAAACACTTCGCACCTTGAAACTGATCAAACAAGTCATCGATCCTAGAAAGAGGACATTTATTTTTTATTGTCACCTTATTCAGTTGACGATAATCAATACACATCCGAAGGGAACTATACTTCTTACACATGAAAAACACAAGAGCACCCCAAGGAGACACTCTAGGATGGATAAAACCCTTATCTAAGAGGTCCTTCAATTGCTCCTTAAGCTCTTCCAACTCAGTCGAAGCCATTCTACAAGGAGGGATAGAGATAGGACGAGTGTCCGAAATAAGATCAATCCCAAAATTGATTTCCCTATCGGGAGGAATACCAGGAAGATCATCAGGGAAAATCTCAAAAAACTCATTAACCATAGGAATGGATTCTAAAGAAGGATCTTCTGAGTTAGAATCCTTAACCCAGATCAAATAATGCAAACACCCTTTGGAAATCAACTTTCGGGCTCTAAGATATGAGATGAATCTCCCCTTAGGCACTAAAGAACCCCTTTCCTATATAATAATCGGTTCACTAGGGAATTTAAACATGACCTTGTAGGTCTAATAATCTAGATAAGCATAGCATGAATGTAACCAATCCATCCCTAATATGACAAAAAAGTCAACCATGTCTAACTCTGTCAAATCCACAAGAGTTTATCTACCACTAACAAATACCACCCCCCTTATAGACTCTTTTTGCAATCACAAAGTCACCCTCCGGGGTAGATACAAAAAGAGAATCAGAAATAAACTAAGGACCAAAACCAAAATGCACAGCCAAAAATGGGGTCACATAAGAAATAATGGACCCTGGATCAAGTAAACAATGCACATCATGAGATAATGTTTCAACATACCAATAACGACATCAGGGGATGCTTCAGAATCCTGATAAGACGTAAGAACATATAATAGATTTAGCCAGTGTCAGTACCAGAAGTAGAAATAGATGTAGAAGCATCACCCTATGGTAAAGGAGCAGATAAAGAGCCAACATGATCCTTGTTAGCCTAGACGCCATTCTAGTATGACAGGTACGCTCTATATGACCAATCTGACCACAATAAAAATATTAGTTTTTTTTTTCCTCACAGAACCCATGGTACAACCACCTACAAAATTAACAAGAAAAGTGGGATAGAGCTGACTGAGCCTCACTATCCTGAGATTAGGCACCCTATTCCTGGGACCCACCATCATGCTAAGATCGATAATTACCTAATAGCTTCAGGTAAGGAGATCTAGCCGTGGAAAATAAACTAAAACTCCTTTACTTTTTCTTTGGCCACTTACCACCATCTCTACCACTTTGCATAAAAGGCCTAAATTTCTACCCTAGCCTCTCACTAAACTCAGCTTGCTTTCTCTTCTCTTTCTCTACCTGCTGTATATACACAACCAATCTGGAGAAATCCATGTCCTTGATAAACAAGGCAACCTTACTCTCAAGGATCAACTCATGAGATAATCCCGAAGTAAACTTATGTAATCTAGCCCTCATGCTAGAGACCAACTCAAGAGCATACCTGGACAACTAATGAAATTTCAAGGCATACTCCTTGACAGACATCCTACCGTGCCTTAAATTCACAAACTCTTTCACTTTCGCCTCCCTTAACTCTTGAAGAAAGAAGTGGTCTAGAAATTCACTAGAGAAATTCTTTCATAAGGCAGAACCAACAACCTCTCCCTAGATTGTTCCCACTCCTCGTACTAATGGTATGCCACATCTTTTAATTAGTAGGCAAAAAACTCAACACCTTCAACCTTCGAAGTATGCATAACCTAAAAGATCTTTTCCATTTCATAAATGAAACTTTGAGGATACTCCTCAACCCTTGTACCAATAAACATAGGAGGATGCAACCTCATGAACTGGACAATCCTTATGGCATCAGAAGATGGAGTAACATGAACACCACACTCAAAACTGAAAAACCACTAACTGAGTCAACAGGGTAATGGAGTGACCGAAGACAACATTAGTGGCCTCTTCTTGAGGCGACTGAGTTTGAGCATCTCTCTTAGGAGTAGGATCAGTGGGGATAGGTAGAACCCCATGAGGACAATCAGATACAACGACCCTTGACCGGGTCTGGACTCCAGAAGTTGGATGAGTTTCATCCACATTATCCTCAATTGGGATAGAAGATTTTACATAAACATCATATATTCTTGGAGGCATGATCTGAAAGATGAGCAAAGGGAAATTAGAAGGATCCAAGACCTTAGACTCTATAACTCGAAGTAAGACAACAAGAAAGTGAAAAATTTCTAAATATCTCATAGCCTCTCTCTTATAAGTGTGAAATGTTACACACCCATAAAAAGACTCTACTTGACACGTCTTTGTAGACACCCAATTGACCATGAACCTAGGCGCTGATACCAACTTGACACGACCCAAACCATAGCCTTATCGTAATAGGCATCCCAAGTCTAACAAGGACCAGAGATTATCCCTGAAACAAAACCCAACTAATAAATAAATCATAAAATAATAAAAAAATCCATAACTATTCCATAACATACCTAAGTCCATAATTTTTCCATACAAATCCTCTACAAAAAAATAAGAATATTCGATCGGGACATGCCTCCGACCATAGCCAAAACTAATATTCAAGTCTAAACCAATAAATACCAAAGAAAACTCAAGGCAAGAAATGGAGTCTTTCGGAGTATGGAAGCTTAACACTTTAAGTCAACATAAGTTGTCCTCAAATCCAAGTCACTGAGAAGGAGGTGAGATACTATGACCAATACCTGCATCACGTGGGGATACAATATCAAAGATGATAGCGGTTAGAGCGCTAGCATGTAACTCAAGGATAGGGAAAAAATAATGCCAATATTTTAAAAACAATCAACCAATGCATATAACCAATGCAACACATATATATACATATATATACCACACCGGGATAGGGAACAAGATTAACATGTACTTTGGAATCATTAACCTGGGATGTGTAGCATAACCGTCATAGAACAAGGCACCCATGGGATATATAGGACCAATTCTCCCCTAGATGGAAGGGCTCCAATGCATGTAGCCATATGAACCAAAGAATATCCATAATCGTATATGCTTATATAGGGAACTCGAACCTCCCGACATAATCAAGGTGACATAAGCACCAATACTTATATTATGGGGGACTTGAACCTCCCATTCATATATTCATTCAGGGGACTCAAACCACCCAACCATAAAGACACCCGTACCGACTAACGTGGTTTTTAGTGTTAGTCTTTTGGACTCCCCTTTCATGACCCGACTACATATCCCGCTTTAAAGCCTAATTTAAAACCAATATTTCATATACACAATTATTAAGCTAATTACTTACCAAAGAAACTTTGTTGGTATCGTCAAACCAACACCACTTGCAACCGTACCTCATGCCATTACCATTATTAATCAACTAATCATTTATTTGACGTTAGGACTCGAACCTATTGTCAAACAAAGACACTAATTCAATTCAAAGTTTAGGGACTCGAACCCTTTTAGTCAATTAAACCACCAAGGTTACTATTTAAATAATACATGGTCAACAAGGCCTTCACAAAACCATGTACCAACCATTCATATTCATTAGGCCAATGCCTTAGTTAAAACATCATTTAACATGTGACTAATTTATTTTCTTAGACATTTTCACAAACATATTAAGGGAATACCATCATCAAGACCAAAACCAAGGTAAAACCATTAAGTTTAGGGTTGTAACGCCCCAAATCTGGTACCCAGAATGCTACACGGTGATCATGACCCCGGAGGATCACAAGCTAACCCATGACTGATATTTGTACCTGAACACTGCATAATATACTGTATAATACAAAAATAAAAGCTGTAAGGCCGTAAGGTTCAAAACTGATAAAACAAAACATAACATCTGGATGGGGTATGAATACCCAAAACAACTGCAATAAACTATCTAAAACATGATAGTCTGAAAAGCCTCTAACTGTCTGAATAAGGAGTTGATGAAACATGTTCCCAACTAACTATAACTACTGTAATAGACTAAGTAATGACAAAATAAATTAATGTTCATGTCCTCAAAATATGAGAACTCACTGCTAAATCTGGCTGCTGAAATCTAGAATGCTACTGATGCTCTGGAGCTCGTGCTTCTGAACCTATCGTATAAAACACTATAGCGCAAATATGTCAGTACGTTTGAATATACTGGTATGCATATGAGGTAGGCTGAATGCAAAAGGTTCACATGTATGAACTATACTAACTGACTGGATAAAACGAACGTGAGAATGCATGCATGATTACATAATAATTGTAATTGAGTTTATGATAACATGATTTTTGAGTCTGAGTACTGATAACATGAGTTATTGATAAGTGTATAACTATACTGAGCGACTGTATCTGACAGTCTAGGTTATGATAGAACTAGCTGTGTTTCGTACTATTCTGAGTTGACTATATCTGACAGTTTAGGTTCTGATAGAACTAGATGAGTTTCGTACTATTTTTAGTTGACTGTATTTGACAATCCTGAATTCTGTAGAACTATCTGAGTTTTATTACTGAGACTGAGATTAAGACTATGGGAAGTAGTCATCTAACCGACATGCCCCAAATATGCCATTATGGCTGAGTTGGGGTCTAATCTGTAACCCTAATTAGAAGGGTGTCAATACCGCACCACTGGTAAGGACAAATTGTGAGTGACCCTCATATAACAGGTTACTCTAATGAGAACGGTGGGACCTTCATATAATAGGTTAAGCCACCTCATCTTCCCTCATATAACAGGTTATGATATCTCAACCTACGTTGGCGATGTAGTTCTGGAGCGTAAAAATTACATCTAAGAATCACATCCTCTAATAACAGGTGAGTTCCCATCCTTGTGCTCACTCGGTGCTAACTTCTGCTCCCATCTGAAGAGACACTGAACATGATTAACTGAACTGAACTGGACTGAGTTCATGGAGTTTCGATAACTGACGGAATACTACTGAGATTACTGAATTACTGAGCTTTCTGAGATTTATTGGGATTACTAGGCTTACTAAATTTTTCCTGGGTCACATGACTAGATGAATTCTTCTGAACATGGCTTGATTAAGGATATCGTGAAAATATGACACTGGCTCTAGGCACACAGCTAAATTTTCGGGTATTAAATACCCCCAGGACTCGATATCATAAAAGTAATTCATGGCATAAATTCTAAAGCACAACAATGGCTACACAGATATCCATAATCCATTGACTAAGACATTTCATCAAACACTTGCCATGCATGAACTTGTATATGAATGGGGATTTCATATTATCATACTAGTATGACACTTTTCCAAACCATAGGCATTTAATCAAACATATAGTGAGCATAGTATATGTAGGCTACATTGCACAACAAGTAAACATCATGAGTCAATTATAGTTTCACAATTCAAGGGTTTAAAACATGGGTTCACATGAATCTACACATATAATAACTAATTCCATATAAAATTTATCACAAAACATGGATTAGAATTCAATTGGTCATTATCAACAAGAACAAAAACAAACCCAACATGGAATTCATAAAAATCCATACACTTGAACTTTGAAAAAAAATTCTTGGGCTTCATGGATGAAAGAAGTCCATGAATAAATACTATGCATACCTAAGTTAATGAATTTGGAAGGATTGATGGAGAGTTCTTATGATTTGGCCCTTGAATTTGAGAGCTAGGGTTCTTGTTCTTGAGAGAGAGCAATTCAATTTGAAAAAAATAGAGTGAATAATGATATCCTTAGGTAATGTAGGGTTAAATTTCGTGTTTAGGGCTGAACTAAAATCATGGGAAATGACCCATTTAGCCCAGAATGCGTCTTTTTAATTTTTGTGAAAAATTTCCCAACCTGGACCCCTGGCGCGACGCGGTGCTTTCGTGTCGTGTCACTGGAATTTGACAACTGGGAAATTGGACGATGGCACGATGCCGGAATATCGCAGAGCTTTACTGGATTTTGAGAATTGGGATTTGGGAGTCCTCTGCGACATGGTAAAATTGCGGAGTCTTACTAGAAATTGATGAATACCATTTTGGCTTATGGCGCAACGCGCCACTGACTGAGATGATGGTGTTTTACGACTGAAACTTGAATTAGTCATAAATTCTTACCCGATTATCGGATTTAGGCATATCTTATATCGATGGAAAGCCTATTGAATTTCCCACATGAAAAAAGTAAAAATCTTTAAAATACCACATGTATAAAAATGGATTCATATTTAAAACAAGTCTTTGACATCTTTGGAACGAATTTAAGCTAGGTAGAAATATGAGGTATTACAATATCTCCCCTTGGGAACATTCATCCTCGAATGAGACTGATTGAGATGGGAGAAACTACAAGATGAAGTACATACTGATCATAAACAACTGAAACATCACTACAGGACTAATATTTCTGAGATTTATACTGAGCATGCATATCTGAAGCATGATTTCATGACTGAGCTAATACATGAATGCATGACTGAGTGTACTGATAAGCAGATCACACATATCTGATGTGTGAATACATGACTAAACTAACTCATGAATACAGGACTGAGATTTCTACTAACTGAGTCTTCTCATAAGGAGAATGCATGCATGATGCATGAACACATGACTGATTTGATATATGAACATATGATTGAATATGCAATGGTAAATGGATACCAAGTTTTAAAATGGGAATCTGAGCATGAAACTAATTTTTAACTGAAATCTAAATGTGAAATTGAAAAGCTTAAGGAGAACTGTTACCTTGAGCTAGATCTGAGTTAGTGGAGAAGAGGTGAGGATACTTGGTACGCATTTCTACTTCTTCTTCCCAAGTAGCTCCCTCAACGGACTGATTCCGCCAAAGGACTTTAACAAGAGGAACTCCTTGGTTCCTCAGTCTGCGAGTCTAATAGTCAAAATTTTGGACTGGAATCTCCTCATAAGAGCGGATGTTCTGAATATCTATGCTACAAATAGGGACTACAACTGCTAGGTTACCTATGCACTTCTGGAGGAAAGAGACATGGAAGACTGGATAAACTGCGGCAAGATCTGAAGGCAACTCAAGCTAATAAGCTACCTTTCCGAAGAAACTAAGAATTTTTAAGGGACCGACATATCGAGAACTGAGCTTTCCCTTCTTGCTGAACCTCTTCACTCCCTTAATGGGAGAGATATTTATATAAACATAGTCACCAATCTCAAACTTAAGATCTTTTCTGCGTACATCTGCATAAGACTTCTGTCGGCTCTAAGAAGCCTGGAGTCTTTTTCTGATCAACTGAACTTTTTTCTAAGGCATCGAATACTAAGTCAGTCCTTATAACTGAGGCCTCACTAACTTTGAACCAATCAACTAGAGATCTGCACCTTCTACCATAGAGAACTTCGAATGGAGCCATCATAATACTGGAATAATAGTTGTTGTTGTATGCAAACTCAATCAAAGGCAAGTGGTCATCCCAACTACACTTGAAATCAATTGCACACGCTCGCAACATATCTTCTAAAGTCTAAATGTTCCTTTCTGCTTGACCATCTATTTGAGGATGAAAGGCTGTACTGAGATGAACTTGGGTACCAAGACCCTTTTGGAATGCTTTCCAGAAATGAGAGGTGAACTGGGTACCTCTATCCGAGACAATGGACAATGGAACACTATGTAATCTGACCAACTCCCTGATATAGAGTTTGGCGTAATCCTCGGCTGAATAGGAGGTATGAAATGGGAGGAAATGAGCTGATTTGGTTATTTTGTTTACAATGACACAAACTGAATCATGCTGATAACGAGTTTGAGTCAAACCTATCATAAAGTCCATGTTTAATTCTTCCCACTTCCAACTGGGAATATCAAACTCCTGTATGGACCCACTAGGCTTCTGATGCTCTATCTTAACCGGCTGAGATGTAGAGCACTGAGCCATAAACTCTGCAATATCTCTCTTCATCCCACTCCACTAATAGATCTCCCGTAAGTCGC
Source organism: Capsicum pubescens (assembly GCA_030864215.1). Classification (NCBI taxonomy): domain Eukaryota; kingdom Viridiplantae; phylum Streptophyta; class Magnoliopsida; order Solanales; family Solanaceae; genus Capsicum; species Capsicum pubescens. The sequence continues at coordinate 138,777,312 of CM061546.1, read as the reverse complement.
GGTACATCTTTGTGCTAGATGAATACAGTAGCGTGCACCATGCGCTTCTACAAGAATTCACTGCCCCAAGTCATCTACACCTGGAACACACAGACGACCCTGACAACACAATACACCATCTCTCCCTTAGGAGAAAACCTCTACTTTCTGATCCTTGACTGACTCTTTCAACTTGACTAGACTAGGATCTCTATCTTGTTTTTCTTTCACCTTAGAAACTAGAGATGATTTTGATCTACTCTAAACCCATACATCATCCTCCTCTATATCGACTAAGAGAATACCTAGTCTGGAAAGCTGATGAACTTCCTGAGCTAACATCTTTTTACCATCCTCAACATGAGCAACACTACCCGTAGACAGTCTACAGAGGGTGTCGGCCACTACGTTGGCCTTGCCCGAATGATAAAGAACACTCATGTCATAATATTTCAAGAGCTCTAACCACCTTCTCTGATGAAGATTGAGATATTTCTAAGAAAATACATACTGAAGGATCTTATGATCTGTGAACACATCTACATGAACTATTTTTAGATAATGTCTCCAAATCTTTAAGGCAAATACTACGGCTACTAACTCAAGATCATCAGTAGGATAATTCTTCTCATGGGGTTTAAGTTGTCTAGAGGCGTAGTCTATGACCTTACCATGCTGCATGGGGACACAACCCAGACCTACTCTGGATGCATCACAGTACACCACGAACCCATCTGGATCGTCTGGGAGAGTCAAAACTGGAGCTGAGGTGAGTCGAGTCTTCAACTCCTGAAAACTCTTCTCACAAGGATATGACCACTGAAACTTGACTTCTTCTGAGTCAATCTGGACATAGGGTATGCAATAGAAGAAAATCCTTTAATAAACCATCTGTAATAGCCAGCCAAACTCAATAAACTCCTGATATCTGATGGAGAGATGGGTCTGGGCTAGTTTCTTATTGCTTTGGTCTTTTTAGGATCTACTCTAATGCCATCACTGAAAATGATATGACCAAGGAATGATACTGACCTTAGCCAAAATTCGCACTAACTGAATTTGGCGAATAACTGATGATTTCTAAGAGTCTGCAATACTATTCTGAGATGGTCTGCATGATCATGCTCACTACGAGAATATATAAGAATATCATCTATGAAGACTATGACGAACATGTCCAAGTACTTCTTGAAAACCCGATTCATCAAGTCCATAAATGCTGCAGGGGAAATGGTAAGACCAAAGAAAATAAATAAGAAATCGAAGTGACCAAACTGAGTACGGAAAGCTATTTTTGGAATGTCACATTCTCTGACTCTGAGATGATGATAGCCTGATCTGAGGTCTATCTTAGAGAAATAACTGGCACCCTGAAGTTGGTCGAACGAGTCATCGATTCTGGGAAGAGGATACTTGTTCTTGACCGTGACTTTATTGAGCTGACAGTAATCAATACATATTTTGAGAGAACCATTTTTTTTAGCACGAATAAGACTGGTGCACCCCACGGGGACACACTGGATCCTATGAATCCCTTATCTAGGAGATCCTTCAACTGCTCTTTCTGTTCTTTGAGTTTTGCTGGTTCCATTATGTATGGCGAAATAGATATAGGCTGAGTATCTGGAAAAACATCAATACCAAAGTCTATTTCCTTTTCGGGAGAAATTCCTGGAAGATCTTCGGGAAAGACATCTGAATATTCATTCACGACTGGGACTAATTCAGGACTGGGAGTTTCGGAGTTAGAGTCCTTAACATGAACAAGATGATAGACACATCCCTTAGATAGCATTTTTCGTGCCCAAAGGTAGGAAACAAGCTGACCTCTGAATGCAGATACACTACCCTTCCACTCTAGGATGGGTTCATTCAAAAACTGAAACTGGACTATTTTGTTTCTACAGTCGACTGTGGCATAGAAGGAATGAAGCCAATCTATGCCAAGAATGACATCAAAGTCAGTCATCTCTAATTCAACTAAGTCTGCTGAGGTGACTTTCTGAAATATCATAACTGGGCAGTTCCTGTATACCCGTCGAGCTATGATGGTTTTACCCACTGGGGTAGAGACTGAAAAGGGCTCTGCTAGAATTTTGGGACTAACTCCAAAATCAACTACTATATAAGGAGTAACAAAAGACAAGAAATCTACTAGATCTAGCAAAGCATAAACATGTGAGTAAAAGATCTGTAACATACCAGTAACCATATCAGGAGAATTTTCCTGATCCTGTTGGGACTGGAGAGCATAAAGTCTTTTTGGGGGTTGCCCACTAGTAGCACTGGAAGTGGCACCCTGCTGATTTGGGCGATCGAACTGGGCTGAGGAACGGTTAAGCTGACCCTGAGGACTTGGCTGAGGATCTGGCTGAGGACAATCTCTAACTTTGTGGCCTAGCTTGCCACATAAAAAACAAATCCCACTGCCCACTCTGCAAGTACCCTGATGGTGGTTGCCACATGTCTGACAAAGAGGATAGGTTCGGGAACTACTAATACTGCCCTGAGATTTAGAGCCTGGTGCCCTATCTCTATTGCCATCTCTGAATTTTGGCACTGGAGAAGAAGAAGCTGGAACGAATGACTTAGGACGAAACTGAGAACGGTTTTCTCCCTTCGACTTAGCCTGCATAAAGTTGAAACTACCTGTCCTTGCTCTCTTATTCTGCTTCTCTCTTATCTTAATATTTTGCTCTTCTATCTGTTGAGCATGGGTTATAAGCCTGGTTATGTCCATCTCACTAATCAACATTGCAAATCTACACTCATTAACCACACTATCATTTACCCATGACACAAACTTACTCATCTTGGCTCTGCTATTTGCCACTACACGAGGAACATATCTGGCTAATTGGATAAACTTAAAAGTATACTCTTTCACCGTCATATTGCCTTTTCTGAAGTTGATAAATTCTAACACTTTAGCTTCTCTCAGCTCTAGGGGAAAGAATCTATCTAAGAAGGCAGTAACAAACTCCTCCCACTCAATAGGCCCTGTATCTACAACCCTCTCTGACTTTCACTGTTTTAACCAATGTGAGCAACATCCTGCAACTGATATATAGCTAGCTCATCACTCTTACTAGAAGTAACCCCCATGATGTCTGTAACCTTTTGAACCTGGTCTAGGAACTCCTGAGGATCCTCTTCTAACTTAGACCCAAAAAAGGACGGAGGATTTATTTGGGTGAAGTCCCGAATCTTGGCCGCAGCTGAATTGGCCATTGGGTTGGTTGGAACGACAGTTGGACATTCATTCTGAGTAACAACTGAATTAGCAAGAGTGGTGAATGAAGCTCTAAACTCTGCATACAAAACATGCTCGTCCAAGGGGTCTGCTTGGACGGGCTGAGGGGCTGACTGATTTCCGTTTCTTCTTTTGGGAGGCATGTTCTATAGAAGAAAGGGAGAAATGGATTAGAATGAAAGTTAAATTTGAGCTCACGCTCACTGGCACGACATGAATACTGAAAGAAGGGAAACTATTCCTAAAACATCTCATAGCCTCCTGCACATAAATGTGGCGTACAACACATCCATGCACAAGACTCTACTAGATGCGCCTTTCAAACTTCCTAGGACACTATTGAACCTTAGTCTCTAATACTAAGTTTGTAGCGCCCTGAATCTGGTACCCGAAATGCTACACGGTGCTTATGATCTCGGAGGACCACAAGCTAACCCATGACTGATATATGTACCTGAACACTGCATAATATACTGTATAATGAAGAAATATAAGCTGTAAGTCCATAAGGTTCAAAAATGATAAAACAAAACATAACATCTGGATGGGGTATGAATACCCAAAACAACTAAAATAAACTATCTGAAACATGATAGTTTGAAAAGCCTCTAACTGTCTGAATAAGGAGTTGATGGGGCATGTTCCCAACTAACTCTAACTACTATAATAGACTAAGTAATGACGGAATAAAGTAATGGTCATGTCCTCGAAAGATGAGGACTCACTGCTAAATCTGGCTGCTGAAATCTGAAATGCTACTGATACTCCGGAGCTCGTGCTTCTAAACCTATGGTATAAAGCACCATAGCACTAATGCGTTTGTATGTTTGAATGTATTGGTATGCATGTGAGGTAGGCTGAATTCAAAGGGTTCACATACATGAACTATACTAACTGAATGGATAACATGAACGTAAGAATGCATGCATGATTACATAATTACTGTAACAGAGTTCATGATAACATGATTTCTGAGACTAGGTACTGATAACATAAGATACTGATAACTGTATAACTGATACTAAGTGACTGTATCTGGTAGTCTAGGTTCTGATGGAACTAGCTGAGTTCCATACAGTTCTAATTTAACTGTATCTGATAGTTTAGGTTTTGATAGAACTAGCTGAGTTTCGTACTATTTTTAGTTGACTGTATCTGACAGTCCTAAATTCTGTAGAACTATATGAGTTTTATTACTGAGATTGAGAATGAGACTATGGGAAATAGTTATCTATTTGACATGCCCCTAATACGCCATTATGGCTGAGTTGGGGTCCAATCTGTAACCACAATTGGAAGGGTGTCAATACCGCGCCACTGGTAAGGACAAACTGTGAGTGACCCTCATATAATAGGTTACTCTAATGAGAATGGTGGGACCCTTATATAACAGGTTAAGTCACCTCATTTTCCCTCATATAACAGGTTATGATGTCTCAACCTAAGCTGGCTACGTAGTTCTGGAGCGCAAAGATTGCTTCTAAGAATCACTCCCTCTAATAACAGGTGAGTTCTCATCCTTGTGCTCACTCGGTGCTAACTTCTACTCCCATCTGAAGAGACACCGAACATGATTGACTGAACTAAACTGGACTGAGTTCATAGAGTTCAGATGACTAACGAAATACTACTGAGATTACTGAATTACTGAGCTTTCTGAGATTTACTGGGATTACTGAGCTTACTAAAATTTTCCTGAGTCACATGACTAGCTGAATTCTACTGAACATGGCTTGACTGAGGATATCGTGAAAATATGACACTGGCTCTAGGCACACAACTAAATTGTCAAATATTAAATACCCCCAAGACTCGATATCATAAAGGTAATTCATGGCATAAACTCTAAAGCACAACAATGGATACACACATATCCATAATCCATTGACTAAGATATTTCATCAAACACTTGACATGCATGAACTTGTATATGAATGGGGATTTCATAGTATCATACTAGTATGGCACTTTTCCTTCCCATAAGCATTTAATCAAACATATAGTGAGCATAGTATATGTAGGCTACATTGCACAACAAGTAATCATCACGATTCAATTCTAGTTTCACAATTCAAGGGTTTAAAACATGAGTTCACATGAATATACACATATAATAACTAATTCCACATAAAATTTATCACCAAACATGGATTAGAATTCAATTGGTTATTATCAACATGAACAAAAATAAACCCAAAATGAAATTCATAAAAATCCATATACTTGAACTTTGAAAAGAGATTCTTAGGCTTCATGGACGAAAGGAGTTCATGAATGAACACTATGCATACCTGAGCTAATGAATTTGGAAGGATTGATGAAGAGTTCTTGTGATTTGGCCCTTGAATTTGAGAGCTAGGGTTTTTGTTCTTGAGAGAGAGTAACTTAATTTGGAAAAAATAGAGTGAATAATGATATCCTTAGGTCATGTAGGGTTAAATTTCGTGTTTAAGGCTGAACTAAAATCATGGAAAAGGACCTATTTAACCCTGAATGCGTCTTTTTAATTTTTGTGAAAAATTTCCTGACCTAGACCTTTGGCGGATGCGGCGCTATCGCGCCGTGTCATTGAAATTTGACAACTGAGAAATTGGATGATGGCGCGACGCGGGGATATCGTGGAGCTTCACTAGATTTTGACAATTGGGATTTGGGAGTCTTTCGCGACGTGGTGAAATCGTAGAGTCTTATTGGAAATTGACGAATGTCATTTTGGCTTATGGAGCGACGCGCCACTGACTGAGGTGATGGTGTTTTTCGACTGAAACTTTAATTAGTCATAACTTCTTACCCGATTATCGAATTTAGGCGAATCTTATATCGATGGAAAGCTTATTGAATTTCCTACACGACAAAAAGTAAAAATCTTGAAAATACCAAATGTATAAAAATGGATTCATCTTTAAAACAAGTCTTTGACATCTTTGGGATGAATTTAAGCAAGATAGAAATAGGGGTATTACAAGTGTTAACCATGACCCATTTTTTAAACTACAATTTTCAAGTACCCACATGTGCAAACTATCACAAAAACATGCATAAACACAATTTAAACTAAGTGTAAATAATACTCAACAATATGTAACAAAACCCTCAATATTGGTTTTCAAAACCACCATTAATGAGTGATAATATATGTTTAAAACACATGATATTTGAGAACTAACAATGAAGGAAGGGTCACATTCCTTGTTCACAAAGATTCACGAAAAGAACTTGACCCTTGAGCCTCTAGATGAACACCTTGTAGAAACCCTAGCCCAATCTTCAAGAGAGTGTTTAAAGAGAGTTTTTGGGGTGTTTTGATCTTTCAATGTATGTTATGAGAGGCTACAATATGTTTTAAGACATGGTGTCTTAAGGCTTTTGAGGTGGGAAATGTCTAAAATGTCTTTGGCTTAAAAACTGAAATATATACGCAGGAGGGTACAACTTTCCCCTAACTCGTACACCAATTATACTAGTGGTACACATCACTCATATCCTAGAAAAAATATTAGACTCCAATTCTATCCAACAGATGAGTTCATGGAATAACTCGTATCCAATTATACGATTGGTACCCTAGAACCGTACCCTAGGTAGAATCATTTAGGCTAGATATAGGATATCATACGGTTTGGAACTATACTTCTCATATCCTAACATACGACTAGTATGATGTCCACTCGTACCTTGGACAAAAACCAACCAAAACCATACTGAGTATCATATTACCAAGGACTTCAAACCGTATCCACATCATACGACAAGTAAGAACAAGTCATATGATGTCCAAAGAGCTCAAAATCAAGAAATTTTCAAGGGTTAAAACTAGGATATTTCACTTTACGACCTCATTTACCATATTCTCAAGTTACGAGGATTTATTATGTTAATTATGTACTTTGGGATTGAGGCCGGGGTTATGATACCGGTTGGAATCCATGTAAGCATTCTATTATTACAAAGGATATGGTCTAGCTTATAGATGTTTAGGAGTTTATGGTTACATTATTTGGATATTGGTGATGGTATGCATACTTATAGGCATATTCATGCTCACTTAGTGGTACGATTCCAACCAAACCCTTGATTTTAGTATAATTTTTTAAAAAGGGATTTATTTCAGCTTTTAACTTTAAAAATAGATTTCTTCTATAATGGGAATTGTACCACCTTATTTAATAAATTATGAGCTTATAGAACTAAATAGGCTATTTTTGAAACTAGATCGAGATTGATTCTACTCCATTACTATTCCACTCTTCTACCACTACTATTTACTTTAATTGAGAGAGATTTTAACCCTTTTTATGCTATTATATTGATTTAGTCCCGACATTAATCTTTGGTAATGGATTTACAAATTTACACTCTTTAGTCACGGTTCAAGTCTGTACACTTATTATACTTTATGTATGTATGTATATATATATATATATATATATATGGTATAGGAAAGAGTAGATTGATTATAATGGTTATTGGAAGTCCTGGTTTAGGATTAGGTAGTATGTACGGATATTCTGAGTCCCTGATGGGCTCCTTCATCCATAAGCCATAGTGTCAGAGAAGTATGGTTGCCATAGGTCCTGCCTTTGTGAGCTACTGAGCTGGAGGAGGTGTATACACTTGGTACATTTGGCACTCTGATCGAGTATGGGTTACTATTAGTTTATGCGCATTCACTTTGTTCATATACATTGCCTATCACCAGTCTATTTATTTGTTGCTTATTTCTATTGGCCTTATGGGGGGTTGTATAGGCGTAAGCTATGATTGGCATTTATAGAGTGTTTGCTTGCACTTTCTGGGCTTATGGGGGCCTGTTAGGTTATTATTTGTCTGGACTAAACAATTACTTTTTATTGATTATTACGATTAGTTCATGGTAGGATGATTATAGACTGATACATGAGATTGCCATTGCATTTTATGATCTCTTTTCTCTATTATGGTAAATTATATTATTTATAGTTCAACTCATGTTTAGTCATCTTTCGGTTAGTGACCCTGATTATGCTTGCGTTAACATTCCTAGTTGGTTAAAATTCCTTCAGATGTTAGGTTGATTATAGTAATACCATATATATATGTAACTCTAGGGTAATATTGTATATGTATACTTTGGCCTTTTGTTACTACTATATATCCTTCTTTCACTCTTTATTTGTATATTGGCTAGTGAAATACGGTATTGCACTTTAGTTCTTAGACACTGCTAGAATAATATAATTTATCCTTATCATCCCACATATATTATTATGTTTAGTTTTATGAATAACAACTTGTAGTTATATTCTTGATTTATATGTTATTTATACTTGGATTATTTTTGGAGCTTAGTTAGTCAGTACCTACTGAGAACCACATGTTTGGTATTAATACTACACTTTTGAAGCCTACAAATCATAGCATGGGTTCTCACTATTGATGTGTGCATTGTGTGAGCAGCTTTGGATCAAATATTTGGGGGTGCTCATGATCGAAGTACAAATCATATTATTCATTTGGATTTTAGTTTCATTTCCTTATTTGGAGCTTTCAATATTAAGGAATTGGTCTTGGACTAAAAATCCTAGTAAACAACTTATGATGAGAAATCTAACATCGCCATCATCTCTGGAATGTTGATTTTAGGATAGGGGGACCCTTGGTCTGGGTCTCGAGGCATGCAAACTCATTTTGGTCTATTAGGTAGAATTTGGTTAAAATAAAACTAGGTGTGGGACACATATTTAATTGAAATAATCTTTGATAAAAGATGGTTCTATTAAGTCTGTAATGACAAATTTGGTATATTAACATAGTTTATTTTCATGCACGGGGTTCTAAATGAATCTCGAGCACTCGATCGGAGTCTGTTTGGACTTAGAAAATTGCTAGTTTTCTAGAATCTGGTGCAACCACCTATTGTTCATTATGATTCGAGGTACAGGTCTCATTTATGAAGAGTCAAGTTTTTGACCTTCAAAAATGTAAGCCTCACCTCTCGTGTTCACGATGTGGGTCAGGCCCGATCGAACTTGATTCCTTCTTTATGATCGCGGATAGTTGCCCGCATTCACGATAGTCTAAATCATTTTCCTTTGTGTTTGAAACCCATTGGCCATGTTCGTGAAGTGTAACTTTACCGAGCATTGTGATTGTGACCCCTGGCTTCCACAATCGCAAAGGCCAATTGCCTGGCAGTATATAATCCCCTTCTTTGTGTTTTTCCACCATTTCCTAAGTCCCAATCCACTATTGATGAACCTTAGTGATTGGAAAAGAGTGGAAAATCATCCATTGAAGCTAAGGTAACCTAAATTAACACCTCTCGATCATTTCTCATTATTTTTCCATCGAATTCCATCTTTTTCATTGATTAATTCATAGAAAGTAGTATTGAAATTCCTCAACTTTAGGGGATGATTTGGGCCCCAATTTACACTCTATTTGTGCTAAAATTTTAAGGACATTGCTTGTCCTTCCAGGGACCTCATGACAGATTCAATTTTAAAATTCTATTAGCGGGCTTCTTGGGCCCATTATTGACCCGATTTTGGGCTCAGAGTTTTATATTTAATATGGATATCATTTTACTTATATTAATGTGTATACTATTATTTTAATAGTGCAAAAATCATTTTGGGATCATGGATCAAAGACGAGTGGTTCATGGATGGTTTGAGAATACAGTTCGACAGCAAGGTATGCTTTGGTCTATGTTCTCTATGAGATTGCGTATAGTATAGATTGCATGTTAGTTAGAGATTATCGGATGGGTTGATGGCTAGTATACCATGACTTCACCTATTTAGGAAATTTCAATAGAAAGGTGATCCACACCTTAGCACATGATATTCATTATGGCCATAGAATCCTACTATCCTTGATTATAAGCATGTAAACCATGTTTTGATGATAAGGATCCTTTTTGTATAAGGCTTACTATTTGACTTAGTGAATTGGATGACATTTACCTGATTAGATCCTTAGTGACTTTACACCCTCATTTTTCTTAGTTTCCTAAGTTATGAGGCCTTATTATGATAATTACATACTGTTGGGCTCGAGGCTGGGGGTTACAATAGAAGTTGGACACCAGGTGAGCATTTATAGACGTTTAGGTGCTTATGGTTGCATTTGGATACTGGTGATGAAATGTAAACTTTTAGGAGTATTAATGCTCACTGCGTGGTACGATTCCAATCAAACCCTTGATTTTACTACTATTTTTTAAAAAGGAATTTATTCCCATTTTTTACTTTAAAAATAGTTTTCTTCAATAATGAGAATCGTACCACCTTAGGTAATAAATTATGAGCTTATAGGATTAAATGTGCTATTTTTGAAATTAGACCGAGATTGATTTTGATATATTACTATTCCACTCTTTTACCACTACTATTTACTTCAGCCAAGAGAGATTTCAATCCTTTTTATGCTATTATGTAGATTTGGTCCCCATATCGATCTCAAGCAATGGATTTGCAGATTTACACTCTTTATGATTTGAGTCCATGCACTTATTATATATATATATATCTACGGTATTAGATAGATTAGATTATTTATGATGAATATTGAAAGTCCTGGTTTGGCACCAGGCAGTGTATATGGATATTCAGAGTCCCCTATGGACCCTTTTATTCATACATTCATAATCCATAGTGTCGAAGAAGAATGGTCTCTATTGGTCTTACCTTTGTGAGCTACTGAGCTGGAGGAGGTGTGTACACTTGGTGCATTTGGTACTCCGATCGAATATGAGTTACTATTAGTTTATGTGCATTCATTCATTGATATATATTGCCTATCACCGGTATATTTGTTTGGTTCTTATATCTATCAGCCTTATAAGGGGTTATATTGGTATAATCTATGATTAATGTTTGTTGAGTACTTACTTTCACCTTCCGAGCTTATTGGGGCTCGATTAGGTTACTGTTTGTTCGGACTAGCCAGTTACTTATTGTTGATCATTTTGGTTAGTTTGTGCAGAATAATTATGGACTGATACCTGAGATTGTTAGTACGTTTTTTATGTTTTTTTCTCTATTACGGTAAATTACATTATTTATAGTTCAACTCATGTTTGATCATCCTTTGATTAGAGACCCTGATTATGCTAGCATTAGCATTTCTACTTGGTTAGGATTCATTGAGATGTCAGGTTGGCTACCTTAGGTTATTACCTTGGAGTTGGTCATATATATATATATGTTATATAACTATATAACTATATAACTATATATATATATATATATATATATATATATATATATGCCAGTAGTGCATATCCATCTCTTTCCTTATATATTCATATTGTATTTGTATCCTTTGGACTTGTATTACTACTATATATCCTTCTTTTACTTTTCACTTGTATATTGGATAGTGATATATGATATTGCACTTTAGTTCCCGGACACTGCTAGAGTAAGATAGTTTATCCTTTTTGCATCACTGATATTATTATGTTTAGTTTTGTGAATAACTGCATGTACTTATATTCTTGCTTTACATGTTACTTATGTTTGCATTATCTTTGGAATTCAGTCGGCCGATGCCTACTAAGTACTACGTGTATGGTACTCATACTATACTTCTGCAGCCTGCAGATCATCGTACGGGCTCTCGTCGTAGTCATTTTGTATTTTGTGGAGCATCTTTGGATCGGATATTTAGGGTGAGCTCCTGGCATTTGGAGTATCCGTGTTCTCCCTTATATTGATTAGACTAATCTCTATTTTCTATTTTAGAGATGGTTGAACATGTATATATTATGTATTTCACTTGTACTCATGTTAAATTTAAAGCTTTTGTACCGACTTCACAAGGTTCTGGGAATATATTTGCCTTCTTCTCCTTTCTTTCTCCTTATTATTTAGTTTTGCTTCTGCCTTTCTTATTAATCTGTTACGCGTTGTTTCGGACTATGGATTGGCTTACCTACAAGTGGGTTATAGTAGGCGCTATCATGAACTGAGAAATTGGTCATTACAAATTGGTATTAGAGACTAGGCTTATTGGTGTATTGGTACAAAACCTAAGTGTCTAGTAGAGTCCTGCAGATCGATAGAAAAACGTTTGTATCCTCTCTTCGGGAGGCTAAATGGCATTCTTATGAAATTTTATTCTTAAGTCTTTGTCGCGTATTCGTATTTATATAAACCTCTAGTACTTTCTTTGACTCTCACTCTTTCCCAGATGGATGGCCTGAGGTTATTGACAGATGCATATGGAGTTTCTATGTGTGTTATGATGGTGAATACAAATACAATAAGCAATTATGATATTTTCTTCATCATCCATGGCTTGTATTCGACGTAGCCAATTTTTGGAAAGTACAAAAAAATATAAAATATAAAATGCAACCAAAATAAGAAATAAAAGAAAGAAAAAGGAAAAAATGCAAAAGAGAAAAAAAAAAGAATGAGAAGTAGAGGCCAGAGATAGAAGAGAGAGAGAGAGGGAGAGAGAAAGAGAAATAGATGCTAGAGATAGAAGAGAGAAAAAAAGCTAAAAATAAAAAAATAAAACAAGAAACGAAAAGAAGAAAAAAGTGAATGAGAGGATATGAATTGTAATTTTGAAATTTAGGCTAGGGGCACTCCTATTTTGTAGAAACATAAACTATTTTCTGTAAGTGCCCTTATCTTTTCCATGACTCATTATTCTTTGTAATATTTAAAAAGCCCATCTAGCTATTTATAATTACCAAAATAGATGAAATTAAACTTTCAAGAGTATTAAACCTTAATTTAGGGATAAAATGAACAAAAAAAAGTGATTGCTCTTTGGAAGCCTTTGGACGATCTTTCTCTTATAGATCTTCGTACTAACCTTTTCCTTTTTAAATTTGCTCATGAGCACAATATGCTTCATCCCTTCATGATGGTCCTTGTTTATCTTCTACAACTTTTTGTCTGACAAAAAATTAGAGCCTATGTTTGTATCCTCTCAAGTTAGACTTGCGTATTTTGCTATATGGATTCGCCTCCCCGAACTTGCTACGGAGTTTTATGACATGGACATTTTGCAAAAGGTCGGGGAAAAAGTCAAAACTCTTTTTAAGGTTGATACTTGCACCTCATCCGCATATCGTGCTATATATATGTATCGTGGTATATATATGTATACTTATGTGTTCAAGTGCCTCTAGAACAGCTACTCCAGAACCATGTATCTATTGGTCCTCGTAAGCAGCTAAGCCTTTATAAGGGTGCAAAGATTCTACATACAAGTTGTGGATTCCTAGGACACACTATAACTCTTTGAAAACATAGGCAAGCAACTACTATACAGGATCATTCCCATGATCCATAAGGTAATGCTCCTGCTCCTGTGCACCATACTAAAGAAGAGGAATGAAAGCTAGTTAAATTCCTTAATCGCCCAAAAAGACGATCTCCGGAGAAATCTAGGTTTGTTGAGGGTAGGATAAAGGAGAGTGTGCCCCTGCAAAGCTCGGGTAAAGGTAAGGTCTTTGTAAGTTATACTAGGAAGGGTTTCAAACCAGAATTAACAGTTGTCATAGGTAAGTAGTTGAAGGACAATAAACCCTTATAGCAAAGGTATTGACCAATCTACCCAAGGTTTTCAATCAATATAATTTTGCTAAACTAAGTATTATGATGCCACAACAATGCAAATAGTTAGGATTTCTCTAATTCTCAAATGTGGCTGGATAATGACAATTTTAGAGATTCTTCACCTTTTCATCAAGTTAATTCCTCTCCCCACGTTAACCTGTTTGTTATCCTTCTCAAAAAACTAATTTTCAAGTGGCTTCCATTCATGCTACTACTTCTCCAAAACTCCAAAATACTACCCTATAGATTTCTCCTAGATATAATGATGATATTGGTAATCATTTAGAGACATGTGACATTCCTTCACCCTCTCAAGGCATGAATTTAACTGATAACTCTCTAGCTGCACCGCCCTTACCACCACTTTCTTTCTTACCTTCCCACTTGATATATAATGAACCCTCACCCCTTGCTCTTACCAGGGAGTTCAGATTCACCATAAACCCTACTCTCTAATTTACCTCCTTCAAGAACTACCAACAATAGACCCTAACCAGAATCCCCCTCAAAATAGTTATCCAGCGTTTTCCTCAGTGAACCCAGTCGCACTGCATCCTCTTTAGTCTAGGTTGGAAGTAACTCTTATGGTCCATGCCCCCACTTTCAACTTGCAACTGAATGGACAATAGTGACTTGTAATAATCCAAATCCTAAGCAATTTATCCTAGATCATCACAGAGGGCATGAGGTTGGGGCTAGAAGCGTACGACCAATTTCACTGGCTTGCAAGTCCTCCAACGATCCTGAATCCCTTAGAGGTGAGCCCAAAAAATATGAGCCCATCAATGATGAACAACCTTCTTATGCCTGGCTCTCCTTTTATCCACAACCTCTGCATGGAGTGAACGTTGTGCCATGGATTTAACATGTGATGGCTATAAAAGTGGAGCCTACTTGATGCAACTACATGCTTAGGACCATACCCCATAAGATATGTGTTAGGGAATAGCATATGGTTAGGACATCATAGAGCTGGGGTACATAATGGAGAAGATTTAGCAGACAGGATCGATGATGACCTTCTTAGAACAGGTATGGATATTCTTTCTCAAAGAGAGGTTTGCAAGAAAAATAAGCAAAAATTGTACTCATAGCAAGTCCAAATGCTCTATCCATGTCAAGTCAACTCTAAACCCGGTTGTGGGGAAGTATGAAATAATAATGAGTCCCTCTTTGAGGGAAACTAGCCTTGCATGTGGAAATTTATCATCTCTCCCTTACTTTTGCCATCCTTAGAATTTTTTTATTTATAACTATAGAGGTTCAACCTCTGCTAAGTTTAGAACAAGTTTTAGAGATCATCTAGATTACCAGAAACTTGCATTGGTTGCTTTACTCAAAACTCATAGGGTTAACCAACAATCTATGCCTTATGAGTTTTGCTTCTCTAGTGTAGTTGTCATCCCTGCTGAGGGGCATACAGGAGACATGTCTATCCTTTGGCATGCTTACATCCTCAATGTCACGAACGTGGCACTCACATACCAAGAACTCCACTACGTGATCTAGGTAATACCTTCCCTCAATAAGTGGTAATAACTCTTCGAGCAGACTCTTACTTTGGGATAATCTTAAGAGAGTAGAGGACTCTTATGATCGGCCTTGGCTAATGGGTGGGTATTTTAATAAAGTTCATAGGGCTTCAGAGAAATTTTGTAGTTTGGTTGTGAACCTTCTAGAGCTGCTAGGTTTCTTTATTGTTTGAACTATAATATGATTGATCTAGGGTTTAGTGGAAGCAAAAATTCTTAGAATAATCTTAGAGGTCATAATCACATGGCTAGATTGACTTTGTGATAACTCGGGTTGGATCAAATTATTTCCCGATGCCTCTGTTAAGCATTTGGCTAGAACTCACCCAGATCATTGTCCCATTCTCCTAGATGAATTGGCTCTTTCAAATATCATCCACAATAAGCCTTTTCAGTTTGAAACTATTTGGACCTTCCATCCTCAGTTCCCTCTATTATATCTAACTCTTAGCTTAGTGCTCAAAACTCTTTACTTACAGCTATTCTTTATTTAAGTTGGAGGTTTTGAATTGGATTAACCAAGCCTTTGGAAAATTTTCCTTTAAAAAGAATAGTCTTTTATGCAGAATTGTAAGAATCCTACCCTCTTCTTGCTACCCTACTAGTTGGTTCCTCAAACATCTTGAGGCTACTCTTGTCCATGACTTCAACAGCCTCCTTCTCCTTGAACACGAGTTTTGGAAACTCAAATTGCGGATACAGTGGTTAAACAAGAAAGGGATGCAAACATAAAATTCTTTCATATCTCTACTCTCAGTAAGCGGTGCAAGAATAATATTATTAACCTTAGAGATTCAGTAGGTAATTGGATCTTTAGGAAATAAAATATCAAGGCTCATATTCTTAGTTTCTACAGAGATATGTACTGTACGAAACTCCTCCAAGACACTAGAGCTTTCTAGCGTGCCCATTTGCGCTCTATTTCTTCCACATCATACCCTTCTTTAGAGTTGGGCTTATCTAATGAGGAGCTAGTCATAGCAGTGTATTCTTTTAAGTCTTATAAATCTCTGGGACCAGACAAACTTCATTCGTTCTTCTTTCAAAATTATTGGGATATAGTGGGCCCCATCAGTGGAATAATTTGTGTTAATATCTTTTCTCATTGGTCTATTTCTACCTTAATTAACCAGACCTCTGTTTTTTCTCATGCCCAAAGTGATCTCTATTGCTACTATAGGTCAATATAGAACAATTAGTTTTTGCAATACTATTTAGGCGAAATGGTCTCATGAATTCTTGTACTTGTTCGGATTTTCTTCTACTTACACTTTTGTCATCTGAACCCTTTAGCCCATTAAAAATGAATTTTTTAAACCTTTTACCCATCGAAACATAACGTTTTAAATCCTTTTTCATCCAACTAATAATACACTCGCCGACATGTGGCATGCCATGCCATTTTTCAATGACACATAGGAAATTAAATACTCAGAATATATAAAATATATAAAATATTTTTTAAAAAAAATCTAATCTTTTTTAGGTCAACATACACTTTTCTTCAACCTTTTTCCTCCTTTTTTAATTATTGCATAATCATGTGACCATTAACATTAATTTATCCATAATCCATACCAATAATTCTTCATTTCTTTTTCCATTAATTAAACATTAATAAACTTCTTCCACCTCTTTCTTCTCTTTCTTGTTTATGTTTTTCTATTTTCTTTATTTAGAAATAAATAATTTATTGTGATTTAGAACACGGAAGGAAGGTGGGGGTGAAGGAAAGAGAGAGTGTATGTGTGTACTGGGTGAGGGTAGGGGACGAGGGAGAGGGGCTAGTGCGGGATGAGGACGAGGGAGAGAGGTGAGGAATGACTAGTGCGGGTTGGGGTGGGATGGAGGGGTTAGGATAAGGAAAGAGAGTAGGGACAGAGGGAAAAAGTGTGTGTGTGTGTATATATGCTGGATGAGAGTGGCGGATGGGGGAGAAAGGCTGGTGTGGGGTAGGGAATGACTGGTGAAGGCTGCGGTGGGGGATAAGAGAGAAGGGGTGGGGAATGGGGCTGGTGCAGAGATGAAGGAGTGGAGGGACGTGAGGGGGAGGGGGAGGGGTCAATGAAGAAGATGAAGGCCCCATTTTTTTTTTAATTTACAATTATTTTTAAAAATAATTTAAATGCAAAAAAATTGGCTTCACTAGCCAAAAAATGAATGTAAAACATGCGCTTTTCCATATCATCAAGTTAATGCCACATATGTGATGTGTGAGCAGATGCTAACACATTTGAGGCTTTTAACTCGGAATAATTGCAAAGTCTTAAGAAACTTTTGTTAGTTTTGATTGTTTCTATGCAGATGTGAGTGATAGGGGAGGAAACAAAAGAAAATAAGAACAAATCAGTTAGAATCTGGTGCAAATAAGCTGAAGTAAAGCTGACGACATTTCTGAAGCTCCGTCAGATATGTGAAAGGCTGTCAAAGTCACCGTCAAGCGTAGACAAAATCTGAAGAATTAAAGTGACGTGTGACGACCTTTTTGAAGAGCCGTCACAACTGTGATAAGGCGTCAAAATTGCCGTCAACTCAAAGCAGAACATGATGATTTCCAATGAAGATGTGACGACATTTTTCACGTCCCGTCACTTAATTGACACACCGTCAGATTTTCCGTCAGAATACTCAGAAGATAAAAATTCACTGGAATCTTTGACGATATCTTGCACACATCGTCAGACGTCTGACACGCCGTCAAGATCGCCGTCGACTATTCCAAAGAGAAAACTGAAATCTTAATTTTTGTTTTCTTATTTAGAATTAACTATTTAAAGACTTGAATTAGTTTTTTTTGAACGATTTCTTTTTGGGATTTTTATGATTGAGAAGCTATCAGACAATTAACTCGGAGGGTGGCACGTAAAATTGCTTCATTTTTTTCATCAGATATTTTTCTTATTTTCTTTCCAAACACTTTTCAATTATTCTGGGTTTTTATCTTGTGATTGAATTGAATAAATACTTAGTGGGTTTCATCCATCAGTAATTTTATCCATATTATCATGAATCCAACTTGTTATTTTGTTCATCAAATCATGAGCGACTAATTCCATTAGCCCGAGTTATGGGATCCATGGATTAGGGTTTGATATGATGCTTGGTATTTAAAGAATTCAAAGAGTGGTAGGACATCTTAAAATTCTGTTGCTTTAACTTGAATCTATTGGTTGCAAACAATAGGTTATGCCTTAGGCTTATTTTCTTTTAACAGAGAAATAAACTAGAGAACGTGAATTATCAATAGGGACTCGTAAGCTACCAACCTTCTGTTTAATGATTGATGCCATAACTGGATTAATCTACCTGAGATAAAATCCTATTGGAAACAGATAAGTTATCTAATTTTGAGAGAATTAGATAATAAATTGTCTGATGAGGTTGAGAGATAAGTCAGATAGTATCGTCGTCAGGGATATTCTGCTATTTCTACTTACTTCAAGAGTCTTAAGCATTACCTAGTATCTGTCAATTCCCAAAACCCATGGTGGACATAACTCTGGTCTTCCATTTATCTTGGTTACAAACACTAAAATATTGAAAGTGACAATTGACTCTCTGTGCAACTTAAACCCCCATTTTCGGAAACAGTAAACTACCAGTAAAGTATTTTGTAAACAAATCAAAGTTCACACCCTATTCCCTGTGGGATTCGACCCCAACCTAGTTGGGTTTTATATTGACAACGATCTCTTACACCCATTCAAGAGTGTAGTTTGAGCGTTATAAAAAATGACGTCGTTGCCAGGGAATACGGTTGTAGACTAAAAGTTTGTGCGCGAAAATTTCCTGATAGTTAAGTTTCCTTGATTTATGTTTATTTGTTATTTTTGTCTATTTTAGGTGTTGTGTTGTTTATGCCAAAAATAAGAAGTTTTGGAGAACTACTATTACCAATAAACCCGAAACCTCAGCTGATAGGGAGAATGGCTAAACAACAGGAAGCAGAGAGACTAGCTGCTTTGGCCAGGGCTCAGGTGAATGTGCAGAATTTAGGTCAACAAGCACGTCACCAGAACCCTGATGATGAAGACTTGGGTGATGAGGAATTACTGAATCCTCAAACCCAAGGAGAGCTGAGCAAATTACTGCATCAGTGCAGCAAAATGTTAATAGAAACTGTCCAGTCCGAGGAAGATATGGTCAACAGCCTATTCAATATGAGGCTGATGAAGATGATGAAGGAATGGATGGAGCCGATGCAACGGGTGCTATCATTCCTCCACCGTTGGAACCAGGTGCAAAATTCAGCATAGCAATTACCATGATCCAACTCCTGAATCTGAAAGGGTTATTTAGAGGCTTGCCTGGTGATGATCCTAACATGCATTTGGTGAACTTCATCACCATTTGCAAATCCTTTGACAATCTGGGAGTGAGACAGAATGCAATCAGGTTGAGGTTGTTTTCGTTGTCTCTGTCTAGAGAGGAAACAATGTGGTTGAATGAACTAGAACCTGATTCTATAACCAACTGGAGACAGTTGAAAGATGCATTCCTAGAATAGTTCTTTCCACCCTTCAGAAGGGTACAGTTGAGGGATAAAATTAGTAACTTCAGACAGCTCCCAACTGAAGGATTACACGAAACCTGGGAAAGATTTAAGAAGAAATTTGCACAATGTACGAACCACAACATGCTGGACTTGCACTTGATGGAGACTTTGTACCGAGCTTTCAAATCTGTGACAAAGCCAATTGTTGACAACACTGCAGGTGGTTCGTTCATTGACCTCTCTTTTCTAGATGCTTCTGACATGCTGAATAGAATGACCAAACAGAGTCAGGCTTGGCATACTAGGGATTCTGTGGTGGCTAGCCCGACTGTTGCTGGTGGTATAACTATGGAGCAGTGTAGAAGGGATGAGGAACGATATCAGGACATGGCCCATTTGAAGACACAGATGGACTTGCTATCCGGTAAGACTGAAATGGTTAAAGAAGTGGAATCTCAGGGTACTATTTCTGCAGGTGCTAATACGGAGGACAACTATGTGAGTAATCAGGAGGGTTTTTGAGGAAATAGCCAAGGGAACCAAGGTTGGACTTTCTATGACAAGCCTGATTATGAAGATAGAGAGTAGGGACGCTGGAGAAACAATAATGATAGGAGTGGTTTGTATGTTCCTCCTGGAAGTCGGGATACTGCAACAACTAGTTCTGGCAAGATGTCCATGGATGACATGATGTAAAAGTTGTTAAAGGGAGTTGAAGCTACCAACTCGGGGGTAACTACTATGAAGAGTGAGTTTTCTACCCTCAGTCAGTTGGTTAGCTCACACTCTGCTTCTATTAAGCAGTTGGAGCAACAGATGAGCCAACTTTCTGCTACACTGAACCAGAGAAATGCTGGTACTTAACCTAGTGATATGGTTCAAAACCCGCGGACTGATGTCTCTTGTATGTCAATTACCGCTCGAAGTGGTAAGATTTTATGTAGCCCTCCTGTGGGAAAATCTATGGGGAATGAGGTAAGTGTTGATAAATCAGAAGAAAGAAATCCAGTGGAGTCTGAGAAGCTGGATGGTTTTGTTGATATTTTAGAGAAAAAAGACGTAAAGGAAGGGGAAGTGGTATTGAAAGAAATTCCAAGACCATAACCTCCCTTTCCTCAGAGATTGAGGAAGAAAACAGATAATGAAAAATTTAGCAAATTCATGGCAATACTGAAACAACTGACAGTGAATGTGCCATTGATGGAGGTACTTGAGCAAATGCCAAACTATGCTAGATTTATGAAGGAATTGTTAACAAATAAGCGAAAGGTAAGATGTGAGACAGTGGAAAACATCCACCACTGTAGTGTTGTTTCTTCACAATCCTTAGTGCAGAAAAAGCCTGACCCTGGAGCATTTACTATACCGTGCACAGTTGGGTCCATGAAGTTTACCAAAGCTTTATGTGACTTAGGAGAAAGTATTAATCTGATTCCACTTGATATCTACAAGAAACTTGGATTGAGGGAACCTACCCCCACAACGGTGCGTCTTGTGATGGCAGACAAATCGATAAAATAACCAGTTGGTATATTGTGTGATATGCTGGTAAAGGTGGATGATTTTATTCTGCCTGCAGATTTTATGATATTGGATTGTGATGTTGATTTTGAGGTACCCATCATTTTGGGTAGACCACTGTTAGCCATGGGAAGAGTACTAGTTGATATGAAGATCAATGAGATAAGGTTCAGGTATGGAAAAAGGGAGGCTAGATTCTAAATGCATCCTCCTATGAAGCAAGTGGAGGAGATGAATATCTTCTCGATTGTGGATGTATTCCAGGAAAATGGTAATGAGGTATCGATAAGGTATCTTAACGAAGTCTGAGTAGTCGAGATAACCAAGTCGTGCCGCGACTTTAAATCAGGCGCTGTTTGGGAGGAAACCCAAAGTTTTAATTTTGTTGCACTAGTGTTGTTAATATTTGTTGGTAAGAGTTGTACAAAAGAGGTGAACTAGTTGCAGTCAGCTTGAGAAGGTTGACATTAATTTTGACAGGCTGTCACAAGTATAACAAGCCGTGAAAAACATCGTCAAAACAATCAAGTCAAAGCCTTATACTGTTAAGGCTGACGACAATTTTGAAGCACCGTACGATCTCTAATGGGCCGTAAAAACTACCGACAAATGAGTTGGGCCCAGTTTAAAAATTTAAGCTAGCCCATCCCAGCAATAGCTGTTCACATTCCTGCGTACTACAGATATTTTTTTTCAGTTTTGGTTTTCTTTCCTTAGTGAATTATTTCCCTTTCTTTTTCAAAGTTATTTCCATCTAAGGCAAAATTTTAATACTTTCCTTGTATGTTGAAGCTTGAGAGTTAAGTCAAGAAACCTTTCCTCTCTCTCATTACAGTCTTCTCTCACTCACAATTCTAAGTGCTCGAAGTACATCAGCTAAGAGTCAACATTCAGAACTGAGCATGGCACCCAAAAAAAAGAATCCAACTACACCAAAGAAAACGACTAAAGAGAGTGTACCTCGACAACTTGTCAATGAGGACTCTAACTATGAAGACGACAAACCATTGCTCAGATGAACTAGAAAGAGGGTTGGTCCAAAGACACCACCTCCACCTAAGCCTATTGAGGTAGAGAATACTTATGATACTGAGGTAACAACCTCATCTGAGCAAGCATTGGAGGAATAAGGATTAGAACACACTGAGCAAGAGTAAAGGACACCGAACAAGAATCTGAAAATGAGGGTTCTGAAAAGCCTGCAGCTGAAGAAACTGAGTCTGAATCACCATCATCGGAGAATCAAGGTGATAAGGATTCTCCAGTACAGGGAACTTTGGTGAGATACAAAAACCCCGAGATTAGGAATAATATGAGATGGAAAATCCCTGGAGCTGAAACAATCTTTTGGGACGGACTTCGTAGAACAGATCGAAGAAGTGCTCGAAGGCCAATTTTAGAGGAAAAGAAGATTATCACTACAGGGTTGATCAGATACCCTGAGGTGATGCAAAAACTCAAGGATTATGGCCTGGAGTGGACTACTAGGGGAAGCGGTGTTTACTGTCCTTCGTTAGTCTGGGAGTTCTACGCGAACTACCAGGCTACGGTGGAAAATATGTGCAAAGAAGGGGATAGAACTTCAAATAAACCTCTACTGACCAAACTTGCAGTACGTGGAGTGAGGGTGGATGTATCAGACGCCACCATAAACAGGTTTCTTCATGGGCCAGCCTTCATCCCACGAGTCACGTCACTCACCTTCTATGCCCAGTTGAAGCATCAAAAAAATCAACACAAATGGCTAGCGACTCTCATAGCAGATGGGGAACCTGAGTGGCTGAATAATCCTACAGAAAAGATAACCAAAGAGTCTCTAAATTCAGATACAAGATTTTGGTGGGCTTTAGTACGGATTCATATGATACCCCCTAAGGGAGACAACATATTGAGGGATGATCGAGCAATATTGGTTGCAATCTTGATTGATAGAACTCCCTTGGATTTTGGAGAAATTATAGCGAAAGAGATCAAGATTCGGCTTGTAAGACCCGATGCTGCATATTCATTCCCATGTCTAATCACTAGGTTGTGTGAAACAGCTAATGTACCTGAGATTTCAGGTATTGATGTTGAGTTACATGCCAAGAAGACCCACAACCCTGTCAAAAAAAATGAAATTCAGCCGGGCTTGTGACTTGATCGAGATGTAGTTGGCGCAACAGATCCTCCAGTCACAGAGACTATTTCAACACCAGATGTGGGGGTGCAAGGCTCTGAAGCTGTACCAGTATATTCAGCTCAGGCAGGCTTAGTGCCTCAAAGTAAGCTGACTACCTCAGTTCCTCCAGCAGCAACAGGTTCTGCATTTCAGTTGATTGATATCAGGAAGGTGGCTAGGCAAGAAAATTAGTGCAAGGTACAACTATAGGCCTTCTCCAAACAGTTTGCTACTACTGTGGATTAAAGAATCAAGGATGCACTTGAACCTTTCATGACTTTGCCTGGGCGGGTGGCAGATCTAGAGAACAGATTCGATGCCCGGGCAAGAGAGATGACAGGTACTGATCTTTCCACTTTCAGGGCTGCATTGGATAAGGTGAAGGCTGAGGTTGGGATACTATAGCAGCACCAAATTATAGTGCCAACAGGATCATCCATGCATGATGTAGAGGAAGAAATTCCTATCCTTGATCTTACTGTGGATTCCCCGAAGAAAAAAAAGAAAAAAATGGGAAAAAGGTAAGAACAAGAGAGATGGGCCAGATAGTAAAGGGGAGAGAAAAGCTAAAAAGAAAGCAAAGAAGAAGGCAGAGAAGGAAGACTTGGAAAGGGCAAGATTGGAGTCTCTGGCTGACACAGAGAAATGGGAAGCAACCATCAGAACTAGGGCTACAGGTTCTTCATCTAGCCAGGCTCCAGCCACTGTAAAGGCAGATGCTACGAGTGGGGGGAAGACAACATATGATGCGGTAGCAGGGTCGGAGACCCAGGATCCACAAACTTGACTATCTTCAGGTATATCCTAACCCTTAATGCTTTTTATTTCTTGATTTTAAGTTGAGGGTGTAGGGAAACTGTTGTTGTAACATATTCTGTAGATAATTAGGAGTAGTATAATTACTTGAGGCAGTTAGCTTGTTTTGTGATTTTTGAGTACCTCTCTAGTGGTCTGATCTGTTGTGTACTGTGTGGATTGCATCCATTGTGACCACTGTGTATCTGTTTGTGGCATTAATATGGCAAATGAATAACCTGTAAAAAACACATGTATAAAATGGATGAGTAGTGATATGTGATATACTTGTGTTCCATGTGCGTGTAAGGTCTTACTTAGTTCCCATTTTACGTTGAATCCAGAACTTGCCCAGTTAGTCATGCCATAGTCATAGGATAGGCGTTAGGAAAGAATCATAGGCCGTTTTTGCATGTTAACCCATTTTAGCTTAAATAACCATCCAATTGTGAATAATATCCCTTGATCTCTTTTTGAGCCTAAATAGCTTAGTTCTTTCTTGTACACCTTTCACCTTCCCATTACATCATAATGAACCTGTTTTGGCCCTAGCCCTCCTTGGACATTGTTCACCTTGACTTAGGCAAATAACCTAAGTTGAAGGTGGCTACTACAGGGGTGCGCGATGCAATATGAGATGAAGAGAGGTAAAAGAAAGAAAATGAATAACAAGTTGGGTGCAGTGACAAAGAAAATAGGAAAAGAGAAAAACTGAAAAAGTTAATCTAATGCTTGAACAGACAACACCATCTTAAGCAAGCTTGACAAATAAAAGAGGGAGGAAAAGAAGGTCAAAAGTTGAAACCCCAAGATTGAATGTAGTGCCAAGGAGGTGTAGTCACTATGAAATACCCATGAATATCATACCATCCCCTAGCCTACGTTACAAGCTTAAGAAAATCCCTATAATGATCCTAACTGACTTGTCTAAAGACTTAGGTACTGACTATAAGGGCAAGCCTATGGCATTTGATGCGCAATGTTGGAACTTCATTCTGAGAGAGAGTCTTATGTTCATCCCTATGTCTATACATGTGAATCTGAGTGATAAAAGGATTCCTTTATTGTGAAGGAACACTAGGTATATTGGTAATAGCTGTTTTGTTCGGATAATGTAATTTGGGTATGTTCTAGGTTGTTATAGCTGAGATTTTTGCCATATCTAGATACTTGTGAGTTACATGGTCATTTTCAAATACTAGACACAGTTGATTTTACTTTGATTGATCATGGAGATGGTGCATGTATTCTGACCTGATAAGAGTAGTTATCTGCCGAATTGTACTTTGTATACTCCTAGTTATGTTTTGGTTGCTTGAGGACAAACAATTGTTTTAAGTTGAGGGTGTTGATGTGGGAGCAGATGCTAACACATTTGAGGCTTTTAACTCAGAATAATTGTAAAGTCTTAAGCAAATTTTGTTAGTTTTGATTGCTTTTATTGTGTTAATGCAGATGTGAGTGATAGGGGAGGAAACAAAAAGAAAGAAGAACAAATCAGTTAGAATCTGGTGCAAATAAGCTGAAGTAAAGCTGACGACATTTTTGAAGCGTCGTTAGATATGTGAAAGGATGTCAAAGTCACCATCAAGCGTAGACAGAATCTGAAGAATTTAAGTGACGTGTGACGACCTTTTTGAAGAGCCATCACAACTGTGATAAGGCATCAAAATTGTCGTCAACTCGAAATAGAACATGATGATTTCCAATGAAGATGTGATGACATTTTTCCTGCACCGTCACTTAATTGACACGCCGTCAGATTTGCCGTCAGAAGACTTAGAATATAAAAATTCACTGGAATCTTTGACGATATATTGCACACATCGTCAGACGTCTGACACACCGTCAAGATCGCCGTCGACTATTCCGAAGAGAAAACTGAAATCTTAATTTTTGTTTTCTTATTTAGAATTAACTATTTAAAGACTTGTTTTAGTTTTTTTTGAACGATTTCTTTTTGGGATTTTTATGATTGAGAATCTATCAGACAATTAACTCGGAGGGTGGCACGTAAAATTGCTTCATTTTTTTCATCAGATATTTTTCTTGTTTTCTTTCCAAATACTTATCAATTATTGTGGGTTTTTATCTTGTGATTGAATTGAATAAACACTTAGTGGGTTTCATTCATCAGTAAGTTTATCCATATTATCATTAATCCAACTTGTTATTTCGTTCATCAAATCATGAGCGGCTAATTCCATTAGCCCGAGTTATGGGATCCATCGATTAGGGTTTGATATGATGCTAGATATTTAAAGGATTCAAAGAGTAGTAGGACATCTTGAAATTCAGTTGCTTTAACTTGAATCTATTGTTTGCAAATAATAGGTTATGTCTTAGGCTTATTTTCTTTTAATAGAGAAATAAACTAGAGGATGTGAATTATCAACAAGGACTCGGAAGCTACCAACCTTATGTTTAATGATTGATGCCGTAACTGGATTAATCTACCTGAGATAAAATCCTATTGGAAATAGATAAGTTATCTAAGTTCGAGAGAATTAGATAATAAATTATCTGGTGAGGTCAAGAGATAAGTCAGATAGTATTGTCATCAGGGATATTCTGCTGTTTCTACTTACTTCAAGAGTCTTAAGCATTACCTAGTATTTGTCAATTCCTAAAACCCATGGTGATCATAACTCTGGTCTCCCATTTATCTTGGTTACAAACACTAAAATATTAAAAGTGACAATTGACTCTCTGTGCAACTTAAACCCCCATTTTCGGAAACAGTAAACTACCAGTAAAGTATTTCGTAAACAAATCGAAGTTCACACCTTATTCCATGTGGGATTCGACCCCAACCTAGTTGGGTTTTATATTGACAATGATCTCTTACACCCATTCAAGAGTGTAAATGAGTGTTATCAATATGCAAAAGGGGGTTTATAAAATTCATTTTTAATGGGTTCAAGGGTTCAGATGACAAAAGTATATAAGTAGAATTGTCTACTTTACAAATGAATACAAGTACAAGGGGTCAAGAGACCATTTTGTCTACTATTTATAAAGTGATTTCTAAAATCATTGTAAATTGTATGAAGACTTTTCTTCAAGACCTAATAGGGCCTACACAGTCTTACTTCTTAGCTAACAGAAGGGCTAGTGGCAACGCTATTGTAGTTCAAGAATTGCTTCAGTTTTTCAAGTGGACCAAAGGTTAGAAACATTTCATGACGTTAAAAATTAATGTTGAGAAGACTTTTGACCATCTTGAGTCGTCTTTTATACATGACACTTTGTTGTACTTTAACTTCCTTGAAAACTTTGTCAGGCTTATAATGTCATGTATTTCATCCACTTTTGTTTCCTTCCTCATCAATGGGAGTCCAACTTCTTCCTTTCTTCCATATAGAGGTATTAGTCAAGGAGATCCTTTATCACTATACATTTTTATTTTGTGTATGGAACGACTTTCCTATCGAATAGACATGGTTTTTGAATATACGTTGTAGACCCCTATCAACCTTGTTGCTCAAGGGCCCCAAATTTTGCATCTCATGTTTGCCGATGATATTATCCTCTGTGGACAACTGAATGAGTCTTCTTCTAGCTCAATAACAAATGTCTTGTCTCAATTCAGTGCCATTTCTGGTCAAAAGGTCAACTCAAAGTAAAAAATCTTCTTCTCTGTAAATACTTCTTTGGCTAGTAGAAACCTTGTTCTCTCTTATTTTAATATGGTGGATGGACAAAGGGTCGAAAAATACTTAGGGTACCCGATATCCACGAACAAGATGACAAAGGAAGACCTTCAGTTTCTTCTAGATAATCTTATGTCACTTTTAGCAGGTTGGAAGATGAAGTTCCTCACCAAGGCTAGTAGAACCATGCTGATTCATTCTACTATTAATTCTCTACTGAACCACGTCATGCAGGTTTTCCAGTTACCTATCCATCTTCTTGAAAAAATGGAATTATATGAATGTAGCTTTTACTGGGGTGACTCTCAAACTCATAAAAAGTTGCACTTGATTAAATGGTCAACAATCACTAAGGCTAAATAATAGGGTGGTATAGGTATCCAAGACCTGCATGCCGCCAAGAACAAACTTATTTATGTCGAATTCATGGAGACTCTTTTACTCCTCATCTCTTTGGGCTACTATTTTAAGGAATAAGTACTTGAGGTACTTTGTTAATGTTGGGATATAGGTCTTTGTCCCTTCCTACGTGGATAAATAAAGCTCAATTTGGACCAATCCACTTTTGCCCATAGGTCCATTACTATTGGAAATATACATAGATCATTTTTAGGTCTTATTCACCATCACAAAAGAGAGTTTTCAGCAGTCAAAGAGAGAAAAAGAAAGCTGTTTTTCGCTCAAAAATTTCAGCCACAACTGTCAACTTCAAATTGCGATTTTCGCTTCGTTTCGTGTCTGATTGAGCTGATTTTTGGACTGCTTTTTAATCTTATCTTAATTTTTGATTAGGAACTGACAGATCTTAATTTGGTGGCCTATAGCTCCTGTTTTTTATTCCTGAACAATAGCTGTATTTTTGGTGTTTGTGCTCCCTTTCTATTCTCTAGTTTTGCTATCTTGTTGTGTTGTTGCTCATTGTTTGACACTTGTTTTTGTGGAAAA
Source organism: Capsicum pubescens (assembly GCA_030864215.1). NCBI lineage: Eukaryota > Viridiplantae > Streptophyta > Magnoliopsida > Solanales > Solanaceae > Capsicum > Capsicum pubescens. The sequence goes on along the minus strand of CM061546.1, from coordinate 138,748,416 downwards.
TTTTGGAGAATAATATTGTAAATTTTGGTGATTATAGTGGAAGTTTGGTCCCGTGATTTTTTACTCTTCACACCGAAGAGTTTTCCACGTAAATTTGGTGTCTTGGCTTGATTGATTTTATTCTTGTCTTATCATTTTTGTGCGGTTGATATAATTGCTTCCTATTCTTTATTTTTATTGGATTTTCTTATCTCCTCTTGGTTTAAATTGAAAGGGAAAGTTTAGATCTTGGGTATTCTTCCACTGCTACTTTGTTGGGCACTTTGTTAGTGTCCTTGCCTTTCCCAACAAAGTGGTATCAGAGCGTTGATTATTGTTGATTGTTGATTTGAATGATGGAGGAAAATATGAGCAAGATGGTGTGTTTGAATGGTAGTAACTATCATACTTGGAAAGACAAGATGAAAGATCTTCTCTTTGTTAAGAAAATGCATTTACCTGTGTTTGTTTCTACTAAACCTCAATCCATGATAGATGAGGATTGAGAATTTGAGAACCTACAAGTTTGTGGCTATATTAGACATTGGTTTGAAGATAATGTTAAAAACCATATTGTGAATGAGACACATGCCAGAAGTTTGTGGGACAAGCTCGAGACACTTTATGCTTTGAAGACTGGCAATAACAAGTTGTTCCTGCTTAAGCAATTGATGAATATTAGGTATAAAAAGGGCAGTCCTATTTTTTATCATATAAATAATTTTCAGGGTGTCCTTGACCAACTGTCCGGAATGGGTGTAAAGTTCGATGAAGAAATTCAGGGACTTTAGCTTCTTAATACTCTGTTTGACTCTTGAGAAACTCTTCGAGTTTCTTTGAATAATTCTATTCCTGATGGTGTTTTAACTATGGAATATGTTAAGACTAGTGTCTTGAATGAAGAGATGAGAAGAAGATCTCAGGCCTCATCTTCTTCATCTTCACACTCTGTGTTTTGGTTACTGAAGAGAGGGGGAGAAACAAGTCCAGAGGTTCAAATAATAGAGATAAAAGTAGAAGCAAGTCGAGGTTCAAATTCAAGAATGTTACATGTGACTATTGCAACAAAAAAGGTCATATCATGAAATATTGCTACAAGCATAAGAGAGATATGAGATGCCAAAAGAATGAAAACGATAGTGAAAATTGTGTTGTTGTTGTTGCTAATGATGATCTTCTTGTTTCTTGTGGTAAGAATGTCATTAATCTTGTTCGTGATGAGTCTAGCTGATTTGTGGATTCTGGTTCTATTTCTCATGTTATTCCAAAGAAGGAATTATTTTCTTCTTATACTCCAGGTAATTTTGGGATGTTGAAAATGGATAATAATGATGAAGTTAAAGTACTTGGCATTGACACTGTTTGTTTGGAAAGTAATAATGATTCCAAACTAGTTCTCAACAATGTCAAGCATGATCCAGATGTTTGCCTGAATTTGATTTCTGTAGGGAACCTTGATAATGAGGGTTATATTAATACCTTTGTTATTGCCAGTAGAAGCTTACTAGTTGTATGTATTTCAGGGCTCTACTTCTAGAGGCTTGATAAACTTAGTGAAGAATGATACTTCATCAGAGCTGTGGCATAGAAGGTTGAGTCATATAAGTGAGAAGGGAATTGATAGTTTGGTTAAGAAAAATTTACTTTCTGGAGTCAAACAAGCAAAGTTGAAGAAGTGTGTTCATTGCTTAGGCAGTAAATAGAAAAGAGTTACTCCCTCCATCCCATTTTATGTGTCGCCATTTTCTTTCCCAAAAAGAATGTCACCTTTCCTTATTTGATAACTATTTAATGACAACATTTCCATTTTGTCCTTAGTGGATCCCACTTATTAAGAAAAGACAATTAAAAAGTAAATATTAAAATAACTTTAAGAGGGGAAATTTTGTAAACTTTACAAAGTCATCACTTATTTCTTAAACTTCGTGCTCGATCAAATGGAGGCACATAAAATGGGATGGAGGTAGTACTTTTCAGAGTCATCCGCCTTCAAGAAAGCTTGATTTGCTGGAGTTGGTACATTCTGATTTGTGTGGTCCTCTTAAAGTAAGGTCTCATGGTGGTACACTTTACTTTATGACTTTTATTGATGATCATTCTCGCAAACTCTGGGTATTTTCTTTGAAGTCCAAGGATCAAGTACTTGATGTGTTCAAGGGTTTTCAGGCCTTGATTGAAAGATAGACAGGGAAGAAATTGAAATGCATCCGCTCATATAATGGTGGTGAGTATATTGGTCCTTTTGATAGATATTGTAGAGAGAAAGGTATTCAGCATCAGAAAACTCCTCCAAAAACTCCCCAGTTGAATAGTTTAGCAGAGAGGATGGACAGAACTCTAGTTGAGAGGGTTAGATGTATGCTTTCAAATGCTAAGCTGCCAGATTTTTTTTGAGCAGAAACATTTAATACCGTTGCTTATGTTATCAATTTATCTCCTACCGTTGCTTTGGATGGTGATGTCCCTGATAGTGTTTGGTCTGGTAAGAATGTTTCTTATGATCATCTTAGAGTCTTTGGGTGTAAAGTTTTGTGCATGTTCCTAAGGATGAAAGGTCAAAGTTGGATGTTAAAACTAGACATTGTATCTTTATTGGTTATGGTCAAGATGAATTTGGCTATCGTTTCTATGATCCAGTTGAGAAGAAACTTGTTAGAAGTCGTGATGTTGTGCTCTTTGAAGACCAAACAATTAAAGATTTTGACAAAGCTGAGAAGGTTGATTCTCAGAGTAGTGAGAGTCTAGTTGGTGTTGATCCAGTTGCTTTGACTATTGCTCCTGAAGAAAATCTTTATGATGATAAAAATTAAGTTGATAATGAAGATGATGATCATGTCCAGAATGACCAGCAAGATGTTGTTGGTGCTCCAGTATAAGTTGATATGGTTGATCAGAAACCAGTTGTTGATGCTTCAGAGAATTCTCTCAGACGATCTACTAGAGAGAGAATACCTTTATCTTGTTATTTTCCCAATGAGTATGTACTCTTGACTGACGGGGGAGAACCTGAGAGTCTTGATGAGGCCATGAAAAGTGAAGAAAAAGAAAAGTGGTTTGATGCTATGGAAGATGAGATTAAATCTTTGCATGATAATCATACCTGATTTGGTTAAGCTGCCTAAAGACAGAAAAACTTTGAAAAATAGGTGGATTTTTTGTGTGAAACATAACAATGGTAACCCAGTTCCACAGTACAAGTCTAGATTGGTTGTGAAGGAATTTAACCAAAAAAAGGTAGTTGATTTTGATGAGATATTCTTTCTAGTTGTGAAGATGTCATCCATTCGTGTGGTTCTAGGCTTAGCTGCAAGTCTAGATTTAGAGGTTGAGCAAATGGATGTTAAAATTGCTTTTCTCTATGGTGACTTAGATGAAGAAATTTATATGGAGAAACCCGAAGGTTTTGAAGTCAAGGGAAAAGAGAAATATGTTTGCAAATTGAAGAAGAGCTTTTATAGTTTGAAACAAGCTCCCAGACAGTGGTACAGGAAGTTTGGTTCCTTTATGAGTCAACATGGCTTCAAGAAGACTACTTTAGACTATTGTGTTTTTGTGCAAAAATTCTCTGATGGTGACTTTATTATTGTGTTAATTTATATTGATGGCATGCTTGTTGTTGGTCATAATACTTGTAGGATTCAAAAGTTGAAGCAAGAGTTGAGTAACTTTTTTTCTATGAAAGACTTAGGACCAGCAAGGCAGATTCTTGGCATGCAGATTGTCTGTGACAGAAAGTCTAAGAAGTTTTGGTTATCATAAGAGAAGTATATTCAAAAATTACTTCGAAGGTTCAATGTGGATAAGGCTAAGGTTGTCAGTACACCTTTATCTATGTACTTCAAATTGAGCACGAAGCAGTGTCCTTCTAGTGATGATGGGAAGGAAGATATGAAGAAGGTTCTTTATGCTTCAGCCGCTGGTAGTTTGATGTATGCAATGGTTTGTACAAGATCGGATATTGCTCATGTTGTTGGTATTGTTAGCCATTTTTGTTGGTATTGTTAGCCGTTTTCTTTCTAATCTGGAAAGAGAACATTGGAACGTTGTGAAGTGGATTATGAGATATCTTTGTGGCACTTCTAGTCTGAGTTTGTATTTTGGTACAAGAAAGTCTATTCTTTTTGGTTATACTGATTCAGACATGGCTGGTGATGTTGATACTCGCAAGTATACTTTAGAGTATTTGGTTACTTTTGCGGGGGGAGTTGTGTCTTGGCAATCCAGGTTGCAAAAATGTGTTGCTCTATCTACTACAGAAGCTGAGCTTATTGCTGCCGTTGAAGCTTTTAAAGAATTGCTTTGGATGAAGAGATTCTTGGGGGAACTTGGTTGTACTCAAGAGAGGTATATGCTTCATTGCGATAGTCAAAGTGCTATATATTTTGGCAAGAATTATACATTTCATGGTCGGTCTAAACACATTGATGTGAGACACCATTGGATTCGGGATGTGTTGGATTCTAAGTTGCTTGAACTTAAGAAGATTCATAGGATGATAATGGTTCTGACATGATGACTAAAGATTTGCCAAGAAGGAAGTTTGAAGATTGTTGCAATGATCGCTGGGATGACGGCCTCCTCCACATAGTTGGGGGGGGGGGAATTGTTGGGATATGGGTCTTTGGCCCTTCTTATGTGGATAAATAAAGTCCAATTTGGACCAACCCACTTTTGTCCATAGGCCCATTACTATGGGGAATATATATAGATCTTTTTTAGGTCTTATTCACCATTACAAAAGAGAGTTTCAGCAGCCAAAGAGAGAAAAAGAAAGCTGATTTTCACCCAAAAATTCCAGCCACTATTGTCAATTTCAAATTACGATTTCCGCTTTGTTTCTTGTCCGATTGAGCTGATTTTTGGACTGCTTGTTAATCTCATCTCAATCTTTGATTAGGAACTAACGGATCTTGATTTGGTAGCATGTAGCTCCTATTTTCATTTTTGAACAGTAGCTGCGTTTTGGGTGTTTGTGCTCCTTTTTTATTCTCTAGTTTTGGTGCTATCATGTTGTGTTGTTGCTCTTTGTTTGACACTTGTTTTTGTGGACAATTTTGGAGAACAATATTGTAACTCTTGGTGATTATAGTGGAGGTTTGGTCCCGTGGTTTTTTACTCTTCACACCGAAGAATTTTCCACGTAAATTTGGTGTCTTGGCTTGATTGATTTTATTCTTGTCTTAGCATTTTTGTGTGGTTGATATATTTTTTGTCTATTATTTGTTTTGCTTGGATTTGCTTATTTCCTCTTGATTCAAATTGAAAGGGAAAGTTTAAATCTTGGGTATTCTTCCGCTGTTACCCTGTCGGGCACTTTGTTAGTGTCCTTGCCTTTCCCAACAGTTAACCCATCGATGCGAAATTCCGTAGCCTCAAAAACTTGGAAAACCCTCCAAGTAGGATGGAGGTACTGCCCACTTGGGCTTATGTGGAGGCCAGCTAAAGGGGAACATATCAGTGTTTTCAACCAGCCATGGATTAGGCCTATCACATTCCTTCGTGGTCTTATCAAAGGACCTCTCCATAAGTATGAAGCTATGTTGCCAGTTGCTCATTTTAGATCCTCCAATACCTGGTCGTTTGAGAACCTTTCGGTTGACTTTCCGCAAGCCATCACTACCATCACTAACTTGATCAACAATATCCATTTTTCTCGCTACTCAGCTTCTTACGATCAGGTCATTGAGGATTAATTGAATCTGGTCTATTCTCAGTTAAGTCCTGCTACAAAGCACTTCAGAATAGTGCTGACTTGTCCCTCTCAAATGATGATTCTTGCACCAGATTTAGCTGGATTTGGAAATTAAATACTCCTCTAAAGATTAAGCATTTCTTATGGCTCCTAAATCATGGTAGGGTGCCTACTCTTAGCTTGCTCCATCGCATTGACATTGTCCAATCTCCAGTTTGTTGTTTATGTAATCTGATGGAAGAAACATCAGCTCGTCTTTTTCTCTTATGCCCAAAGCTAGAGCCTCTTTGGACTGATTTTAATGTTCAGAATAAAATCTTATCCATCGCAGCATCTTCCATTCAACCCTCAAGTTGGTTGTCCCTTTTCTTTAAGATCGATTATCTCCACACGCACTGTACGCTATATACCTACTCCCTCCTTTGTCTCGTACTATGTTTGGGCTATTTGGATAGCGCGTAACAAGTTTCTCTATGAAGCAACTCCATTCTCCCCTTCTGCTGCAGGCATTGCGCAATAGCGGGTGAATTTTTGGTTCTTGGCAGGCAAATAAAAAATTCCCAGAGTCAAGATTCCTAAGTAAGAAAAATGGAACCCTCCAGCAAATGGTAATATAATGCTTAACACTGATAGTAGTACAAATATTACTTCATGCTCCTAATCTCTCTGAGGGGCGTCGATTGGTTGTTAGGATTAACTGAAGAATGTACTACAACTCAACCACTAGAAGCTGAAGCCCATGCACTCCTTCTAGGACTTACATTGGCCCTGTAGTACCACCTCATGCCCCTACAGATCAATATTGACTCTAATAAATTAGCACAACTGCTAGCTAGCCTCTTGCTCTCGCACAAACTCATCTCTTATACATGATTGCAGGTCCCTTCTCAGCAGGATGGGTGAACCATGCATGACGCATGTTTACAGGGAACAAAATAGGCTAGCAGAGATGCATTAGCGGCATGTACCTCTACTAATTAATCTACGTACCGGCAGTACTACAAGTTTGTTTTGGGAGTCTCCACCACCCATACAGGATATTTTGAGAGATCACAAGCAAGGAGACACAACTATAAGAAGGGTGAATGCTCCATACAGGAGACACAACTACAAAATCTGAGTTCGTTGCCTCAAGCAAGAACTACCTTTAATGAGTATTGAATGTTGAAATCCACTTAGATGTTATGGGTCTTGGAGACGCCATAAAGAAAGAAAATATAGCATCTCATCAAAATCATGCTAAGGCTATGATTTTCTTGCGTCATCATCTTGACGAAATTCTAAAAATTGAATACCTTACTACTAAGGATCCACTTATTTTTTGGAATAGCCTAAAAGAAAGATTCGGCCACTTGAAGATGGTCACCCTCCCAAAAGCACGATATGAATGCATGCATCATAAAAATAAGATGTTGGGTTCAAGTCCCATCGATTTATTCCTAAGACGCCTTTATATGGATAAAATGTTGAGTTTGAATCTTAATGCACCATATTGATAATATAATGATGGCTAAGGCAAAATAATGTGTTCTTGATAAAAGGACATGAATCTGTCCCATTGAGTATGCTCTATTCCAAGAAGTGAATGTGATAGCAATATATGATAAGTCAAATTGCTCCATTCTTGAAGTAAATGCGGTAGCAATATATGATAAGTCTGAAGGATGACAAATTGCTCTATTCTTGAAGTGAATATTGTAGCAATATATGATATACCCCGAAAGGTATGTTAAGAGAAAAATTCTCTACATTATATGCACACCTCAATTTGCTCTTAAATTAGCAATATTTTGAAAGAGGTTATAAGCTATCATAATTTGATAGACTTAAGGCACAATTATTTTTCATTCTCAATCCTTGGAATGAAATTTTTGATTATTATAAGCACAGGTCTATTCCCTGAGGAGAATGTGATAATATTTATTAAAGCTTATTAATATAAATGTGCACTTGATTATGATTGTATCACACACAACTTGCCTCTCGAAAAGGTAGAATAACTGAGAAGAGTTATTTTGAAATCTACTTCTGAAGTAGTAAATCTGAACTTTATTTATGTAATAGTAAATCTGAAATTTACTAAAGTAAAAGACACATGTCATGGTAAACTTGAAGTTTACTAGCATAAAAGTTCATAAGTTGACATGAACGATTGCAACATCTTAAAGATGTGCATATTAAATATTAAACACATATTGAAGAATTCAAAAATTCTTCATGAACTTTAATGTTGCTTGTTCTCATGATAAGTTGGTTGGACCAACTAATTTTGGGATTGGATCTCTTAAAATCTTAAAAATATAAAAGCTGAATACGGGCCCGTTCACCAGTCATGTGATCTATTAAGATGCATCGATATAAGATGATCACTTGTACATTTATTGTCAACCTGCAGTTTGACATTCATAAAGTTGCTTGCTCAATAAAATTGAGTTTAGAACATACTTTTCAGATTGTAGAATCAAGACAATTCATCTTGATGATGATGGTTTGACATTGAATATCTTCAATAAATAGCTAAATCATTGCTAATAAGAAAAAGCATCATGTGTTGGTTTAAAATATAATATATTACATACAATAGCACTTGTATGCATTAGACCAATAGATTATGATTATTTCTTCTCTCCCAATTGGTTCAAGGTCATGAATCAAATATTCCATGTAATAATTTTGATGTGTGGTATACGATTGATGAATATACCATGATGCATATAGATGGATTCTTCAAAGAAGATGGAGGATGTATGTTAGTTTTTCTAATATAAGGGGGTGATTATAAGCAACTAAGAAATATGTTAGGAATTATCATCAGATTCTCATTCAAAAGATAATTCAAGTCAAATCCCGAAAACATCTCATATTTAAGCTACAAGTGCTTCTATTTTGTGTCTCTAAAGGACAAAGTCTATGCATGCATGAAGCGTGATAGACAAATCGGTTCTAAATAAAATAATCCTTAAAAGGATAAGGAGCAAATAATCATAATAAGAAGGCAATGCGCTCTTGAAGAGCCTACGACATAACACTCCATGAAACCTTATGAGAGGTTCAGGTATCTGAAAATAATGAAGTGATGAGATCTCAAAATATTGTGTTGCATTGTGAACCGATACAAAATGATATATCATTAATGATTCTTTGATACAATATTGATGCAGTATTGTAAAGGATTACGAGGATCTGAATTCTACGTTAATTCAAGTATGCTGACGTAGAAATATTTATCAAGTGACATGAAATAATGCATCTTGGTAAGCATAAAACTTATTTGATTTGCAGTCCAGACACTTGAAGATGTCACACATATTGATATTGTCACTTGACAAAAATTCATATGAAAATCTCTAAAGGATTCAAAATGCCTGAAGCATATAAAGTTTTGAGAAACTTGTATATTATCCTTATAAGGGATAAATTGATGGTCTAAATATTGTTAAAACTCTTGGAGAGTTTTCAAAAGAAATAAAATTATTTGCTGAAATGAGAAATATGAAGTACCATATCTTAGTGCAATTGGTGCACAACACTAATGTATTTTGCAAATACATCAAAAGGGGATAAAATACATGAATTTATTTTATTCTAAAGCTTACAGTCCCGATCTTGTTGATTATGCTGATGTTGGGTATTTATTTAACCCACATAAATCTCGATCTCAAACATGCAATGTGTTTATATGTGGAGATACTGTCATATCTTGGAGATATACAAAGTAGTCTATCTAGCCACTTTATTAAACTATGCTGAGATAATAGCTATTCATGAAGAAAGCCGAGAATATGTATGGTTGAGATCTATGATACATCTCATTCGAAAAAAATATTGTTTGAAATGTGACAATGTACACAATTTATACAAAGATAATGCAACATGCATAACATATCTTAAAGGAGGATTCACAAAAGGAGATAGAACGAAGCACACTTCATCAAAGTTTTTCTATACACATGAGCTACAAAAGAATGGTGATATTAATGTGCAACAAATTCGTTCAAGTGATAATGTGGCTGATTTATTCACCAAGTCTCCTTCAATTACAACTTTCAAGAAGATGGTGCACAAGATCGGGATGCAAAAGTTCATTGATGTTCTCATCAGGAGGAGCAAATACGCGTTGTACTCTTTTTCCCTTTCAAAGTTTTGTCCCACTAGATTTTCCTTGTAATTTTTTTAATAAGGCAGCCTAAATGCACATTATTAGGGGTGTGTACTCTTTTTCCTTCACTAGATTCTTTTTCACTGAATTTTTTCTAGTAAGGTTTTAACGAGGCACATTATCTATTAATTAGACATTCAAGGGGGAGTGTTATGAATATATTTACATTATAGTGAAGGTCTATCAAGAGTATAGATAAGATCTATCAAGATCTAATAAGATCTATCAATATCTAGTTGATATCTATTAGGATTTGAAGTATCTATCTTTTAGTCAGAAACTAGGAGTAATTTATCCTATAAATAGAAGAAATTCCTTCGTTGTAAATCTTCCTCAAGGATCCCAAGAGATCTTTCAAGATAAATAAGAATTACTTTCTCTTCTCTCTACTCTTGTTCTTCTTTATTCTTTTATTGTTTTATAACAAAAGAATCATTGTTGTTCCTATATATAAATATAGAATTTCAGTTTGGTGCACCGTTGGTGTATTTTATTTTTATACTATCAAATAACTCTTACCTGCTCCATTTCTCATGTAAAAATATAAAAATGAATGACCTGCTACAATAGATAAAAGTCACATGATGTGTAAAAAGAAAATACACCGACAGTGCACCAAACTTAAACCCATAAATATAGGATCATAACGTAAAGTCAGATGCCTGCAACTCTAAATCGCTTATCTTAATGGAGGAAATAGTTGACGGGGATCAATAAGATTTCAATTGTTGAAATTAATATGTTTTTTCTCGATTTTCTTAAGTACTGATGTTTTATGTACTTTCTTCGTTTCAAAATAATTGAATTATTGAAGTGTTTTTCAGTGTTCAAAATAATTGAAGGTAGATGTTGGAAATTCTTTTCAATTTTATTCTTCGTTAATTAAATTTTTCAAGGATGAGTTCCAATGATCATTATTAATGTTGTGGAATTTGAAAAGGGAAAAAATAAAAAAACATGACTAATTTATGTCTTTGTCTTTTTTTCTTAAGATACGTGTCATATTTCAACAATTCAATTATTCTGAAACGGAGGGAGTATATTTTATTATTGTGCCGATGAGACTTAATTCTCAATTAACTTACTTTTGATCTTGTCTTTCTTCCGCAGGATAGCAAATATATGTCCGTGCCCAAACACAATGGTAATGAATTGAACCTTTTTCTTGCTTTCTCGAGATTATTTACTCTGCCCTACCCTATAAATCATGCATCTACTCATGTTGTTAGTGGGACTCACTATATACAATACTGTTAGTTCTTTTTTTTCTTTTATTGATGGTATATTTATGCGATTTTTTATATATTGTAAATTGGTCTGATAGAGCTAAATTTACTTATGTTTTACAATAGGAGGAGATTTGAAGAGAAAGATATTAGTCTATTAATTTGTTCCCTTTAATTTGTGTGTCATCAATCGAAGTGCACATGTGAATCTAGAACTTAAACTCTATGATTCAAATCTTTAAGGTTTCTCACATTTGAATCCATTTTTTTTTAATAATTATTGGTTTAAATCAATTTTAATAGATTTTAACATATAAATATATGCTACACATAAAGTAACAAGGCGGGACAACTCTATATCCGCCTATGCGGAAGATACAGTAATAGATAGAGAAGGTCTATGAAATAAAAAGCCAGTTAATCATGTGGCGTAAAACAGATGTACGTACTCTTACCTTAAGACAATTTTCCATCATGAGTTGAACAAATCGTGGGTGCACGGCTGTCACATGTTTGAAGAGACCATTGACGAGTTTGAATTAACGAAGAATAAAGAGATGGTACTTTTTTCTACAGAAAACCTAAGTTACACTTAGTGTATGTCACGAGCTTGAATCGTGAAGAATAAAAAAAAAATATTTCTTAATAGAAAACCGAAGTTACAGCACACAGTACAACATTATGTTGAGATGGAAACTTAAGCCATAAAGGGTTAAGCTAAACACTAGGTGAGTGAAACTCAAAAATGTTTCAACTGGAATGACAAAAATGTTTCAAACAAAAAGACGGTAAGTGTTGTTCTAAGAATAATGAACAAGCTACGCCACAAAAAGAATAAAATAGAACATGCACCAACATGGACTTTTTATCAGCTAATACAGACACTCACTAAAATGCAACAACTGCGGTGTATATCATATCTTAAGAAATATACTGAAGATCAGACTTTTCAACACATAAAGCTAGAAAGAAAAACATAACAGTGAATAATTACTATAGTAAAGATAAGAGTAATTGAGAGGTAATGCTAGGAAAGAAAAAGCATTAAAAAGGTGTCCATGTCAGATAACAATATATAAGAATTAAGATGTTAGATGCCCTCTAATATTGCATGGTTGTAGAAGACCCTCCTTTTGGTTAAGAACAAGATTTTTTTTTTTAAAGAGTTATACTCCTGTCATCTTTACTTGTTCACTATCAATTTGATATATATTTTAAAAAATAGTAATAAATAATAAAGTTAATTTAATGATTGCCATCTTTACTTGTTCACTATCAATTTGATATATATTTTAAGAAATAGTAATAAATAATAAAGTTAATTTAATGATTACTCTCTATATTTGAGATTGTACTCAAACCTCACTTGAAAAAATTGTAATTAAAAGTTCATACATTTTATATGTTGACTAAGTATGCTTTCTCACAAAATGAAAAGAAATAGTTATGAACAATTTTCCAATTAATTAATGATGAAATTCATATCTAAGTCAATATTCTTTTTAATTATATTTGTTAACAAATAAAATACGTGCTTTGGTCACGCCTAAAGTGTGTCCATCAGCCACTTAGAACTTTTGTGGTAAAATATATATATGTGTTTACATTAATATATATGTGTGTGTGTTTTTATATTTATATTTATATTTATATTATTATATTAAAGTATGAAGGATCTTTGAAAATTGATTTGAAATTTTTACACTTCATTAAAAATTTCACTTAATATATTGTAATTAAAAGTTCATACATTTTATATGTTGACTAAGTATGCTTTCTCACAAAATGAAAAGAAATAGTTATGGACAATTTTCCAATTAATTAATGATGAAATTCATATCTAAGTCAATATTCTTTTTAATTATATTTGTTAACAAATAAAATACGTGCTTTGGTCACGCCTAAAGTGTGTCCATCAGCCACTTAGAATTTTTGTGGTAAAATATATATATGTTTACACTAATATATATGTGTGTGTGTTTTTATATTTATATTATTATATTAAAGTATGAAGGATCTTTGAAAATTAATTTGAAATATTTACACTTCATTAAAAATATTATATAAAATTATTTAATTTTAAATAATCAAACATTATACGTGTGAGACACTTATGATTAAACTAGCAATAATTAATAGTATATGTTTGGTTGGTTAGGTAATTTTTGCTTCAATAAATAAATAGGGGGGGAGGTAGGCGTATATGAATGAAGCGGGGGACCCGTAACCTATAAATAAATTTTGGAGATGAGTGGGAAACATAAGAGTTGACCTGGGCATTCATCGTCCACTGTTTTTCCCACGACACATCATTCTACAGAAACACAGAATCGATTCCCAGATACAAATTTCTCTAGGAAGATTCATTCCCCAGCAATTGGGTTGATTTTTACAGAGAGAGATGCATACACCTAAATCTTAGTTTTTTGCATTTGGCGTGGGAGACAATTAATTATGTTTGGATGCAAATGCTTTCGTTGGAGCAAACTTTCAGATCTCTCTTCCCGTGAACCTGACACGTTTCTTCTGCCAGCACCCATCCCTCAATGGCCCCAAGGTATCCCAATTGCCTTATTAATTATCTCTTCTCTATTGATCTTTTTCATTGGCTGTCAATTCTTATTATCTGAATTTTGTTGCTCAATTGTCACTTTAATCAGTCAATCAACTGCCACCTCAATATCAAATTACTTAGTTGCTTGGGCTACATGAAATTTTCATTGTTAGACTGTTTTTATGTAATCCGGATATGCTTCATCTCACATAGGGTTTGTTGCGGTTTAGATTTTAACATGTAAGGTTTTATCCTCTTTATTATGTATCCATTGTTATGCCTACCTTTGCATTGAAAAGAAAAGAACATCTTTTTTGACTGAAATGCTTCAATGTTCCAGCAAAACTGGAAATTACATGTCCATCCCAGTGGCATGTTGCAATATTCTTCATCCAAATACCGTGACTATGTCCTATGTCTTTTGTTTTGTTTATCTTAGTTTGAACTAATAGGTTCCACATTCCACGAGGATCATGTAACACCCCTAGGCAAATTCCACATCGACAAACACGGGAGAGATGCTGGGTATATAAGGAAGCAAGTGTTAGACTCTAATGAAGGCCTAGGTCCAAAGCGGACAATATCACTAGCGGGCTGGCTATGACAGCTCATGTTTCTACTTTGGTTTGGTGACCGACAATGATCAACTTTAAAATGATTTCTGTTGTTCTCGAGAAGAATAATGTTTAATGTATGTTAAGAAAAAAAAATTAATGTGTGCCTTCTTAAAGAAAAAATAGAAGAATGTATGCTACTGTTTGTGGTGAAATATGCATGAGGTGGTGGTAACGACTGATTCTTTTAGCACTGGCAAAGAAAGATTCTAATCGTTTTCGTGTTTCCAAGCACATTATTGAGTGTGAAACATTCTTAACTGGTAGTTTCTCTTTTACCACTCTTTCATGCTTTTAATTCTATTTGCCCCTTCTTACAACTTACAAGGGCTCTTCAAGTTTTAATACCTAGAGTTTTCAATGAAGTACTGTTGTCTGGGAAGAGGCTGTTGTAGTCTTTTGATTGATAGGCACAGGGACAGGGAGCAGTAAAATGGAAACTTCCTGATGTTATTTTGTTTTACAAGAAAACGAAACTAGCATAAGTTTCTTAAGTGTGAATACTTTCTGAAAGTTCCTCGTGCGTTTGTTTGTCCAGTAAAATCTTATGTAAAACTGCTTTCAAGATTTGTCCAACTCACTTAGTTTTCCTTCATGATTTAACTTCCATATATTAAAGCAGGATGTTGTTTTTCTGACAATTTCTTGTTCAACTGATTAAGTTTCACTTCAATTTTCCTCTCTTCCATGTTTTCTATGTTGTACTTTCATTCCCATCTTACAGGAGGTGCCTTTCCATTCGAAAAAGACTTAAAAAAACTTTGCAGACTGATTTAGCAATTTGCTGGATACGTTATCACTAAAATTGTAATTCTGAATTTTCATCTTCATTCCACTAAACGAAATTCTTAAGAGTTTGGATAAGTTTGTTTTGGATAGTTTAGGATTCTTAGTTGTTATTTGAGATGAAAGCTAATTATTTCATGGCTTAAATGAGTTTTTTATTCAGCTTCTAAGTTTTCATTTTGATCAAACGACTCTTTGGGGTTATTATTCTACTTCTTTCTTCTACTTGGAAAAGACATTGTATATGTTCTTGGGAGTGCATTAGTTTTCAGACTCACTTGATATGATGTGTTTGTTTATGGGTTGTCGAATCAGCACTGTACCCCAATGGACTGTTAGAGTCTCCATACAAAAAAAAAAAGAAAAAAAGAAGTCCTTTCTTGAAAAAGTAATTAATGAAGAACATCTCTAATGCTTGTTTTTTTCCTATTTCTTCCACTGTCTTAGAATGTTCTGGTACAGGATTCGCAAGTGGAACAATTAAACTAGGGGAATTGGAGGTTCGTAAAATCAGCAAGCTTGAGTTTGTCTGGGGTTGTAATCTATCACAAGATCGGAAACAGGGTGTAAGCATTTATAAGCCAAGGGAGGTGCCTGATGGATTTTTCAGCCTTGGCCACTACTGCCAATCTAACAAGAAGCCTCTACGAGGGTTTGTGCTTGTTGCTCGGGAAGCGGCTAAACCTGAGGCGGGGGACTATTGCAGTGGAAATCCTTGTTTGCCTGCGCTTCAGAATCCCCTTGATTACACGCTAGTCTGGAGTTCTAATGATGGAACGGAAGAAAATTTTGATGGATCTGGTTACTTCTGGTTACCTCAACCACCTGAAGGTTATAAAGCCATGGGGTTCATTACGACTACTAATCCTGTTAAACCTGAGTTAGGGGAAGTTAAATGTGTTCGAGCTGACCTCACTGATGAATCTGAAACTTACTGTTTGATACTCAAAACCAGCTCTGTGCTTTCAGAAGTACTGGCAATTTGGAGCATAAGACCGCGCCATAGAGGAATGCATGGTAAAGGTATTTCAGTTGGTACCTTTTTCTGCAGTAGCTATTGGAGCACAGGACAAGAGCTAAACATCGCATGCCTAAAGAACTGTGATACAAGTATACAAGCAATGCCAAACCTTGATCAGATTCATGCAATCATTAGGCACTATGGTCCTACTTTGTTTTTCCATCCTGGCGAGGCATATCTTCCATCTTCTGTACAATGGTTCCTAGAAAATGGGGCAATGCTCTATATGAGAGGCGATTCAGCTGCTAAGCCTATTGAGACTGACGGTTCCAGTTTACCTGGTGGTGGGATAAATGATGGCCAGTGCTGGATTGATTTGCCTAGCGATGCTCGGAGGGATATTGTCATGTTTGGAAATTTACAGAGTGCAAAACTTTATGTTCATGTTAAGCCAGCCTTAGGTGGTAGTTTTACGGATCTTGCAATGTGGATTTTTTGCCCCTTCAATGGGCCAGCTACTCTAAAGGTTGGCGTTGTGAATGTTCCTCTTAACAAAGTCGGTCAGCATGTAGGTGATTGGGAGCACTTCACTCTCCGAGTGAGCAATTTCACAGGAGAATTGTGGAGTATCTATTTTTCTCAGCACAGTGGTGGTGAATGGGTGGATGTTTATGATTTGGAGTTTATTGCAGGAAATAAAGCTATTGTTTATTCATCAAAGAGTGGTCATGCTAGCTTTCCTCATCCTGGAAATTACCTTCAAGGGTCGTCAAAGCTAGGGATTGGAATTAGAAATGACGCTGCCCGTAGTAATCTCTATGTAGATTCAAGTACCCAGTATGAAATAGTGGCAGCAGAGTATCTGGGCCATGAAGCTGTCAGTGAGCCATGTTGGTTACAATATATGAGAGAGTGGGGTCCAACCATTATTTATGACTCAAGAAAGGAGCTTGAGAAACTTGTTAATCACTTGCCAATGATGGTTCGAAATTCAGTACAGAGTATTTTTGATAAGCTGCCAATGGAACTGTTTAAGGAGGAAGGACCTACAGGGCCAAAGGAGAAGAACAATTGGGTTGGAGATGAAAGATGGTAGCACATTTGTATTTTGTGTCTTTGGGTATCTTACTCTTGCCAGTAGATCAGAATTTGCCTGTTGTAGTTTGTTGTACCATTATGTATAGATTCCTCTTACTCTATGACTCGAGTGTTCAAATTACAAGTACACGAGAAATGGGCTTTGTAGTTGCTTTAGCTTAGCAATTTTGAGTACATTGAGGATCCTACAAGTTCATTGTATTGCAGGAGTTTTGTTGATTCTTTGGTTATCTGCAAAAGGAAAGCAGAATACACCACTCATAAACCAAGAGGGCATCAAGCACGCGGTAATCCTCCACCTTAAGCAAATTGATTCTGGATTCTTGTTATCACCATTTCGTTCTGCAACTATCACAATGTGCGGTTTTCTCTTTCTTTGTCCATCAGGTTGTTCTTTGCTGAGCTGTCTGAAGTTTTATGAGGACATTCCTCAATCCAAATCCTAACTTCATTGCAAGTTAAAGAAAAGGACTTCTGTATGATGCCCTCTATCTTTTCTTCTCCCAGCCTACGTTCTTTACTGTATGAGCAAGCTATATGTCAGTATAAAGTTTGGCATTGGCAGACTCCTCTGCATCCCACTAATCTAAGCAGGTATACACTTGGGAGAGTGATCGTTTGGTTCGCAAACAAGGTCATGGATAACAATGTGGGGGTTGTGGTACGGGGATTAATAATCACTGGATTATTTAGTTCATATGCTCTTTAGTGAATGTTTTGTTCATTGCACTAATTAGGACTCGTATATACTCTGTAAATAAATATAACTTCACAATTTTAACCTGTGTTTGATGTAAATAAAAGATACAAAGATGAGAGTCAGGTTGTTTTGGTCTTTTAAATTCTTTTTCCTGGTAATTAGTTAACTCTGTGTCGGACCTGGTGAAATACTGATCGAAACGAAATTTCAACCAAAAACTTTTTTGATAATCGTGGTGTTTGGACCAGGTTGACAGATGAGAAGAAATCACCTAGTGTTTTTGCTGAGATTTGAACCTGAGACCTCATGATTCTCAATCCACTTCATTAACCACTAGGCCACTCCCTTAGCTGCTAACCAAACTTCAAGTGATCAATTTACTGTAACCAATCAATACTCATCATATATATTTTACCCCGTGAGTGCAAATAACTTGAACAATTATGAAAATTAGCCCAAATTTATGTATTCAGTTTGATCTTTCAAGGATTGGTGAATTGACATTATTAATGATGAGGCAGAATGGAGTGAACATCAACATTTATGGCTAAAATGATGGCTGCAAGAGTGTTATCCAATACTAGGTTTATATAGTTACTAGTAGTTGATTTTGCTATCTGCTAAAAGATTAAAAGTAAAGAATGAAATAAATGGATAAGGATTATTTGGTTCCGGCTGTAACAAGAAATTGTTTGGAAATTTGATGTTTTTCGTTGGACCAGTGTCTGCTACGAACCATTCATTCAGCATCCTGTTTTTAACAAATGACTAAACATATAACTTTTATTTTTTATGCAGAAAGTAGGCTCGTGAAGCAATTATGGGGTCGTTTGGTCATTATAAAAAATAATGCATGCATTAGCTTGTATATTACTACTAACTAGTATATACATACCCGTGCATTGCGCGAATGATATTAAAAATATTAATCATTTTAAATTATATGATTTGATTTGTATAACCACGTTCAATTATATTGTATCAACTAAAATTTAATTGTCATCTTAATTTTCATTAATTATAATATATATATATATACCCAATAACTTTGGAATGAACGTTAATCATGCCTAATTGAGTGCGTTTGCATTGACAAAATAACCATTTGGTTAAGCTGAGTTTCTATTAAATTTAGACTTTTCTCTTTTTGTAAATGTAGCTATTATGAAGATTAGAAAGGGGAGAGAAGGGGAGCATGTATGGGTGGTATGAAACCCATAAGTGGAGGCATAGATTTAAGTATATTCTTTTGCTCCCTTGTTAGTCAATGATCCACCGGCACCTTTATTATCTCCCAATTTTTTTTTTTTAGATTATCATATGTATGCCTTGACAGTGGGTTATTTCCACATCATTGTTACCTTGTTTGATATAATAGAAGTAAACCTGTCCTCTCCAGTATAAGCCTCAATTTATGAATGAAATTTTGCAAATTAAAGCCCATAAACTATTTTTTTTTTTTGTGAATAAGTAGATCATTATTTATAGAAGAGTCATTTAAAAATGAAATAAAAAAATAGAAAGGTAAGAAAACAGGAATAAAACTTACTTGTGACACGATTGTTTCACGCACAGTTATTTTCGTAAATCGTGAAGGTAATTCACTGAGATGTAATATTGAGTGACAAATGAAATGTGGATTAAAAATCTTAAAGCAGCAAGAATTAAAAAAGAAGAAGATAAAACTATGTAACAAAATTTAAATTATAACAAAAATGAAAAATTAGTTTTGGAATTTTTCATTATTAGCCTTACCTAAATCCTATGTCTTTGCATCAATAGCATTACAAAAAAACAATTCATATAAAACAGATACATCAAGCGTCAACATATATACCATAGGTTGTTTCCAATTTACTAAAATGGATTATCTTATAAAAAAAAAGTAAGAATAATCAACGTATCATATACGCGTAAGAATAATAAAGCTTGCCGATATGAATACAAAATTAGGAAATTGCACATATGCTTCAATTCTCATATAAACCAACACCGTTGATTTTTCAATCACATTAGTGATCGAAATACAAACATATAACTCAATTAAAATATATTGAAATATGGAAATGACAACATCATAACATTCCTTACTTCCCTTTTTAGTTTTTATATTGAAATATGGAGATGACAACATCATAACATTCCTTACTTTGCTTTTTAGTTTTTGGCTATCAATTCTCGACAATAAATTTACTTGATCACGTAAATATACTGAAAACAATAGTTTATATAAGAAAGAAATAAAAGTCATCCTCCATCAAATAATCAAAAGGATGTAAAACGCAAGCATTGAAAAGAGATTATATTATATTTACAGTAAACACATGGGAATTATAATTTAAATAACATATGTTTTTGTTCTTATCAATTTCAAACATAGAAATGAATAACGTCTGCAAAAATTTAATGTTACAATATATTCAATAATCTAACATGTCGCTAGTTGCCTCTAAATTCTTGAACTACTGTTTGATTGTGATAAAGTATCTTTCATTTTGTCACTCCAGATGATAAGAAATATTCATAAGAAGAGTGAAAAAGCTTCATACCTCTAACATTTCATTCACTCTTTATCCCAAATTAAGAAAAACAATAGTGTCCGAGTTAGAGTTTTACAAAAAATAAATTCACAATACTTTTCAAGGATTAATACTATGTTTTGGAGACTGAAATCATAATTGAATGTGAATAGAATATGAGAAAAATATGAGACACACCTTAAGATATATTTGAATATAAAAAACCTCATGGAGAAGGGGAATTTCTCTTATGATTAATCTTTGCGTCCTTAATCTTACTCATTTTCTCTTGCACCTTTGGTACTCCTTTTCAAACACCCGTCAAATGTGCAGACAAAAAAGATATTATTTGTTGGTATAGATAAACACTGATTGAAAGAGAATAGAAAGAGAAGTTATAGATGATGATGGAGAGTGAGAATGTGAGAAGTTATAATATCAGTTTTAAAACAAAAACAAAATGCAACCGGATAGGATGTTAATTAGAATTAATAACCCCTTTCACTTTACTTGAATTTGATTTTGAATGAGCAATAAATATTTTTTAAAATTTTTTTAATTATAAATATTATTTTTTATGATGTTGATAGTTGTCAGCATGGGAACGTTTTGTTTCTCCTATTATTTTTTTTGGTTTAGTTTAGAATTTTATTGATTAAATGAAAATTAAAAATAACAATAATTCTTTACACAAATGGACCAACCCATTTTGAAAAATCTGCACACCTAAATAAATAAACAAAGCAGGGCCAATTCTAAATCTAAACCCCGACCCGACCTGTCTTTGCTTATTACAAATACCCGATGGAATAGGGTTTCCTAATCTATGCTTCCTCCGCTGCAACCCTCCAAGACCTGAGAAAATGTTGTCATCTCCATTGGTTAACCTCTGCCTCATCTTGAAATTGCTCTAGGTAATCAATTCTGTACCTTGGAGCACTTATAAAGCAGCTAAAAATTCAGCTTTAAGAAATAAGTAGCTTCTTCTGTTCTTGTTGAAACCTTGAAGTTTTGATGAATGACAATATGAATGAAACAAGTTGATATGAGTTAATTCAATGCAACTAGAAAATTCAACTTACTGATCACATGGGGAATAGAACAAGTTGAATTTGATTCAAACACTTGATGATGAGGGAAAACAAGTTGAGTGGAAAAAGAAGAGTCCTATGTGTAGAAGGAGAAAGTTTTTATAAATTGAATAAGTTGTGGTTGAGTAAAATAATTGAAGACAAGTTAAATAAAAAGAGTCCTACTCAATCTAGGAGAGAAAGAGAGGCGACAGTGAATAAAAAGAGTAAAAGCAATCCAATTCAAAATAGGAGAGGACATCAACTGAAAGGGAGTCTAATTCAAGATAGGAGAGGAAAGCTACTGAAGGGAGTCCAATTCGAAATAGGAGAGGAAATCAACTGAAGTTCTTCATCAGAGTTGGCTACAAATACAAGGGAAAAGATTCAAAGCAAGACATGCACTTACAAAGAAGAAAAGTACAATCTACAGATTGAAATCACGAAGTTCTACTCAACCACTGAAGAAACACATTGAAGAACCTGATCCTAAGTGCAGAATCCAGCTAAGAGTTTTAGCTTTGATTTTTAGAGTTATTCATTATGTTTGATCTATTCATGTAATATTAGTTTCAGTGTGTTATAAACTGAATTAGGAGCTAGTCTTCGAGTTGGGGAAAACTCAGAGACTTTGGGAACACTTACCTTGGGAGGTGCGTGTGTAGTTAAGAATTAGAGTTTATAATTCCTAGTTGTTGAGTTATAGGGATTAGAGTTTATAATTTCTAGTTGTTGAGTTATAGGGATTAGAGTTTATAATTCCTATTTTGTTGGTTACAAGAGTTTTGTAATCAGTCGTTGTTGAGGCTCAGAGTTATTTAGTGAAGTTGGGGTTAAATCCTGTAGAGGTGCAGGTCGTGGTTTTTTACACCTTTTTGAGCCTGGTGTTTTCCACGTAAAAATTATTGTGTTCTTTACCTTCTGTTTACTGCTTCCTGGAAACACGTCAGTGGAACACGTCAGGCAACACGTTTCATCGATAAGCAACAGTTAGGCGAAAATAAGACAATCAGTAGGGTATGAATTCTTAACAGTTTTTCATCTCATCTTTTATGCTTTTTGTTTTTCCTAGTTGTGCTTTCCAGTTATTGGGAATGTTATCTCTTTTTGGCTCTTCTCCTATTATATATATAGATAGATATCTTATTTGGTATATTTTTTCAACGTATGTTTAATTAGTGAAAACATTAATTCTATAGTCTATTTGATATTATATATTATGTATAATTAATATATGACAAATCATGACATTAACCATGCAAGGATTCTTAACGCATGCAATAGCATGGTCAAGGACACAATTGTTCCTCAAAAGTCAAAATCTTTTGTACATCCTTTTTCATAGTATTTATGGAGGATATATTTGCAAACTATATAATGCATAAGAAATCATCTCAACATATATAACTAATAACAACATTACTAATATATTTTACTCAATATTATTCTCACACGTGCTAGCGATTTCGACCAAAAAAAGAGAGAGAGAGATAACAACCTCTAGTAGTGATTGTACTTTTTATGGATAAAAAGTAGACTTGCGAGTCAGTCATGTCTGTTATCTACTAGTGAGGAGAAAGCTATCTCAAGTAGAGCTTCATTTGATTATTTTGTACTTCTTCCACGACACACGATGCGATGCTTTTCCCATTGTTTTGATTGGATACATAGTTAAAAGTTTTTCCTTTTTGAACATATGTGATCCAAAATAAGTTTGTGAGAAAATGTTATTGCTTATTAAATGTACAATGAGAAGTTTAAAATTAAATAATATTAAATATAAAAGATATTTTCTTTATCTCAATGTATGCATTACTATTTTTTTAATCCGTATAAAAAAATTATTTTTTATTATTAAAAATAATATAATTTTAAAATTCACTTATGTTTCTACTCGAGTTGTTCGCAAGTTCATGGATATACTTCCGTATGTATTTTCTATGGATTTGCTTGGTATTCCTATGGATTACGATATTGCTTTTGCTATAGATGTGAAGCCGGACACCAAGTTCATTTTCATTCCTCCTTATAGGATGACCCTAGCTAAGTTGAAAAAATTAAAAGAACAGTTGCAAGATTTATTAGGTAAGGGGTTCGTTAGACCTAGTGTATTCCCCTGGGGTGCTCTGGTCTTATTTGTGATGAAGAAGGGTAATTCTATGCACATGTGTATTGACTATGTAGTTGAACAAGGTGTCTTTTATCCTTCATGAAATTATTTATAGTAGCACAAATAATCGAGAAGAATTTTACACCAGCAAATTTAGTCTTTTTTTATAGAAAAAAATATGTCGCTTTATCCTTTCAATAATTATATTGAATAAAGACAAATTGATCCACTGATATTTCGATGCTCTATCTCTACTCCTCGAAAGCTTACTCAAAATATGAAAAGAAAAGAGAGACAAAACAGAATCACTTTATTTCAGTGTTAAATGATGATTATGAAATTCAAGAGGAGGGAGTGAATTAAAAATTTCTGTGAGTCGACTATTGAGTCTTCATAGTCGACTTACTTGCAAATCAATATACTTCACAAATCAAATTAGATTTAAATAAGAAGATAAGTAAATAAGCAACTTGAAATAAAAACACGAAGATTTATCCTGGTTCGGAACACCAATGTGGTGCCTAATTCCGGTCTCCTTGGGTTTCAAAGTTTTCTTAGATCATTTAAAGTGGAGCTCGAGTACAATGGTGGTAAACAAGTTCTGAAGATTTATTGTGTTTTTCAGATCTTGTGACACAACGTCAATTTGTATTATAAAGTTGACTCGATCTTATTCTTTGTATAACTATTGTAAACTAGGAAGTACAAAGTTTTGTGAGACTAAGATTGAGACACTCTGAGATTCTTTCTTGAAGTTGCGTAAGTGCTTCGATCTTTGTTTTTTTCTTTTATAATCTTCAGTTGCTTCATCTTCTATTCTTCATAAGGAAACCAAGAGATTTCTTCTCAATCAAGGATTTGAATTGATTCCTTGATTGAGGAATGACACCATAAAGTATGTCCATATCAGATATGTCGATACGTGGTGCAGCTTCCACAGCTATACATGCCCATATCAGATATGTTCATGTAGAGGGTGTGGTCTTTTTTTTTTTTCTCTTAGTCTTAATTTGATTTGCCATAATTCTGGGAGGCCAGTACTCTTCGTGATTGATACCATGGTCTTCTTTTCTTTTTCTCTTGTCTTGATTGATTCGCTTGCCATAAGTCTTGGAAGCCAATAATCTCCCTGATTGATATTCTTCTAATTTTGGAGATGACTTTTTTGTGAGTAGATACTTTCTTCCTTTCTGGATTGATTCTGTTTGATCCTTTGTATCTTCACTGTATCCTGCAAGATATTTGTTTATTAGTTTGTCATTATTAAAACATATAGTGACAATATGGGGCTAACAATCTTTCCTTTTTGATAATGACAAATAATAAACATCAGTTGACTTTCTTATTTTTGATGAGTGCTCCCCTATCTTGCAAGCGCCTCCGATGTTCTTATTTTCTTTAAGCATAAGCCAACTCTCATCCTTTCATCCTTTGATAGTTGTCTTGATCCCCCTGTCTTGCAAGCACTTTTGATGTTTCTCTTTTCCTTGAGCATCAGTTGAATCTCATCTTTTGATAGTCGACTTGCTTCCCCTAACTTGTAACTCCCCGAAATTTTATCCTGAGATGCCACACGGTACTTAGGGCTACATGTATCCCCAAGCTAACCCTCGAAGGTAGACACTACCTCAAGGAATTCAATTCAACAATAGTCATGCACAACAAAGAGATATACCACATCGGGTTCAAGAGAAATACTGGAGAATACTAGACTGTACAACCAAAATATATTGAATGTCTATACATACCAAACCTCTAGTCTGACAAACCCTCTATACATCAAAATCAAGGAGCCATTGGGACAAACCCCCAACTAACTCAAACAGTACTGAAAGCCATAACAACAGAACGATATCACCAAATATATAGACACGGTCCTCGAACCATGAGGACTCACCACTGAGGGAACGTAGTTGAGGTACTCAAATATCGCTAACGCGGCTGCGGCTGAGTACCTGAACCTACATTATGAAAAAATATAGCCCATAGGAAAATATGTGGGTCAGCACTTTGGAATGTACAAAGTATGTGGGGGTGCATGCAACAATGCAAATATCATCATCAATTTTATAAAAATATGCATATGTACAATGATGGCTCACTTGGCTTGAGTTAGATTTTAACATACTTTTCATGATCTCATAGTAAATAAATCATATGATAAAAATCTCATAAATCATCATAAATAACTCAACTCTTCAACTCAAGACTCGGAGTGACTCGGTAATTCAAGAAACTCAACTCTTATGGACATGGGAGGTTCTTATAACCGACATAAACCATGTGAGCTACATGGAGTCCAACATTTTTCCCTCCTGAGGAGAGAACCCCACATTGGCGGGAGCGTCGTACTCTTGCCAGGGAGTACAACCTAAATTTAGTGATCACAATCTCATACTCGGCCTCTGGCCCACAATTATCAATATCAATCCTATGGTGGAACGTAGTTTCGGGGAAATACCACATTTCCCGCTCGGTGATAAATACTACTCCCAGACACAAGCTCAGAACGCGTTAGGAAATCCACCACAAACATCACAAGGGTATATCATGAAGACCAAATCAAATCTCTTTCTCATTTATCAAATCATAATCAATTTGTGGATTCCTAACTCGACTCAAATCAAATCAATCTTTATCAATATCAAAATGTATCAATTCATTAAATTATGAAAACATCAATAACTTTGAGAAAATATCAAGATTCATTGTAACAACTCAATCTCATGAATCAATATACTCAATAATCCAGTTTGTCATAAGGAAGCTTAAAGCTTGACACATATCTTGAAAGCACTTGAAATATCAACTCATGGTAGAAATATGAAATTCACAATATTAAATATCAAGTCACAACTTGGAATAGCAAAATAATCATGTATAACAAAGCTTAAACAATTTATATTCTCATAATCTCATGATGAAGTAATTTAGGGTATAAACCCACTTGCAAAATCATATAAATCCATGATAGAAATCAAAGCTTTGGGCACAAGAATGAAAGAATTGCTCTTGTTCAAAACCCCACATACCTTAATCTTTGAAATTGGATGAATTCTAGTGCTTGAGACTATCCAGACTTGTAATAAATGATTCTCGAAGCCCACACTATGAGGAACTTGATTCTTGAAGAAATCTTGAAGATTTATTGATACGAGAATAATCACAGAAATAGACTTATGTGGGTGTGCATTGAAAGTGACCAAGTGTATGTGCAAGAGAAGTGTAATTAAAGGCCCAAATACACACCAAAACAGCCCACTTCATACACTAGAGGGGCAGCCCATTCTTGAAGGGCCTTTTTGGTCATTTTAACTTCTATTTGTTTTGTAATATATAAGAAACATGTTAGGGTTTATTCACTTAGTTTATGAATGAATTTTTAAGTGTTACAAGACAAAGAAACATAAGTCCTCTTTCCTTGAGGCACCCAAAACCGAAATTAGGGCTTAGACAAGTGTAGAATCACTTATGTTTGCATTTGCTTGGAAACATTGATGCTTTGGAGGTGGATTCCGATCTTGTGTCTTTGTAAGAGATAGGTTTATTATTTTGTGTAGTTTTAAGGGTCCAAGAGTTACCATTCTTGGGTTCTTAACATTATACCTTCATGTGGTCTATCTATCTATCCTTTTTCTTTTGTAATCTTGTATTCGTTTTGTATCTTGTATTGTGAAGCCATTTTTTTCTGTTGTTGTTCTTATCATTTTTGTTTCATCTTGTGTTGTTAAATTAGTTTTTTGTTGGGTGCAAAAGGTGTAAAACACCTAGTTATATTGTCCTTCTTATATTTCATTCTTGAATTCGAGAGTGGTCTTCAAAAGGGTCCTCGATTCTTTGAATTAGTAGACTGTTTTTGGAGTGTGTTTGGACCATTTTGAGCCAATTCCGTGTGTTCCTTTGTTTTATTGTATCATTTGGTATAATATCCATCTTTGGTGTTGTCCTTGCAATACCAATATTGGGCTTTCTTGCTAAAAAAATAAAATAAAAAAATTTGGTGTTCTTGTTGTTCTTGGCCTTGAAAGTGTTATCTTGTTGTTCATCTTGGCCGAGGTTGCTTGTAGTGTCTAGATATAGTAGTTCTTTGGTGTGTATTGTTGTTTCTTGTGTTAGTTTCGTGATTCACTAACACTAAAAGGTGTCTAGATTTATATTTGAGCTTGAACTTGTTAAAGTTGTGTTTTGAACAAGGACCTAGGGCGAGAATTTGTAACTTGTTGTGGCCGGTTGGGTCTTGAATTCGTGAATATTGTTGTTGTTCTTGAAGGGTTGTTGTGGTGTTAATATTGTTCGTCATCTCATTTTACAACTTAAGACAACCAAAAGTGTAATATAGATTCAAAAAGGTGAACCTACAAGTTGTAAAGTTGTTTGTGAGAAGACTTGAGCCATCACTTCCTTGATTTGGCATCTACTTTTCAACCACTTTCCTTGTTTCAAGAGACCTTATTTTGTGGGAATTGTACAAAGTCAATCCTTGCCTTTTGAAGATTAGACTTAAAAGAGATTCAAGCTTATACTTTCCCTCCAAAATTAATTGTTTCCATTACATAGTAACTAAAGTTTGTAAACTTCAACTAGTGATTAATTGTAGGGCCGTGACCAATGGTGTGCTGCCGCATCACCCAAGTTACTGTTCACACAAAAATTTTAAGCTCAAATTTTGATCTTTTAGTTTCATTTTGTTGTCTCATTAGTTTAGTTTGTTGATTCCAATACTAACTTACAAACTAGTGACAATTTACTAGATTGTGAGTTGGTTTTGAAACCATTTTTTCCCGTGTTTACGTTCTTTGTGTGTTTTATTCTTTTGAGTCATTGTACACACTCGATACACTCACCTTTGTACACACTCGGTTCACCTCTCAACGTTTTACGGATTACAAGCAAACTTACAATAATTGTGAGATCAAAAGTGAGAAAATTCGAGGGACAAAGGATTAAAGAGAGTGTGAGGACCATTTTTTGAACAACTAACTTGTTTATTGTTTTGTAGGTAACTTCTTGGCTACAATGGACAATATTTCTCTTGGTTCTATATTGGAAAGACTTGAAACTATCAACCGAGGAATGTAAAGTATTCTCACGACTATGTCCTCAATCCGAGGAGAGATGTCTACCATGAATGAGAGGTTGGATCGAATGGAGAGTCGAAGGAACTCTCGTACTTCTACTCCTCGACTCCATGTTTCGTTAAGTGGTCATGACCAAAACCCTTCCATCACCATTGCCCCCGAGACTTTTCCTACAAAAGTCAACCCTCCAAGTTCACCACAAAATGCCATGAGCCAAGTTACTAATTACCCTCAAAACCTAGAACAAGGTAGATCACTTCTCCTGTAAGTTGATCAAGTCCTACAAGAAGGACTTGTAGGCCCATTCCCTTCCATCCAAGATCCACAACCGAAGCTCCACTTACCAAAATAGCCCCCTCAACCGAAACTCCACTTCCTCAAAACTGATATGTCCATATAGAGGAGTATGGAAGAAAGAGACATGAAGTATATGGAGTCTACGATGATACTTATATGATGGAAAGAGACTTGAGTCGGATAAAACTGAAGCCAAGTCTCAAGATGGAGAGGAAGCCGAGGTTCAAAATGAAGATGTTGGCCGAGACTTGTTCATATTGAGCTCTACGGTTCTTCCTATTTTGTGGATTGTTTTGAGTGCATTTTTTTGAAGTGGCCAATTAAACGAAGTGAAGCCGTGAATTTGTGGGAAAATTTTTCTCAAGATGGAGAGGATGATACGAGAATAATCATGGAAATAGACTTATGTGGGTGTGCATTGAAGCGACCAAGTGTATGTGCAATAGAAGTGTAATTAAAGGCCCAAATACACACCAAAATAGCCTACTCCATACACTAGAGGGGCAGCCCATTCTTGAAGGGCCTTTTTAGTCATTTTAACTTCTATTTGTTTTGTAATATATAAGAAACATGTTAGGGTTTATTCACTTAGTTTATGAATGAATTTGTAAGTCTTACAATACAAAGAAACACAAGTCCTCTTTCCTTGAGGCACCCAAAACTGAAATTAGGGCTTAGACAAGTGTAGAATCACTTGTGTTTGCATTTGCTTGGAAACATTGATGATTGAGAGGTAGATTCGGATCTTGTGTCTTTGTAAGATATAGGTTTATTGTTGTGTGTAGTGTTAAGGGTCCAAGAGTTACCATTCTTGGGTTCTTAACATTATACCTTTATGTGGTCTATCTATCTATTCTTTTTCTTTTGTAATCTTGTATCTGTTTTGTATCTTGTATTGTGAAGCCGTTTTTGTTGTTGTTGTTGTTGTTCTCATTGTTGTTTCATCTTGTGTTTTTAACTTAGTTTGTTGTTGGCTGTAAAAGGTGTCAAATACCTAGTTATATTGTCCTTCTTGTATTTTATTCTTGAATCCGAGAGTGGTCTTCAAAAGGGTCCTCGATTCTTTGAATTAGTGGACTATTTTTGGAGTGTGTTTGGACTGTTTTGAGCCAATTCCGTGTGTTCCTTGGTTTTTTTGTATCATTATGGATGATTTTTGGAATATTAATTTCCTTAAATAAAAACCCTAGATATATTTCTTAAGAGAATTGGAAGAGAGAATGAAGAAATTAGGGTTTAGATGAGAATTCTCATATATATGGGGGCCTCCAAAAGATGGGAAAAATACCAAAATACCCTTGCAAAATCGTCCTTTAATTACTGAAAAAAATAGCTGACGACATTCGTGACAAGTCGTCACGAAATGTCATCACAAAAGGGTGGATTTTATGATTTTCTGCTTAAGGTTGACGACATTGGTGATAAGTCGTCACACTTGTGCCAACTTATCACAAAATGTCATCACTGAGAGTGGAAATATACCTAAGGATGACGACATTGGTGATAAGTCGTCACACTTGTGACAGCTTATCACAAAATGTTGTCACTCAATTTTCCAGCCTGACATGATGGAGTAAAATGGGCATAACTCTTGGCTCCGATACCGAATTTGGGTAAAATTGGTATTGTTGGAAAGCTAATTCAATTATATATCTTTTGGTAGGTCATGATCTCAATAACTCGTAGTATAAATAGATATATGCTTATTTGTAGTTGAATACGGCAATATCCTTCTTAAGAATTCAATCGGTAAGGAATGTTTTGATTCACCTAATCGCTAGGACATCTTTGAGGCCTTAATACACCTCACCCTTAATCAGAAAATAACCAAAGCACTATAATTTACTTCTCATGAGCTTGAGTCATGGTTGCACTATTGGTTGGAGTCTCGAGGTATTACATAACTTGTAGACACCTCTGATGTTTCTACCTTTATTCCCCCTTTGACATAATAAAAAAGAACAACACTACAGACAAAAAAAGAAAGAAAGAAGTATACATATAGCAGAAGTAGACATATAGTATATAAACAATCTAATTGATTACCAAAGTATTAAACAAAATAAAAGAACATGGTAGATAGTGCATAAAAATCATGTTACAACCCCCAAAAAGGGACAGAACCCCCTTTTGAATATAAGTCATCATTCACAGCCTGGCCAAAAAATATGTGAGGGTCCTGTGCATGTTATGGAAGAATTTGTCATAAAATTTTTCAACATTTTTAAAGAATGAAGAGTAGGAGTTCTGGACAGATATTGCAAGATCATTATTTGAGGAGTTGACTAAAGACTTGAGGGAGTCCATGCGAGTAAACACTATAGTGAATAACTTGATGCCTTTTTATTTGAATCCATTGAGGGTCAACCGTACCGTGCCTATATCAGTGCTTGTGCTCATCCCAAGATCTAGATACTTGGAAGTCAACTCCTGAACCAGCATTACTCCTTCCTCAATAGCTTTGAAGCGGTCCTTGAGTTCCTCCAGTTCCTTTAATACAGTAATCATGGGGTTAGAAACAGACTTGCTTACCTTAGAGAGTTTAAATTTTGCACAGGCAGAGTCCTTTTTGCACCATTTGTTATCTACCAAAACATATCCTATGCTGGCAAAAGTTTTGGAGTCATAAGTAGCAGAGACTTCCATTGGGAGGGGTATGCAGAGAGGTCAATAGAGTAATATAGGAGAATTGACTAATCAACAATCCATATGGCAGACTGGCAGAGGCATAAATATCCGCTGCACTCTCAAGCATATATTCACGAATCCAAGTAGCCCAATTTATCTTTGTACTTTTTCACCATGCAATACAGGATAAACACATTGCGGTAGGTTATGTTTCTGAGGGATACCTTCCTTGGAATCAATGTGGTGGCGATGATGTGGTCCATGATGTGGTACTTAAAACATAGAGACAAGGGACCGAAATTGGAAGAAATTGTGTTCGAGTCAGACAGGATATTTTTAGATTCTTCAAAGCTAATTTCAAAATGTTCAAGCCAGGAGTCATCCATAAAGGTGATTACACAGAGAACTTTGTATCAAATACTTTGTCAAACAGAAAATCATTTAGTGCGATTCTTGTGCTAAGCACAAGCATCTCAAGTTTGCCGTTGTCGGGAGAGAGATGGAGATTGGCATAAAATGTTCGAACGGTATTCTTATAAACATTAAGTCCATATAGATGAAAACCAGTAAAGTTTTGAAATTTAAAAAAGTGAATGACATTGCAATAAGATTCCTTTAATTGACAAAGATTAACTACGCGACCGGGTACAATGAAGCGATTTTTGAAGGCTGTGAATTTTTCTTTTTGTGAGCATGTCTAGAATTTATGTATGTACTCGGGAGGGAAGGTGTTTAGGAAGTTTGAATGAGGTTTCTTGACTAGAGAGGCTGGATTAGGGGATGGACAATTTTTGATAATATTTGACTGTTGAGAATCGAACGAAGATTCATAAGAGGATCCAAAGCCAAGACTATGATTATCAAAAAGAGGTTTTGGAAAGAATTTAGAAAGACTGGCCATGGAGCGAGTTTTGGTCATAGCAGAAGGGTTTGAACCAGGGTTTTAAAAGGGCGGAGGAGAAGATGAAGGGATGGATAGACGAAGGGGATGAATGAACCGAGGGGAAAATAAAAGGGGTAAAGTGAATGAGGCGACTGTTAAAAGTGAAAGGACAACAAAAGCGGGATGCTGGGAAGATAAAAGGGTAAAGTGGCGGCAGAGGTGGCATAAGAAGCAGTGAAAGTAATGATGAAACCCCTCTTTTGTAAACCAATTTTGAAAATTTAAAATAAGGCAGTAAAAAAATGTTCCGAAATAGGCAAAAAACAATTTCCAAAGATAAGACTCGTAAGTCATCAATATTGAAAATACTAAGTCTTTTTCTAAGGAAAAAAAATCTTTCTTCTGACAGGGGTTTGGTAAAAATATCTGTCAATTGATTTTTGGAATCAACAAATGTTAAAGAAACGCCATCATTTTCTATATGATCTTGAGTAAAATAATATTTAATATCAATGTGTTTAGTCCTAGAATAATGCACAGTATATTTAGACAGACTAATAGCACTGGTGTTATCACACATTATAGGCACAAATTCAAAGGACAAATTAAAATCAAGTAGTTGATGCATAATCCATAAAATTTAAGTACCACAACTTCCAACGATTATGTATTCATCTTCAGTTGTTGATAGAACAACTGAAGTTTGCTTCTTGTTAAGCCATGAAATCAGGGCATCACCAAGAATTTGACAAGTTCCACTAGTATTTTTTCTATTATTTTTATCATCTGCAAGGTCAGTGTCTGAATATCCAATTAAATCAAAATGAGAAGAGCAAGGGTACCATAGTCTATTATCCTGGGTTCCAATGAGATATTGGATGATTCTCTTGATGACAGTCATATGGGATTCTTTGGGAACCGACTGAAACCTTGCGTACATACATACACTAAACATAATGTCTGGTCGACTGGCAGTCAAGTAGAGGAGTGATCCAATCATTCCTCTGTAAGTCTTTTCATCAACGCCTTTTCCAGATGAGTCTTAATCAAGACTTGTGGATGGACTCATTGGAGTTTCATAGGATTTTCCTTTTTCCATGCCAAACTTTGTGATAAGTTCCTTCGTGTATTTGACTTGAATAATGAAAGTACCTTTAGGGGTTTGCTTGATTTGTAATACCAAGAAAAACGTGAGTTCTCCCATGAGACTCATTTCAAATTCTCCTTTCATCAGATTAGCAAAATTCTCACACAAGGAGATGTTAGGACTATCAAAAATATTATCGTCAACATAAATTTGCACAATAAGTAAATTCGAGTCAAGTTTTTGGATGAACAGAGTTGTATCAATTTTTTCTCTTTGAAAATTATTAATTAACAAAAAAGTACTCAACCTCTCATACAAAGTCTTTGGAGCTTGTCTGAGACCGTAAAGTGCTTTTGACATTTAAAAACATGGTTTGGATAAGATAGATTTTCAAAATATTTTTTTTTACGAAAAATTCCTCATGAATAAATCCATTTAAAAAACACTTTTGAAGTCCATTTGATATAACTTAAGCATTTGAAGGTAGCAAATACTAACAAAATGCGAATTGACTCTAATCTTGATACAGGAGCAAAAGTTTCATCACAATCAATTACTTCTTGTTGGGAATAGCCTGGAGCTACTAGTCTGGCGTTGTTTCTGATAACTTTACCTTCATCATTCAATTTATTTCTGTAGATCCATTTGGTTTCGATTACTGAGTAGTTCTTGGATCTTTTAACTAGAATCCAGATTTGATTTCGTTCGAATTGATCCAATTATTATTTCATGGCCTCTATCTAGGATTTATCTTTGAGGGCCTAATCAGTTTTGTTAGGTTCGAATTAAGACACACGGGAAACCAATGCTTGTTTTATCAAAAAGGCTCTTGTCTGCATCCTCTATAAAAATTATTTGGATAGTTAGCATCGTGTTTCCATTCTCTTGGAGCATTTGTTTTGACTATTTCAACTGCGGGAGTCGACTCCGAAAGGGGTGTAGTTGACTCATCTTTTGACGGATCTGGAGTTGTATGAGTATTGGCTTCAGATTATAGATCATCCACCTGTTCTTCATCAATACTCAAACTCATAGGAGGGTGATTAGTTTCATCGAATACAATATACATAGATTCTTCAACCCATAACATTATTTTATTATAAGCCTTTTAAGTGCGACTGGTGGGAGTGTACCCAAGAAAAATACCTTCATCACTTCGTGGATTGAATTTTCTCAAGTTATTCTTACCATGTTATAGATGAAACATTTGCATCCAAAAGGATGAAAGTAACTAATATTTGGCTTTTTCCCTCTCCATAACTCATAAGGCATATTCTTTAGAATAGGTCTGATGAGGCATCTGTTGATGATGTGACAGGTTGTGCTTACTGCCTCTGCCTAAAAATAATCTGGAAGATTGTGTTCTAGCAGTATGATTCTTGCAGTCTCCTAAAGGGATCGATTTTTTTGTTCCACCACACCATTTTATTGAGGAGACTGAGGTGATGAAAAGTTTTGAGAGTACCCGTTCTGAGCACAGTATTCCTCAAAAGCTTTATTTTCAAATTCACCTCCATGATCATTATGAACATAGGTGATGAAGTGTCCTTCTTTTCTTTGTACTTTCCTACAAAAGATCTCAAAATTCGTAAAAGCCTCATGTTTATGAGAGAGAAACATTACCCAAGTAAAACGGGAATAGTCATCAATAATAACGAAAACACATCTTTTTCCATCAATACTTGTGGTCTTGGTGGGGCCAAATAAATCTATATGGATTGTTTGAAGGGGTTTGGTAGTTGAGATAATGTCTTTGACTTTGAATGATGTTTGAGTATGTTTACCCAATTGGAAGGCATCAGAAATGTGATCCTTCTCAAACTTGAGTTTTGGCAGACCTTTCACCAGTTCCAGTCTTGAGAGTTTCTCAATATGTGCATACTAGCATGCCCAAGTTTTTTGTGCAACAACTAAGTGTCATTGGTTTGCACAGTAAGCTGGGTAAGGGTGAAAAAATTAGGATTATTTAAAACATAAATATTATCAATATGTTCACCGATAAGAGAAATATCTCTTTTATCATGTTTGATGGAGAAACTCTCAGCTTTGATGGAGACTTCAAATCCTGTATCACACAACTGACTGATGCTGAGCAGGTTGTGTTTGAGTCCATCTATGAGATACACTTCAATAAGTTCACGTGAGGAGTTGATATTGATTGAGCAGACTCCGATGACGTTGCCCTTAGCATTATCACCAAATCCGATTGGTTCTCTTTCTATTTTCTTTAAAGAATAAACATTTTCTTTCTTTTCGATCATATATTTAGAATATCCTCTATCAATGACCCACATCCCCTTTTATATCTTTTGCGAATATGTTCCTGCAAAATAAAAAAAATTAAT
Organism: Capsicum pubescens; assembly: GCA_030864215.1. Classification (NCBI taxonomy): domain Eukaryota; kingdom Viridiplantae; phylum Streptophyta; class Magnoliopsida; order Solanales; family Solanaceae; genus Capsicum; species Capsicum pubescens. Next base: position 138,712,630 of record CM061546.1, on the reverse strand, counting down.
TTTGCTTAGGTACACAAGAGGTCTTGGGTCCTTGGGGGTTAGAATTACTTCCTTTAGGCCTCCAAACCTACACGTCTTTAGACCTTTGTCTACAACTTTGTGATTTGTTCCCTTTCTGCCCACGGGTATAGAAGGTTGGTCTTTGAAAAGAAAATGAGGTTTTAGCCGATTCAAACGATCTTTATGAGGAACCAGAGATTGTTTTAAAAGAATTTGATCTTACGAAACTATGACTTGGTGATTTATAATGCTATTTAATTACATTTTCACATCATCAAGTTCTTATTGTAGAAAGTCAATTTCAATTTGACATGTTTCCAGTTCAACTTGGAAATTTCTTCGTTCCTCCCAAAGTTTCCATTTCAACAGAGATGTTTAGGTTTTCTTTTCTTGAGCCAATTTATTGTACTCATCAATAATATTTTAGAGCTCATGAGTAACCATATCTAGATTGGTTTCAAGGATGTTATAGTTATGACAATTGTAGGGTCTTACCTCGCTTGATTCACCTTTTGCCATGAAGCACATGTTGGCTGCTTCTGTTTTTATCACTCCAGGCTCCAAAGTTTTTTTTTTCTAGATGATCTTTTTCTTAACTATGGACAATTTTATTTAAAGTGGACTGGTCTTCTACAGTGAAGCAGCGGTCATCATTCTTTGTAGAATCACTATTTCTGACTCCTTGGGATCTCTACTGTCTCTGTTTTATGATTTTCCTTATTCCTCAATTTATAAGACCCATTCCTTTACTATTTTCTTCTTCTAAAAACTCTTCCTCTACATTTGGTACGACATTAAAGGTTATTGGTTTGTTCTTTTCTTCCTTGATATACCAATTGATATAATTTTGTTCATATGCAATGAGATTACCTCACAACTCATCATATGTCAGTTCTGAAGGTCTCCGTCTTCCAGAATGGCAACCTTAGTTTTTCATACTTTAGGGAGGCTTCTAACAAGCTTATGGAATTGTAGGCTGTGCGGATAGATCATCCTCAATGATTTTAGCTCACATAAAGTTTCGCTGAATCTGGAAAACATTAATTCAATGTTCTCATTTTCTTCCATTTGAACAACTCATATCCATTGACTAGGGCAACAATCTTTAAATTTTTGACTTTCGTGGTTCCTTCATAAGTTACCTATAATTTATCCCACATCTCTTTTGCGATCTCCCAGGTTGATATCTTGTCATACTCTTCTCTGCTTACTGCACAAAGAAGTAAACTAATAGCTCATGCATTAGTTTGTATTAGCTCTTGTCTCTCTTTGGTGGCTTCAAAGTTCTCGAGGTCTTCTATATCAATACTGCTTGATTCCTTATCCTTGTCCTTCTGCTTTTCCTTGAGTCCTGTAGTTGGCTTTGGTCCCTTCTTAATGACAATCTATGCTTGGAAATCATTTGATTGGACGAAGATTCTGAATCAATTCTTCCAATAGGAGTAATGTTATCCATTAAAGTATGGTGTTCTTGTAGAGGAGTGGTCGTCTTGAAGGAGAGAACTGGGAATTTGGTAGTTTGCCATTTGATCTTTGCTCATGTGTGGTTAAGCAACACTATTTGTGAGACCTTCTCTGATAACAATTGAAATTCAAAAGAGGGTGAATTGAAAATTTTTGTGAGTCGAATGTTGATTTTTCACGGTCGACTTACCTGCAAATTAATATACATCACAAACCAGATTAGATTTAAATAAGTAGATAAGTAAATAAGCAACTTGAAATAAAAACACGAAGATTTATCCTAGTTCGAAACACCAATGTGGTGCCTACTTCCAGTCCCCTTGGGTTTCAAAGTTTTCTTAGATCTTTCAAAGTAGAGCTCGAGTGCAATGGTGGTAATAAAGTTTTGAAGACTTATTTTGTTTTTTCAAATCTTGTGACACAACCTCAGTTTGTATTACAAATTGACCCAATTTTATTCTTTGTATAACTGTAACGCCTCGAGATCCCATCCCGAGGCATCACACGGTCCTTATGACCCCGAAGGACCACAAGCTAAGCCTTTTTCTGATATTTGTACCTGTACACTACTTAATATCTGAAATAAATGCGGAAATAGGCCATAAGGTTCAACACATCTATACATACTCAAAATTGAAAACTGAATACTAATACATCTGTCTGAAAAGCCTCTAAACTCTCTGAACTGTGCAGTTGATGGGACAAATCCCCAACTAACTTCGTCTACTGAAAATATAAACAAAGTATGATGCCATAATAGTAAACTGAGATTCATCCTCGAAAGAAGAGGACTCACTGCTACGACTACTGCTGCTGACTGGGACTGAACTGCTGAAGAAACACTGGGTCCTGTGCCTTTGAACCTATGGTGCCAAATAAAATACCATAGCGCAAATGCGTCAGTACAGGAATATACTGAGTATGTAGACGGGGTAAGTCTAAATGCAAGGGTTCATGCATGCATAATATCTAAACTGAATAATCATGATAATGCCGCACAAGAAAACATACACATACATGAATACATAGACCATAGTCACAATTATCATAACTCTAGAGACTGAAACTCGGGTACTGCCTTACTGCAGACTCAACTCACTACTGACACTGAGATACCGAGATACTGACTCATCTGATACTGATGACTGAGAAACTGGATGTACTTACATTGATGACTGAATTCTGAGCTTACTGCTCTCGACTGACAAGATTAAAGATCAACCTCTCTAATGGATGATTAAGGAAGCTATTATTAATGGTAAGGAAATGATCATATCTGAATCTGACAATAAGAATATTCAATAGAATCTGATACTATGATCAAGCTTGTCTGGCGGCATATCTCTGAATATGATATCAAATAACTGTATATGAGACCAAGCCTATCTGACAGGATGGTCCATGAATAAATGGAACTATCTGAGTTCCTCATAATGATAGATGACTGTATCTGACAGTCCTGATTTCTGAAGATTGATACTGAAATTATGGGAAGTAGTTACTTAACCGATATGCCCCAACCTACCACAGGTGGGGTCCAACCTGTAACCCCAGCTGAAGGGTGTCAATACCGTGCCACGGGTAAAGACCTCTTCGGGTCAATCCTCTCTGATGGATGACCCTTACTAGGCAGTCGACCTAAGGTAATATAATAGTCAAATACTCTCTCTCTGGAGGTGACAGCCTTTTCCTAACGGTGACTCCTGTATCCTGCGCTGGCTACGCAGTTCTGGAGGTCAGGGATTGCTACTAATAAATCCGACCTCTCTCGCTGATGGGAGGAGCCGCCATCCCTTCCCTCACTCGGTGCTAGTTTCTACTCCTAACTGAAAGAATCTGAACTGAATTCTTAACTGAACACAACTGAACTGAATCTGATACTGATCATGTTTCTCAAAAGATCTGACTGAGTTACGCTGAGATCATTTGGTTCTATATCTGAAAGAATGCTATTAGATCGCGGTATCTGGCTGACGATACAGAGCTTGAATAGATTATTCGAATCGCTTCTGAGATTAGAATTGAACACTTGACTACTATTAGATCTGAGCTGATTTTAGGACTGAGGCTAGATTACTAGCGATACGGAGATTACAGAGATAACTGAGATTACTGAGCTTTCTTAAGTTCTGCAATTGTCTGAGGATACAGAGTTCTATAGTTCACTGAGTTCTGAGAATCATGGCTCAACTGGAATTATCGTGAAACTGACACGGGCTCTAGACAACAGCTAAGTTATCGGGTATAAATACCCTCCATGACTCGATAACATAAAATAAAGCATAATCATTCCTCCATCATCACAACCATTCATTCATCATCATTATCACAATCATTCATTGATAATCACAGTCATTCATTTAATTAGGAATCATATCACATGTTCATCCTCACAATTACTAGGACATCACTTCAAGCATATAAGGATTACAAACATCTATTCATCATCCCAAATCACCAAGGGGTAACTTAAAGCTTTTCGGAATCATAATCACATAATAGCGTAAGGGAAAACATGCTACTAGATCATACTTCCTTCAACAAGGTCTTACCTTAAGTACTTCACACCTAAATCAGTCTTGACATGTATTTGGACATCATATGATTTGGGGAAAACTTCATACTATCATGTCTCAACTTACTTGCTAACCACTTGGCATGTATTAAAAGCTTAGCATATATCAAAGAGCACATAATTCGGGAATTTACTACCATCACATCTCCACTTGTTCACTAAGGTCCTTCAACAAACACTAGACATGCACGGGTTCATACTTATTTGGGGATTTCCCACTATCCTGGAATAATTTATCTATTTGGGCATTTTATCAAACACTAGGCATGCATATACTAACTCACAATTTGGGGTTTCATCTTCAACATACTACAATGGCCCTTTTATGCTTCACCTAAGCTTTCATCAAACCTATGGGGGACATGCTCCGCTTGTTCCACCATTTCTACACCCAAATATCATGAACACGTCACATAGAAAACAACATAAGGAAGATTCATCACAAATATCACATGGATTCCACATACAAGGGTCAAAACTCATGAATCTTGTAAACAAACATGAATCAAAACTCAACAACACATGGGACATCAATTTCAACTCACATGAATCTTTAACAACTCATAAACATAAAATCTTTGAGTTTTAGAAAATGGTACTTGAGCTTCTTGGATGAAAGGGACCCAAGAATCAACATCTACATACCGGGGAAACTCTTTCTTGAAAGCCTTTGGAGAGATTCTTGATTTCTCCCTTGATTTTTGTTGAAGAAAAAAAGATGATTTAATTTTTTTGGAAACCTTAGTTTTTGGAGTGGAAGAGAAAAATGAGGCTGAGATCCCTTAACCGGGTATTTATAGAGGTTGAGGATAAGGGAAAAAGACCAAAAAGCCCTTGGAATTATAAACTGTAAAATCTCGATTTTACATGCTGGCACGATGCGCCATAATCGCGTCAGTTCACTAGAAATTGGACAATTGAGAAACTGCATGACGGCGTGACGCAGTGGAAATCGCGTTGCCATCTTTGGTTGCGAATTGGAACTATACCGCGACGCGGTGGAATCACGGAGTTTC